>CM070032.1:39411700-39430048 GCA_036250615.1 Ptychadena robeensis | reverse complement strand
TTCATTTAAACACTGCATTGCTGCTGTTTTGTGCCCCACTCTGTAGTGAGTTAGACTACAGGAGTGAGGTAGCTAGTCGCCCAGCCGGACTGTTTATTTGTTTTGTATTGTTTGTGGACTTGTTAATCTGGCTGACAATAAAAGCCCACAGGCGGATGCCTAAGTTTTGCTTTGAAGGACAGTGTTTCTGCCAGCCCACGAGCAATTCCCCAACTTGCCCCAATATATATACAAAAGCACATACCTTTTTAACATCTGCGTTTGTGTTTTTTTTAACAAAAAAACCATGAAAAAATGCATGAAAAAATTTATCAAAAATGCATATAGCAGGGAGTTTTCGAAAACGCATGCAGTGTGAATGGTAACATTTGTTGTCTATGTAAAAACGCGTGCAGTAAAAAAATGCATGCAGTAAAAAAAGCATGCATTTTTTAAAAGCAACTTATATAGTGTGATTGGACCCTGATTAATGTACACCTAGTGATCCAGCCAGGAACACATTTCCTGGCTTATTGCGGCCACAGTCCCTCTATTGTATGAAAAACTATGGAAATGAATGTAGACACCTTAATGGTTTTAAGGCATGGTTTTAAAGCATGGTCGCCCAGTTGAGAGGGAAAGGTTAGAAGGAAGGCTAGTGTTTAATGGTTTGTCTATTTTGTTGTATCCAACTTTTGCATTTGCAATACAGCTTGATCTTTTAAAGTGGATGTATACTCAAAATAAATAAAAATAATACATATATGGAATGCAATGAGAGAGTCTAAATTTACTTCCCAGGCTTTCAGGGGTTAATTCAGTGCAATATCATGAGTGGACACAATTGTTTGAATGGAAAAAGCATCTCTGTGTATTGTGATCAGGTACTTTTTCTCATGCTCCCGTCCCCACCAGGGAGCTGCATTATTACAGAGAGGAGGGGCTGCGAAAGACTTTCTGAATTAACTCATGACAATTTTTGGGCCTAATTGGGCACTTCTAGTGCCAATAAGACCATGTAAAAACATGGGTGACAGGTCTGCTTTAAGGTCCCGCTCACATATGTATGATGTGGCACCATGTGTGACATAGTGGTATGGCTTCACATGGTAACCTATGATTCAAATGGTACCTCAGTGATCCTTGCCTGCAGTGCATAGTGCATCTACTTACCACAACACATAAGCCCGGTACACATGGCTCGATACATGGCCATTTAAAGGAAGCTCTAGCCAAGTGCGATGACGTAATGGCGCTGGGCTGGAGCTGGCACAGAAGCTCTGTGGCTGGCGGCCCTTCCTTTACATTGGATGGAGACCCGCGGTCCCTATTCAATGTAATGTATTTCAACCAAGGTTTTCCAATATGTTGGAAACCTGTTTGGTCGACTTCCTTCCAGCAGGATTCGTTGATCCTGCTTGAAGGAACCATGGATGCTCAAATCTCATGGCTTACGTTTGATCTAATCTGTTTCTTTATCGAGCCGTGTGTACCCAGCTATAGTTTCGTATGCTGTAGTGTCTAGGGCTGTATTATACAGGAATGCTTAATGGTACCGTGCACTTGGAAATGTAAACTTAGAAGAGATTGGAAAAAAAGGAAAGTGAAAAAAAAATTATTAAATGATTGATACTAACTAAATTAAATATGCTTTTTTAAAATATTTTTTCTTACAGTTCCTCTTTAAAGTTGTATCACTATACTGGAAACATAACAGGTGCAAACAAATACATATTTGAGTGAAGAAAAAATGTTTGTACGTGTAAAGTTGTTATCAAAGACATATATAGGAAAAAAGTTCTTAGTGAATATAAGATCAGAAATACTATAGAGAGAGGGAATCTCGACAATATACTGTATATGGGATAAATTGAACCCTACAAAATGAAATGAATTGAAAGAAAACAATACAATATTTTGAACTTGTTACCTATAGAAAAAAAAAATCTCGTCTGGCATGGCATAAACTAGACATAGTACATTAACTTTGGACTTAGCCACAGGCATGCTGCAGTCCAGGACACAGCGAGAGAAGCAAACAGCAGATGTATGTAAGAACATTCAGCTCCCATTGCATAATGGAGATGAACTATTGTTATCCCAGCATTTAAAGGTGGCTTACGTTTGATCTAATCTGTTTCTTTATCGAGCCGTGTGTACCCAGCTAAAGTTTCGTATGCTGCAGTGTCTGGGGCTGTATTATACAGGAATGCTTAATGGTACCGTGCACTTGGAAATGTAAATTTAGTCATAAAAGGAAGAGATTGGAAAAAAAGGAAAGTGAAAATTTTTTTATTAAATGATTGATACAAACTAAATTAAATATGCTTTTTTTAAATATTTTTTTCTTACAGTTCCTCTTTAAAGTTGTATCACTATACTGGAAAAAGAACAGGTGCAAACAAATACATATTTGAGTGAAGAAAAAATGTTTGTACATGTAGTTGTTATCAAAGACATATATAGGAAAAAAGTTCTTAGTGAATATAAGATCAGAAATACTATAGAGAGAGGGAATCTCGACAATATATATGGGATAAATTGAACCCTACAAAATGAAATGAATTGAAAGAAAACAATACAATATTTTGAACTTGTTACCTATAGAACAAAAAAAATCTCGTCTGGCATGGCATAAACTAGACATAGTACATTAACTTTGGACTTAGCCACAGGCATGCTGCAGTCCAGGACACAGCGAGAGAAGCAAACAGCAGATGTATGTAAGAACATTCAGCTCCCATTGCATAATGGAGATGAACTATTGTTATCCCAGCATTTAAAGGTTTTCTGAGCACAACTATAGAGACTGAAAATGAGGAAGTGCTGAATTCATAGACCTCATAAAATGATTGCAACCCCTGGAATTACATTTTACAGAGATGCATTACATTTTACAATCACTTATTCTGACTTGAGCAAGCAAGACTCATTCGTTGATTTTGTAGGACAGATACAGCCAACACATATAGGTATAATGGTTAAATGGAACTTGGGAATTGCAGTTCATGTAAACAGTATTTGGGGAGAGGGCAAGACTAGATTCTAGAAAAGCAAATATGAGCGCGGATATTGAAATCCAGAATTTTTATCCAGTATATCGGCACTTCGTGAATTTGCTTTTAAATATAGTGCTATATCTCCGTAATCTTGAATAATCGAGATTCTGGGAAAAGTACCATGCATATACAAATGCAGATTTTCGCTAAGAATTTGCAAAGAATAATGTAAATTTGTATGGGGGGAACAAACCCCAAAGAGGGGTGGCCAGCCCTAAGTGGTGAATCTGAGTTCTTAAATAGTTCCAGTCAAATGAGAATGATATTTATACTTTTATTAAAACATGAGTATGCAGGATAAACAAGGGGTTGTATAAAGAGACATGACTCAGTTCTGGTATTGTCGCCCCAGAAGACTTAACAACAATGTTTAGCGTATAATGTCTCAACTTCCAACATATCACATATCATCACCATAGGGAAGACTAATAAATAAGTAAAAAAGTCCATAATGTTACTCATGTGTCCAAAAATTTCTTCAACTGTTTCCGACGCGTTTTGTCCCGAGCCGGGACTTCCTCAGGGATATCGAAGAACTTCCTAAATGGTCATTGAAAATAATAATGCTTATTTGGTCTCGTACACTGATATACAGAAGTACATAAAATTAGCTGTTAAAACATTGATGTCATCATTTTTAACTTTTTAGTCTTGAGTCTTATATATACAAAAAATCTTTAGTCTTGAGTCTTATATATACAAAAAATCTTTACCTCAGTATTTAATTGTTTATAACCTGCATATAACCTCATACTACATGTATATAGTTATAACATTCCCACATAGTGAAATCTCATGGAGAATTAATCATTGTTTAAATTGTCTTGGCTTACCGGTTTAAAATCTTGTCCCAGATTTTTTTTGCAAGGAATAAAGCTGGGAACACACATCTAGATATGGGCCAGATCAATGGCCACTTAGAGCACTCGACCATCTATCTGGCCCATATCCAACGCAGCCATCCGTGTTTTCGAGCAGGATATCGGACATGATCATAAACCACGGTTGATGTTCATTGCTTTGCATGGGGACCGCGGGTCTCCATGCAAAGCATCGGCTGAGCTGTGTCTCCAGCTCCTCAGATATTGGGCAGCAGTGTGATGACGTAATCCCGCTGCTGCTGGGAAATCCCGAACAGCTTCTATATCAAGCCGTGTTTCCCAGCTTTACTTCTGTGTTATTTCATAAGATTACACTGCAGCTGCAATTTCACATTCTGCCACCAGATGTCTCCGTGAAAACAAACATTGCTTTGCTATAAATTACATTAGAAATGCCGATACAATGGACAAGAGATCTCAAATTTGTGAATTTACTTCAAATATTTAGAGAATAATCAGAGAAATTTAGCAAATTCGAATATTGTCAATGCTGCTCATCACTAAGTATAAATACTGTTCAGATTAAGGAGCTACAGTATGTGCAATATATGTAGTAAATGAATGTAATATTTATGCTTTCCCCCAAAACCTAAGCCTATATAGACAACCAAATAAATAACACTTATCTTTTTTTTATCTTGTGGACAGGGGTATTAATGACAAGTGTTGTGTTAAGCACACTAATTGAAAACACATGCTTAGGAAACACCTGGCTGGAGGGGCTTTGAAGTGGATGGGCCTGCACTGTGTCACCGGACAGCGTAGTAGATTTCACTTCTATGAGAGGGATTAGAAAAGCTGACAAGTTGGGAAACAATATATACAACAGTTCACCTCTGCTTACCACTGTTTGTTTGTCATTTAAACAAGACCAGATACAAGCGAGTGCTTTCCCTTATCAGCTCTACATAATCAGTTTTAAGTACCTATTAAGATTCTTGAGATAATTGAGCTATCAGCATTATTTATAGCAAAAAGCCAGGACACTGCAGTACTAATTGAATTGAAATAGTGCTCCAATCAAAGAATATAAATACATCATTATTAAGTTCTGCTTAACATAGAAAGGGAATTTAAATTCATGTTTTGAACGTAATATTCATTTAAGCATGCTAGTCTATAAAGTGAGCCATGGCAACAGAGACATTCTCTTAGGGCCATTTACACGCAGTCACCCTGAAACCTCAACAACACCCTGCTGTGTGTAATAACTGCCCACACCATCCAAATTATTGTTATGGGCAACTACCCAGCAGATGCTGGGGGCGATTGTGGTTTATGGTCGATAAATATAGCCTTTCTGACTCTTCCTGATAGATTAGGAAGATTCAATTGATAGAAGCTAAAGGGTGTCTTTTCTCTGTATTAGTGTATTATAGTCAGAAATAAAAACTGGAAATCTAATAAATGATCTACTTATGACATGCTACAAAGTGGCAATGTGATCTCTGGGAGAGAAGGAACTTAGTAAATTCTTTTCCATACCTAAAGCAGACCCATAGCCTAATTTCTGCTTCAATAATAATTGATAACTAATAAAAAATTTTAAAAGCTACTGAAATATTCTCTTAAACACAATTCAGACTGGCATTTAAAGAGTTTTAAACACGGTGGCAGTAATGAGAGCACAGCAGGTGAGTATATTTTTTAAGATTTTGGAGCGACTTGGAACCATTGTGATAGCTCAGAGGTAATTAAAATTTTAATGTATTTATTTCATTTTTTTTTTCCGTTTAAGATTTTAAGTGTGGTATAATATACAGCACTTTGTAATATGTTAGTGCTTTATAAATAGAAGTAAAAATTTTAATAATAACAACTATCCTCTGCTCTATCTTTAGAGATACAAACATTATAGAATGCCCCCTTATGTAACATTATCATAGAGTGTCAAAAGAGAGGTCAAAAAGAGAGGTAGGGATTGTGTTAAATTACTGCATACATACAATTTCCTTTAGATCTATCAACAACTATGTAGTGCTGGGTCCTCCCTGATGAAATACATAGTGATTGGAAGGTTTGGAAAGGTTCTCATATTACATGGTTTGGTAGAAGATAAGTAGATTGTACAGAAATTTTATGGCTAGATTGTTAGGTATATGGGCACCCAAATTCACTAAGGTGAGGACGTCTATGATGTATTGTTAGTGCTGTGCCTTGACATTGTATAGTGGTGACTGTGGGCATGTAAATTTGGTTTAATTATTCTAATGGTGAAAAATTCCTCCACCCGACTACAGCCCTAAGAGCTAAATTCAAGTCTTCCTCTATTTACATCTCATGGTGTAATGATTTATGGACCTGTCAATAAGTGCTAACTGAATATGCATAATGTGCTTTTTATTCATAGAATCAATCCACCTAAAAAACAAAGAGCAGACAGAGGCTTTGGACTTTTCATATGTATCAGTTTCTATTATTTAACTCTTAATTAGTACATTCAGATGGGTGGTAACTCGTGATGCATATTGTAAAGCTTAAAGTGTAATAATTCTGTCCTATAGTCAGTTTAGAAAAAAAAGATTTACAAATAAAACACAAAAGATAAAACATTTTAAGCTATCCTCAAGAGTATTAGCGGGACAGACAAAATTTATTTTTCCAGTGAATAGAGCACGGAGTTCAGGCTGAACACTGTGGTATGTTTTAAGGTCTCCTTAACCTGTCTGTACAAATTGCATAAATCACAGCTGTAAAGTCTTTCATACCAAGGCTGCGGAGTGCTGACCAGTTTTTGACCTCTTATTCTGGGCCCCAAATGACCCTAGTCAAGAAGTTCATGCAGTCAATAACAGGTCACCGAGGGCAGTTGTTGAGCCAGTTTAATTCCAGTTTGATTGCAAGGTCAAAAATGCATAACAGGTACATTGCCATGTAAGGAAATACAGACTGATTTGAGGGAAACATCTGGCACTATTGACGAGTAGACGGTTTAATTCTTTATAAATGCAGAGAATGAGAAGATAAAAAAACACTGTTAATTTAGACATACCAATAATACAAACAAACATAACAAGGAAATAGCATTTATTACGTGTTTTAATCTGGGTAAGGTTTGTATGAATCTTTTTTTCTGTGCAAAACGTAGCTTTAGAAATTCTCGGACCCCGTGAGACTACTGCACAGAACAATTGTCAAGGGATAAAGTGAACGTGGTAGAAAAGCTTGTCTGATTGTTATAGATTGCCATGAAATAAGCCATTACCAGGTCAGACTGCTTACTGTAAAAATCACACCTTCTCTAAATTGACTGTATTATCTAAAAAGGCAGATTCATTCTTATTTCAATCTTAGAATTCTTTTTGTATTTCAATGAGTGTTGTGTTGAGTCCCTGGTGCATCATACAGGTCACCTTACCTTGGATTTTACAAGGTTATTCAAAAAACAAATTGAATATATGTCCTGCATAGTTTTGTTCTACTTTAGACAGGGTTATTTGACCCATCTCTATCCAAAATATGAAATAGTTACCTTGTTCTTCATGTACAACAGGTGTCTGCTGTAAATGGAGAGCTTTGCCTGTTAAACATGTTTGCAGACTTCTTGGTTAATTTTAATTTCATATTTTTTTATTATCATACTAAAGTACCAGTCTCCGGAAATTAATAGAGCGAAGAGAATGTTATATTTTTTACCCTAGTTAAGTTATTTCTAAACTCCCAATCCCTGCTGTGGTTTACAGTGTGGCCAAAAACAAAAGAATTAAAAGTTGTTCCAGCTTGTAGACCCCAGGTGCCCAACCTGCGGCCCTTTGGCCATTCTTCAGTGGCCCTCCTCTGACCTCCATTTGAGGCCCCCTAAACCTAACTGTTAATTCATTGGGCATAAGAACTCACCTGTCCACAATCCACCACTGACGCATCCTGGCCTGGGATCTTCTTAGAGCAGTATGAGAAGGAGAGGTGAGTGGCTTGCTTAGGGTCAATGATCCAGACGGAATCTGAGCAAGTCTCTTGCCTCTCCTTTTTCTGCTCTAAGAAGACCTCGGACAAAGACGTGATGGCGAGGGATTGGCAGACAGGTGAGTGCCTATGCTCCCACTATCCCAACGAACGGGGGATGATTATACAATATATATTGTGGCACATAACTTCAGAATAGGGGCACATAACCTCTGAAAGCCTCTGAAAACCTCAAAGGTTGTGTGCCCCATATATATCATCAAAGGCTTTGATGATATATATGACACAAAATGTGCATTACATACTACAGTGTTCCCTAATGCTGGAAGTTTTGTTTTATTAAAATGCTTATACAAGTCAGTATAGATTAAAAATGTTATACTTTAGTGATGCTGAGGGCCGCACTTGTGGCCCTCCATATAAACTCAGTAACTCAGTAACCCACCACTGTTGTAGACCCTATAAATAAAAAGGTCTGCTGCTTTAATGGGTTAGAGCTGCATAAAATGTACTTTTAAATCTCATACCTTATGGGCTCTTCCTGTCCCTATAAGTATTTAGTGTGTTTAGAAAAAGGGGAAGAAAAGGTTTAACATAAAACACCTTCTAAATGACAGCCTTAGACTTACAGATTCTAGGTCTGTTTATTTAGCAATGATGGACTAGAGCCTTCTCATTGGTCAGAAGTACTGGCTAATCAGGACTGATCAGAGACCTTTTTTCTTGAGCGTGCCAAATAATTCCAACAAATGACAACCAGGGCTTAACAATAAGTAGAAACCCAACAATTGTGCCCGTCTGCATGAGGGAGCCTTTAATAGTTAAAGCAGACCTACCACCAGAAGTGCAGCTAAAAGGGAGGGAAGCAAACAAAAAAAAACAAATATTTTAAGAAGACCCTTTGCAGCCCTTCCTCCCTCTCTGGCCTGATGTCATGGGACCGTGGCCACTGGAAAGGAGACAAGATCAAGGAGCGCTGAGATAGTCGAATAACTCCCTGATGTCAGCTCTGTATTAAAAATAATTATAAATGCCCCCAGTGGCCACTCGGGATATTACGCACTGAGTTAACCCCCGGAAGCATGGCAGATAAAGGTGGAATCTAATACGCTTTCAGGGAACCACAGGTAAGTATATACTTTTTAGGATCGTGGAGCCCTTAGCCACCATCTTACCAGCTCAGAGGTTTTACAAGTATTACAAGTATACATCCACAGAAACAGGTACTTGCATGCCCAAAAGGAGAGTGATGACCACCTGTCTCTTCCATAGGAGGATAGGACACATGAAGATGCCAGTCCAAACTGGATATCAGCAGGTAAAAACACCCCACTTGAATTAGGTAGCTGGTATGATACCAATACGTCCCAGTTTCCATGCAACTGGGTCTTATTTAAGGAATGCATGCTATTGAGTCCACTGGCTGCCCACACGCAAGTATAAACAGTGGAGGGTAATAGGCCTAGACACAGCTCTCTAGCCCAGTTGCTGCTGTCTCATCAGGACTGACTCCTTCAGACTGCCCCTCCTTTATCTGCAATGAACCTTTATATCTTTCTGCCCCTTTGTCTCATAGGACAGGATTTAAGAGCACAGTGTCTGTTTTTATTTGTATGGTTACACTACAGATGTCCCTCTTACAGATCTCAAAGATGAGGTTTGAAACCGTAACTTCTATTCTCTTCTTAATTAAAAACAGCAAGTCTAACCTAATGTCTGTATAATGTTTTATTGCTTCCCAAGGCCTTATCCATAAAACCACAGTTTCAGTATCTTGCATTGAAAGAAGTTGGAAAGCCTGTGTTGTAAAACTAATGGCTATAGAAATACTTTGTAAAGTTTTAAACATCAAAAATTTTAATCCCATTCTTTATATTTTGGATTCTTTATTAAAGAAATAAAAAATTGACATATATATATATATATATCTATATATATATATATATATACTTACTCTTTATTTCTCCCAACCTCTAAATATCATGCTGCATTATCCTCTCAGGTCAGCTCCACCAAATTCAAGCTACCCTCCCTCCAATGTTCTGGTGGTGTAAGGTACTACTGCATTGGTGACCCCAGGGATCAGAGACCATGTCAGTGCAGCAGGTGTCATGATTAAAGCAAGTCAAGTTCTGGCGTAGGGATCCATTCTGCCCTAACGGCCTCCCAGAGTCTGTGCGGATGTGTTCAACACAGTACAGGCATGTCTGGTTATGTGATGCAGTTCTAGCTGACTTACTGTTTGGCCTGAGCTGCATCCCAACACACCATGTGGATGTGTTAAGCACAGCCCAGGTAGACATGTTCAGTGTGAATTTCAGCCCAACCAGATGCAGTAGATTCACCAGCTTATCGTTCACCAATCCTTTAATGCCAGACTCTGCCTTGCACGTCATTGCCCGTTATGGCCTCTGTATAACAGTGGGCTTAAATGTGCTTCTGTGTTTGCTACTGTGTTGTTTGCCTGTCTGCCTGCAAGTATCCATGTTGGCAACAGTGACACAGCTTGATATGGATCTTGCCTGAACTCTCCTTGCCCAGACTTTAGATTGTCCCTGTGTCCTGTCTGTCCTTTTGTACAATGCTTCCTTGGACTAATCTTTGTGTATGACCCTTGCCTTGTTTCTGGATTACTCAAAAAAGACTGTTACCTAAATTTCTATTGTTGGTAGAGATTGTGTGCCCATTACAGCCAGGCTCTGGTGCACATTCCGGGTTGTCTCCCCCTTTTAATGGGCATCACCGTGGCTAAAATGATGAAAAGAAAGTCACCTTCACCACTGTTGGTGAAGGGAGCTTTTGGCTAAAAAAGTGAAACTTTCTACATATACATTGACTGTAGATTATTATGTTTTAGTGTGAGTAGGCATAGAGATAGAAGTGAAGAAATGTAATCATAATAGTACAAGTAATAAACCTAAAAATTGTCAATGTATGTAACGTGAGTATTGCTTTACATCCACAATGAAGCATCTTTTTATTGATATGAATACCAATTTACAATCTTGTTTCCATGGACACCAATATTTCCTACAATATATTTCAACAGAAATGATATATAATTTTACTTTCAACTACCCACTGTAACCAGTTAAAGCTTCTACTCAGGTAATGAAACTTTGTAAATCAGTGTCATTCTTGTGTTTCTCTTTGTTTCATGTTCAGTGGAAGGGCAGACTATTTATCTGTTTTGTACATGTGTTGAACTTTTTACTTGTCACTAGAAATGCCTATAAAACTAACCAGAGGCAAGAGGATTTTTTAGTGAGATCTAAACTGCTGAGTTCACTGGGGTCACTCACAAGATTTATGAGATTCAGTGCCAATATGTGATTGTGAAAGTTAGCCGAAGAGAAAGCTGACATTCACAACATCACACAACCTCCCATACCTTCACTTAACATTTCCTTTAGCTTCCAAAGTGGCAGAGAAATTGATTGCTTGTACAGACACCAAAAGGGACATCAATAAAAGGAGATAAATGGAAACATGAGGCCTGTTATGCCACAACGTTGCAGTAAATGGACAGCAGGCCCAGGTTAAAATAACACAGGGTAGTTATTTATATAAGGATGTATATGCTGCTTTCTCAGCTCTCTCCTCTCTAGATGCTGCTTCTGGGATAATTCATTACTCTTCCAACATCAGGTTGTAGCTGCTCTACAGGTTACCGACTACAGTGCACAAATGGACTGCTTTGCTAATGAAGTTGAGAATATATACTTAATTTTTTAAAATATGTGTAGATGAAATAACTAAACTGGATTTGTTATCCACATGATTGCATATTAGAAGTAAGTATTACCAGGATGTATTCTGAAATGTAAGTATAACTATCATGCCGTACTCCATATGACACAGTATTTTGTTTAAGAAAAAGGCTAATGAGTTGGTTGGTAAAGCAACAAAGCAACAAAGCAACAAAGCAACAAAAAAACTTGGGTCTATACTCACCTAATGTGATCCTTGCCTGTCCAACCCACATTATATGGAAAATCAGTAAAACTATATCTATATATATATATATATATATATATATATATATATTATAAAAATCAGGTAAGTAATCAGTAAATGACAATTGTCCCATGTCTCTTCTGCCCTCTGTTGACATGCTGCCTCGGCAGTGACATCTCTTCTCCTTACAGACACAAAAAGACTATGGAACACAGACGTCACTGCTATAATGTATTTCTCTTCACAAGCCTCTGGAGATACTTTTGCACTATTCGGCATCTAGTGTCACCTAATGACTATTGACAGTACTGCAGGAACTCATTTCTTACTGAAAAATTGGATTCCAGAACCTGAATACCAGTAGGTATTCAGAATTCCATCACAACATTAACCTCCCTAGTGGTTGAAACAAACTCGGTTTTCTATGGATTGGGTTTGTTCCCACAGCTACAGGAGCAGGGATCGGGAAAACCCAATATACCGCCGAAAAGCTGCGGTATTTCTCTATATCGCGGCAGCATATCTGGGGTTCCGGTGACGCCGGCCAATCCCCATAGGCCACATCGCTGGCATAATCATTGTAATTTTAAGCAGAGTAATTGGAAATTTAAGCAGAGTACTCTGTACAGGCCGAACGCTTAGGAGGTTAAGATAAAAATTCCTCACTTTAGTAATGTGGGTGAAGCCATGTAAAGCCATTGTTTTCCCCATCAACTAAATGCACGGGGCTGTATAGTGCAAATGTAGCTTGATAGTGTAAAGCCATTCAGCATACTATAAAATCTGAGTATTACTGGAAGAGTCAGTTTCCCTCTCTTCTATTGCCTCCTCTAATTTTATTATTGCTGTTTTATTCTGCCCCCACTAGGGAGTCATTCCACTATTATTATTTGCCACTATAGTCACCAAAAAAAGAAAATTGTAAGTAAAACTTTTAGAGTTGTCCTGCCGGAGAAATACCTATAATGGATATTCCACTTACTTTGGAATTTCCTCTGAATTCCTAATGTGTCTCCTGCAATATTCGCCTCCCTACTTTATCCAGTGCTACAAAATAGTTTTAAAGAAAGAACAGACACCTGACTTTAGTGAACTACCTGACACATACACACCCACTTTTCAACTTTTCTATGCAAAATCTTATTGGCTTGAAAAATTGGATTGGTGAGTATCAAAAAAAAAAGCAAAAAGCAAATTGCATTAGAATGCATTGCATAGAATAATATGTTGAAAATGATATTCTTTACCTGTTCTATATATGATAGCAGAGGAAAGGACCATAAGGGAGCAGCTACTGTTTTTAGTTTATCAAAGTCCGTTTTACATATTGTGAAAAACAGTATGCACAAGTACAAGCCGTGACACAGGAAAAGAAGAGTACCCAGATGAATAAAGCTTATAGTATTAAAGGTGAGGGCGCACAGTATACAGTCTGTGGGGAAAATGGAATAGTGGTTTATTTGTAATATTTTAGGACAATCATGCCTTCTTTAAACATAAGGTAGTCACATGGCCCAATCTATCACAAATCCCAAAAGTTTAGGTAGAAACCCTCGTTTGAGGACAGTGGGCGGGCCAATGCAAATGATTCCTTTACACCCCATCAATCAGATGCACATCCAGAACCGCTGGTGTACAGTGCAAATATAGCCTTATGGTGCAAAACCATTTATTCCAAACTGTATACAGCTGTTTCAGCCTCCTTGGCCATCATCAGTGCAGTGCCTGGAAACCATGGCTCTATGGAGTAGGGCTTGGGAGCCGTAAAGAGGAACAACAATGAAGGTTATGGTGAGAAGGCATTAAAGGAATCCAAAAGCCCTCAACTCGAGCAGTGCATAACACAATCAAGCCTTCTTAAAACAAAAAGTATTCACATGGCCCATCAATATTTTAGGATAAATTGTAGAAATAGAACACATTGGGGTTCAAGGCTTGTTTAAGTGTGTATATGTGCAGGTAGAAGCATAACTAATAGGCTGAAGGAGGGGGTACCAGAGAGTAGAGACCTATATGGAAAATGTCTAGTGAAGGAAGTCTACTAGTGAGGAAGTCATTAGTAGAACATTGAAGGAGAAGCTAGGTAGCGGTATATTTAAGAATTAGAAATTGGAAAGATTGAAGCCAGTGTAGAGATTTACAAAGGAGCAGAAGATGAGGATTGGGAAGCATAGATATGTTTATGTCAAAATGTGTTTATAATTGTTGAAAAATTAAAGGGTAGTGTCATAAGTACTGTAAAAGTTTGTTTGGGGAATTGGGTATCATAGAGTGTTGTACCGTGTTAGCAAATCACGGTATCACTTGAACTCCAAACTCTCTATGGGTATTGGGTATCAGAGATTGATTATGAAATGTCCATCTGAATGAAGCTTGGGTGGGCTTTGAGGACATAATTTTCCATGTCTGTGGGAACTGTCTCTGTTTATACTTTTTTCTTAAACACCCATAATGAGGTAATCTTATGGAAAATAAGGCGAACCTGACACTAAAAGACCTGGGACATGATCAGTATAAAAAAAAACATTTATACTAGCCCCTACTGTGTCTAAAACAGAAAGTTTTAGTTCTAGATACACTTTATTTCATTAGTGAAAGAAATAAAGCGAGATGGAGAATGTCTAGAAGTTTATGACCTTTTATTTATTTATTCATTATGTTCCGAAAATTCCCAGTAGATGATCTCCATGGTAGAGCACGGATATTCTGTGTAGTCAAAATTTATATTCACATATGGGAGCAATCAGTTAATAGTCTTTTGTGTTTGTTTACCACTTGTGCTTGTTTGTCATGGTATTAGAGTTTTGCACTGTATGTAACATTTACTTTTTATAATTTTCTTCTTTTTTTTTCTTTTTATAGCTTGGCACAATTTTTATGTATTTTCTTTTATATTTCTACATTAAGCACAGCTGTTTTAGTCAGTGAATTATTAGGGTGTTTTAGAGCTGTTTATTTATAACGGCCTTACCGGTTAATCCTGAAAAAGCTCCGTTAAATTTTTGTAATAAAAAATTTAAACGGTAATTGGCCTAAAATTCAATCACATTTCGCATTATATTTGTATTTAGTTGTTGAAGGGAAAACAAAACATGTGCGTAAACTCAGTTAAAGGTTTACTCAGTGAGTTCCCATGGCTTCCACTTGCTGAGAAAAGCATTCACGTGCACTGGAAAGGAACTCAGAAGTTAAACGTATCTGGGGGTTTATCCCTCGGGGAGCATTTTATTAGCAAATAAGACTACGTGGTCTAGTGAGTTTACATGGGAACATTCCTGCCTCGTGTTTCCCTTAAGAAGACGTTTATTTACCAAATACTGTTACAAACAACAAATTTTTGTCATGACTAAACTACTTCGTGTTAGGTATGCTTCCATTATATAGATTTAACATGTTTTATTAAGTCTATCTTATTTGTTTCTTTATGAATTTGAATTTAGGTGTAACTAGCTGACCATGTAGCCATATTCTTAACTAAATGTGTACACATACAAATGTGAAATGTCTATAAATTAAATGAACAGAAAATGAAAACAAGTTTATTTCACTTATATAACTGAAGTTTGTATTCTTATATGGTAAAACCAAATTAGTCACCTGACTCAGACTCATAACTATGGGGACTTTACAGGCAGTACAGTAGGAATAGGCTAAACATTAATTATTTTTATTATGATCTCATATTTATATATCGCACTTTACTAAGTATATATAGTCATATCACCAACTGTCTCTCAGGGGAGCTCACAATCTTATGTCCCTGCAATATGTCATATAACAAAAACGATGCCGAACATGTCTTTATATATACAACCTTTTTAAAATGTACATAAATCAATATAATAAATCAGTCATGGCATATGAATATATATCCAGGGGTGTGCAGGAAAGTGGTACTATGGTACTCAAAAGGGGACAAAAACTAGCTTTACGTACTTGCATTATTGTTACAAAACTCATATGTAGTGATGGACGAACATCAGCTGCAGCTGTTCACGAACAGGCGAATCGAACTTCTGCAAATACCCACCACGAACGGCGAACCTCCATTGACTTTAATAGAGGACGAACTTCTCAAAACTTTAGGTCATATTTGTAGCCAAAATACCAATAAAAAAAAGTCAAAAGGATGCGACCACCAGGACAGTGTCATGCCAAATGGGGATCAATGGCTAAACTTCTCCCCAAATATGGATTTTTTAAATGCTGTTTTCTTCAGGTCAAATGGCCGGAAATCACATCTGGATTACAGATTTTGACAAAAATACAGCATACCCCACCAACAGAGAAGGACTTTTGTGGCTCAGTAATGATGAACTACATGTAACAGAACACCTTAGCTATAGCTATAGATGACTGGATGGTGTATAATAGCAAAGTAGCTAAGCTAACCCTCAATCAGCAGCAGCTCTCCCTATCTATCTAGTACTGGAGACACAGGATAAATGTAAAAATGGCTGCTGGGGGGCTTCTTTTATAAGGGGGGGGGGTATCCTCCAGGAGCGAAAGGAAGTGTTATTGGCTGTACTGTCCCACCAGACTATAGGGTGAGGGGTCACACTTTGTCTCCATGTTAAGGGGGCGGGTCGAACACCCATAATGTTCACCGGCATTGCGAACTGTCCGGGTGTGAAATTGGGAATGTAAATTTTTTTTACCCAAAGCCAGCTGGTGACCTGTGGATGGAGACAGCCAATCAGAGGAGCAATCAGGAACAGGTAGGTCCATCTGCAGCAGAATCTACCATGCAGGAGGCTGACACAGAGGACAGTCAGAGAGACAATGAGGAAGACCACCCTACATGTGGGGTGTGTACCAAATACCATCTCCTGATACTCATCTGAGGAGCTCACTAAAAAAGTTATGTGCACCTCTGTATATATCAGTACTGTTGTTGTATTAGTAAATTTACATATAAAATACATAGATCACTTTCTGGCTTTATGGCATATGGCTTTAAATGTGTTGTAATATATGCCCTGTCCTCCAGAGGGAATATAGAGTTTAATAAGTTGTTTGTGCAAAACTTGTTGTTTTGATTTTCTTGAAAGGTCAGGAAGATTCTAGCACCTGCTAGAATCTTCTGGGTTTTGTTATGCGCCAGACCAAATTGTAGTTGCCAGCCAAAGTATATAAAAGTGTCCTGATCAGCTGGGGGTGGGGTCTTCTGGAAAAGCCATATCTGCAGCTGCTGCTAAGCTGCCAGATCTGGGGCCGTCCGGCAGAGATTGGAGCCCCAGCAGCTCATACTTAACGCTTTATGCTGTCCCGGTGGCTCCAATGTAACAAGGAGGCTGCTGCAGAAGAGCGGAACCTGCGGTGGCTTTTGGTACAGAACTCTGGACTCCACAAGAGCGCTAGGGAGGTTAAGGTGAGCAGTGTTGGGAAATCTTCTCATTGATTCTCCATATGCCATAGATAGGAGATAAGTTACACAAAGAGAAAATAAAATCATAAATGGGGGAATAAAATAAAAAGAGTAATCATAAATGGGGGAATAAAATAACAAAAAGGAAAAAATCCAATTCCATGCTGGAACATCTTCTGCACAAAACATACTCCTCTACCTCTAGAAGAGTAGCACTGAGCAGAGGAGGTTCATCAGTTCCCTTAGACATGATCTTACTGTGCCCACAGACTGGGCAGCTTTTTCTGTGATCATATATATCGCACACCATGTGATCTTTAAGACGATTCTACTGAAATAGTTTACCGCACAACTGGTACGATATAACATAAAATATAAATCAAAAAGTGATCGGACAAGTTGGTAAATATCAGTTGATCGTACAAGTATGTGACAGGCTCAGGCAAGGAGTCAATCTTGTTAAAATGTGGTGTTAGACTGGCGATCGATATTTAAAATGGGCAAGAATATTTTACCTGTGCAGAAATCGTCCCGTGTATGGCTAGTTTTGGTAAGAAATCCATGTATTCTACATTTTCAATGTCGGAAACTAAACATTTTGAAAGGACTTTGGTTCCCTTATGCTCTTCCTGGATAGCCTGTTTGACTGAAGTAACACAGGAATGCTTCCCATATTCATTACTAAACATCAAGCTAACAATCATAAACTTTAGTGCATACATAGAAAATACATAGAAAATTTTGGTAAAATGCACGATAAATTCAACGTTTTTTTATGTGACATACATTTTTGTAAATACTTTTTAAATTCAACTCATCTGGAGTCTGAATCATAGACACTCCCTGCTCTTAATGTCTCATCTTCACTTTTACAATATTCATTAATGTTACAAATATGCACAAAGGCATGCTTCAAATATATCCTGGTTGGAATCTAAACATAGAAATGCATCCCATGTAATAATTGTAGTTATTGCCTAGGTATATAAAGGATAATGGGTTTACCAGCACTTTGACATTTTTTAAGTTTGAAATGTTGAGGCTTCCTGGAAAGTTATTGTAATTCAAAACCCACAAAAGAAAGAAACAGAGCAATACAGTGGAACAGGGTATAACAGATTTTTTTAATTACATATTGCAGGTCACTTCTTATTCACCAAACAGTTGTCTTGTTATTTAACATAGAGTGAGAGTGATTGAG
>CM070032.1:39375091-39411690 GCA_036250615.1 Ptychadena robeensis | reverse complement strand
CAGGGGTGTATTCCCATTTCTACAGATAACACTGTATCATGTATCCCTTGATCTGGGGACAACACTAAAATGTTGGAATTTTTCTAATTTTCATGACTATTTTGACAAATTAACAAAATAAATTCAGATAGTAGCCCACCCACCCATCTAGCAAGATGAAATTGCTCTAAGTGAAATAAAGTTATTGCTGTAGGCAGAGGAGATAACATATGAAAGCATAGTTCAGGTTTGCTTTAAGAAAGCTATTCTAATGGCAATCATTCAGAAAAAAAATGTTGTAATAGGATTCTCCATCCTGAAAGGAAGGTTCAGCTGTGACAGGTAGCTTCCGATCTTATAGGCTCCATTTAACCTTCTATATTACTAGCATCGAGTATCACCACCAAGCAATGAGGACAATAAATAATTCAATCCGATTTCTATATACTTCATAACAATCCTGAAATGTATGTGTAAATAAGGCAGGAGATCCAAAGTCAAAGCAGCTATTGTTAGGACCCCAGCGATTTCTCAAATGGCTTTTACAGAAGTCAAGCCCCAAGGTCAGGAGGTCTTGACCTTAGAGGTGTTGAAATCACACAATGTAAGGAAGGAGAGGGCTTGAAGAATCATCTGCTCTGTTTGAGAACAATAAATGGATCAGGACATGACTAATCTGTATCTGCATAATTCAGGTAAGTCATTTTATTGGAACTGACAGGGATGTGACAGGCTAAGAAATTGAGCTGGCTCACAATAGAAATTCTTAGTGGAAGATAAAAAGAAATAATTTCTACATTTTACTTGCACTGTAGTCATCCAGACGTATAGCTCCCTTTTCTCACATCCAGGGAGCCATTATGGCTATGAGATTGTTGAGTATATTTTTTAATATATTTTGACATTCTTAAAAATCCACCACAAAATCATCTCTAATAATAAGTAGTTTCTGGCACAATGACTAACATAAAGTCATACATAACATGTCTAACAAAACATGTATAGGCTTTGCAAAGTGAAAAACCTCTACAAATAGCAAAGGCTACATGGAACCAATTTTTATTAAAATGGGATTTGTTTGTCTTTTTTTTTTTGCTCCTCTGGCTTGTACTGAAATGACAAATCTCAAACCAGAGGTCAGAAGGTGACAAATCATCTTCAGTGAAAGCTGCTGATGCCATTCAACTAATCAAGCCTTTTAAATTCCTTCATTTATCTTGATGTGACAAGTATTATTTTCCTTACACATCCACACTAACACACGTGGGATAGCACAGTGCATACCCCAAACAAGTGCTAATGAAATGCAAAGCCCATTCCTACATATTTAGAATATTTTTATGAAGCTGATTATTTACAGAAATCCAAGGTGAGGTGAGGAAAATTTATTAAAGTGAAGAGTTAGTTTGAAAAAAATAAATATATATATTCTAAGATAACTATTTATGCAAGCAATGGATACAGAGGAGAATACTGTATAGCAAAAATGCCTATATTAATAATATTTAAATATATATATATATATATATATATATATATAAACCAAAAAAAGTGCAGGAAAATACATTTTAATTAAATTAAATACTAATTTAACTAGTCTATTGTGCTTAAACCCATATATTATGTGATCACTTTAAAAATGAAACATAAAAATGTAATCTACCAAAAATGGATCATATCAACTGTATTTATTATGCAATATACAATATATTTTTTTGCTGTATGTCGATGTCATTGATTGGACAAGGTAATTTTTCTTGGTTAACCAATGGAATTTAAATTGTGACCACTAATTAACATTATATTATTATTATAACATTTATTTATATAGCGCCAACATATTGCACAGCGCTGTACAATATATTATGTCTAATAGATTGTGTCAGAACACAGATATTTTGTATATATATATATATTTAGACAGGTCTGCAAAATATTTTCAGGTGCCAAGGTGCTGAATTCATGAATCCCTTTTGATGAATTGATTAAATTTTTTTGAAATAATGGACATCCATGAAAATAATACCCAGTTCGACTTGTGTGTGATAACAAATGCAATAGCTTTTGGTCTGTCTTTTGACATTATTTTGTATTTCAATTTCTAGGCCTACAATGTTGTAAAAGCGACTTTTTGAAGCCAGAATTAAAGTGGGAATGAAATGCAGAGAAAAAAAGAGTATAGGTTTTTTCATCCAGTCTTGGTATTTTCTCAACAAGTCCTGTTTTAACTTTGTGGGCATTTGGCCCAAATTAAGTTTGTTTACCAACAATAATCACCACGAGCTAACCTCAGGCATACTCACCTGTCTGGTGAGCTATGTTTCTGTGTATCAGCGCTGATCTTTCAGGGTCTGCCTCGATGTTGTCATTGACGACAAGAGGCAGGGGGTAGCTCCATTGACCTAATTACATTGTAATCCTCCGCAATTGCTTGTGGCATGCTTTTTAAAAGGAGTATGAATAGGTGTATGAATATATGTAAAAACGATTACTCCATCAAGAAGAGGTGCATCACCAATCCAGATGTTACATTTGCCAAAAGTACATGGTGAAAAAACTAAGAAGAAGACACAGCAAGTATACCCAGCTAACTTTGGTGTACAGCTTGGAGACCAGGACATTTCCTGCACATGTGTGGAGCACTTATGAAAAAAGGTGAACAAAAGGTTAACAAACTTTAGGTTAACTAATAAATGAACTATTAAATATCTCAGAAACTAGAGCCAATCTAAATACTATACTCTGTGGTTCACAAAAAAGCAGACTGTCATTACAACTGTAAAGCTACTCAATGTTCTTTGGACTTGATGACTCAGGGCAGTGCTAACATCACCTGTCTAATTCCTGAATGATCATTGGGGAACCGAATACAGCCACTGTTTCTTGTTCAACATGTTGGTAAATCCCTGTTCGATCACCAATACTTTGGATGTAAAGTATCAAATGGTAATCAAATTGTAATTCTTACATCAACACGTCCCGATTGATCAAATGGGTATCGTCCTGTATGTGCCAGCTGTAGCTGACAGATGCTTATTCAGATGGCCGTGTATAGCGGTAATACATTTATTGTACTTCAACACGGAATAGCAGATTGGGCAGGTTATTGTGCAGTTTGCTTGGTCTAGAGTAAAGTATTTCCATACTTGTGATGTGTGTCTGTCACCTACTTCCTCTGCTGCCATGTCTCTCATCTTGTGTATATATTGCTGCCATTTTTATGAAGTGACTATAATATATATAAGCAGGGATGCTCATAAGTGGTACTCTGGTTCTCAGAAGGGGCCAAAAAGCTCTGCGTACCTGCATTATTGTTACAAAGCTCATATGTGTACTGACAACTTGCAGGCACTCCGTGTCTGGGCGGCGGCAGCTAAATGTTAAGTGTATACAATTTATGTCACTTGGATAACTGCAGGAAAACATGAATTACTATGAAAGGTTGCAGTTAGGGATGTGAAATCGGGAATGTAAATTAATAATCCCCCCCAAAAAAACATTGGACTTCTAAGGGTGTTGGAGATCTGGTGGATGAAAGTCAGAGTAGACATATATAAGGGTAAAATCTGACAAGTGAAAAGAACTGTGTGAAAGCTTGACTATGAAAGGATGACATTTGGACTGCTGGTAGTCTCAGGGTTGTACTACTGAGGTATGAGATCTGGGGGTTCAAACGTGTTACATTTGACCCAAACCCAGCTGGTGACCTGTGGCTGGAGATAGCTGATCAGAGGATCAACAAGGAACAAGGAACAGGGAGGTCCATCTGCTACCATGCAGGAGGCTGACGCAGAGGACAGTGAGGGAGACAGTGAGAAATACCACCCTACATATGAGGTGAGAACCAAACACCATCTCCTGGTGCTCATCAGAGGAGCTTACTAAAAAAGTTATGTGCACACCTGTATATAAGAAAGTATTCAGCGTTGTCCATAGACAGAGGCGGCCTTGTGTATACAAGTGTGCACACAGAGAGAGGAATAGAAAAAACACACGACTTCTCTCAGGAGTCACCGACTAGTGCCTCTGAGGTAAAGTCATCGACTAGGTGACTTTTCCGTTAATGCCCTACACCTGGATACTATATAGGCTGTAAGGTAATGTTTAACAAAGCTATATGTTATGAATACATCTCATGTTGGTTACAATGCTGCATAGGTGTGTGTCTAGGTGTGTGGTCTAGGTGTGTGTTGTCCATGTTCTGCTTCTAAATTAAGTTAGAACTTTTTCAAAATATACAGAATGTAATAAATATATGGAGCGTATACATAAAGCAAACACAACATAATTCTATATCTTCTTTTGTAATTCACCAGATGGAAAAAGAAAGTGTTGATATGTATGGTATGTAATTGGAATGTGCCTTTAAGAGTTGTAATGTATGATATCTAAACAAATTTGAGATACAACTAAAATATAGAAAATTTCTTTATTTCGTAAACCCAAAATGTATTCTTGCCTGCCTACCCCCATTATTTAATGACTTTGCAGCCAATTACAGCAGGTGGTGAATTGATAACCAAGTAGATTGCTGATCAGAGAGAAAGAGACAGAAGAGCACTTGAGGTTTCTGTACACACATATAGTAGACAACATTATACAATTACTGAAGCTTTCTATCCAAATAATGAAAAGCTATGCAATCAGAAAAATAATTTGGTTAAAATATGTAAACTGCTGGGGTATCAACCTATTCACTATGCAAATTGTCCTGTAAGGTCTAATGATCGAGATGAGTAAAAAGAAGAAAAAACACAAATACATAATTTTAGCAAGTATTAGTAAATCCATTTACAGCCTCTTCAGAAGCATTAAAAGCAATTAGTGATTTAGATAGGAATTGTACTAATTGCCTATATTGCTATTTGTTTGAAAAAAATGCCACTTGTGTGCTTGACAAATTGTTTATAATCATTATGATAGTGCTGTTTAATCATTATCATCATGCAGGTGTAGATCTGGAAAATGTGCAGTATCTAATATCATACCACATAAAACAAATCCATTCAAGTTCTAATAATGAAATACACACTTATGAGTACATTAAAATCAACAGTTTAATAAAGATTCCGGCATTCTTCATATACTCACTACTGACTGTATTTCAGATATTTCATTGTATTTTAGAAAGGTATTCCAAGTACCCATGAACATCGGAATGTTTAAGAAAGAAATGGAGAAGATTGGAAAAGAGGAGAATAGAGCAGATGTGTAGACTGAAAGGGCACTGGCATCATTAGGTAGGTGACCTGATGTCAGCTGGTTTGGAAACCTATAGTGTCACTTAAGCCCCCCATACACGTTCCGATTATTCTCCCGACCGATTTTTCGTCCGATCCTGTCACCCGATTTTCACCTAAAATGTTATGGTCGGTCGGTCGGCTGGCACGAAAAATCGGAATTAGAATTATCACCGATCCATCAGCCCGACCCTATTTATTAACAGCAGATCGACCAAAAATTTACGGACAGGTCCGAAGCGGTCCCGATCAATTTTTCGGCCGATTTTGAGAAATCGGGATCGGTCGGGTACATAATTCCGAATCCGATTAATCTCCCGATCGATTAATCTCCCGACCCGATCGGTCGGTCGGGCAAAATTCATACGAAAAATCGGAACGTGTATGGGGGGCTTTAATAATATATGACAATCTGTGAGTAATATAGATGTAAAATTGGGTGGCAATGTTATACACACAGCAGGGGCAGAGGGCAATAACATTCTATGAGGCTGTGTTTTATTCAACTTTGTTTAGCCCAGTACACACTGCAAATAGTAATTTCTTCCTTTAACTAAAGGTATACCAATGATACATGGATATGAGAGGATTTGCCAGAACAGGCAAAAGCATTGAGACTCCAGAATGTAGCATTGTAGGAAAATGGGCCGTCCCTTCCTGCACCATGTGCACCGCACTTACCGGGGTAAATCTGAGGGCACCTGTCCGACGATTTCGGGCCACTTCTCAATGATCTCACCCCTGGCTAACTGCAGACTATTGTGCATCGCTGCAGACTCTCCAATGGGCCCTCCGTCACAGCCACTCCCCACTGGTCAGGGAGGCTGCTAGGAATAGTCCACTTAAGGTGCCCATATACGCATAGATATGGGCTAGATCGATGGTCGATTCGAGAGCCAGTCTCGATTTGAGAGCCGTGTATGCTCACAGCCATCTATCTGGTCTCTAGGAACTGCAGACAGTCAGTGAGAGCCAACAGAGACACAGCTCCCCTGCAACACTGGAGCAGCACTCACACCAGTTGTACCGGGTCTGCATCTAATGGGAATTTATGTGCAAAATGGTGCACATTGATTCATGTTCAATTGAGGGTGACGCCACCACGCTGTGATTGATCACGGGTCCATTGCAAGGCAATCTACCCGTATATGCCCAGCTTTACTGTCCTCCATCACAGCTTACACCCCCCTTCCATCCAAGGGAGCAGCTAGGAACAGCCGAACTACTGCTTTGCAGCCAGCCTGGAGCAGCCCTTCAACACAGTCTCTCACCAATAGCAAGGGTGGTGTTTTCCTTAGCAGGTTCTTGCTCATATAACCCAATAAAGGTCCAAACACATGGTGGCTTTGGCGTAAGGTATGGTACCCTTTTTACTGTTGACACATGGTACACTTCATCGTCCATGCAATTCCGTGCCAGACATTTGGAAGCAGCCACTGCCAGCTTCTTACAGTGTGTCTCTGCCTAGCCCTTTTCTAACCCGGTGACACACATCAGGCTAGGGTTGCCCTTGTCCCCAGCTGGGGACAGTATGGAGGTTGTACAGGTACTATGATCAACCAATGACAGTAGGCATGCATAGTATAACTTTGCATTCACTTTTAACAAAGGGCTAAGGTCCAAACAAAAATGACTGAATAAGTAACTGGACAAAAACTTAAACATTTTAAACTTAAACAAGCTGTGTCTGTGAGTCTGTCTGTCTGTGTGTATAATGAAGCAACGCCAGGGACCAGGACCCACACCCATATGAACGATTGAGAGTATAAGGCCTGGTCACAGGTCAGTAGCCCAGTTACTCTGTGTCATCAGGTTGGTTATCTCTGAGATGGCTCCCAATAGGCTGAGCCTGGTTAATATAGCAGGTGGCTTTTGGAGAAGAAACTTAAAGAGGAGTGTTCCTGCATCTTCCTGGTTATGCATGACAGTATCACCCCTACTCTGGTGTGAAACGGTGTCATGTGGTGCTAACCACTCCACCCCACATCAGGCTAGTGACACCACTGTGGTAGGGAGAAGATAATAAAGGAAAGGAAAGCATAGAATGGGGTGGAAAGAAGGAAAGCCATATTCCATGCTAAAAAAGTGACGCAATAAACAGTTGAATGATTATCATTTTACATTATTGTTTCCTATCATCTACTTTTCTGCTGGGATTGTACCACCCTTTAAGGTAGACAGGATTAAAAATTATTATACAGGAATTGTAATTCTTGTTACCATAATGTAAAATAAAGGGTTGATTATACTATATTTTATTTTTAATTACTTAAGGGGGTTTTGTGAAGTTAGTTACGTAAAGGAATACAGTATACAATACATTTAATTGATTTTGAATGAACTGCTCACTGAAGACTTTTCTTCAGGAAAATTAGCCATTCATGTTCCACTTTAGAAAATAAATGTCCTCTTTGCTCACCTCCCACACATGTGAGGGCATTCAATACACCCTTTTCATATGCATGTGGAAGGATAATTAGTTGTTCAGTTTTATAAATATATATATAGAGAGAGATATACATACACTTTCAAAGCATATTACATATTGTAAACTATCTGCTATCATCAACCACTACATAATGCTGAAGCACAGTAAAATGAGTCCTGATTTTAAGCCATCACAGACAATAAAGTGCTAATGATAATTTACATTACTGTTCTGATTTTTAAAATAGCAAATGAAAATCTCCCACCAGCACGGAAAGCTAAATAGCATGAAGTTATTTCTATTTATATATGTACAGAGTGACTGTATATTATTCCCATAACATTATATTGTCGTCTAATAGAAAAGGAATATGTGTTTTGTCTGAAAATGCCTTTTTTAGCAATTTACTCTTGTTATGATATTTTACACTTTTTTGTTATTCCTCCTTTTGAATATAATTTTTTTCTTTAAGCATGTATATATCACTTACATGTTCTACGTACCTTTTAGGGCAGTGGTTCTCAAACTTTTCTTGCAGGGCCCCCCTTTACTATTTAGGAACATTATCGGGCCCCCCTCCCTACAAACACAGGTTAAGAATGAGGGCCAGCGCCCCCCTGGAATACCTACACGCCCCCCACTTTGGGAACCACCCGTCTTAGGGCTTGTCTCCACTACTACACACAGAGGACAGTGTCCACAGTGGCTGCTGTGAATTCAAAGCAGCACCGTGCGGTGCATAAGATACTGAATATCAATAGAGGAGTCTCCAGGATGCGGAAAAACCCTTCCCCTGCCGCATCAGCGGAAGTGCTCCCTATGCCGTGGGCCAACCGCCTGCTAGCAAATGTCCCTTGATTCCCTTGAATCTGAAGTGGACACATGGCCTTAGGGCTTTTATTGTATAAACTACCTGAATATGGCTATAGCCAAATCAGCCCACAGCACGATGTATGCGAACTCGCGCAACATCATTAATATATACTAAATATATTGGCCAAAATATAAACCAGCAATCTTTGTCAAAAACATGGTACTCATAGTTTTCAGAAAATTTTCCTTTTTATAGCTCCTCATTTAAAACTGAGTTTACGTAACTTACTCTACCTATCTTCAAATATGATGGTTGATTTTTTTTTTAAAAAGGACTAGCTAATTTTGTGATTTAATTACAAAGCCCCTGAACATGGCATCATCACCAAATTTGCAGGAGAAGGATTGTGGGAACATTACAAAAAAAATGAATGCTCTATATGCACATGTAGTAAATAAACTTCAAATTTGAATAACTACCGTATATACTCGAGTCTAAGCCAACCCGAGTATAAGCCCAGGTACCTAATTTTATCTACAAAAACTGGAAAAACGTATTGACTCGAGTATAAGCCGAGGGTGGGAAATGCAAAGTCAGATAGTGGAGTTATCTAAATGAGAAGAATATAGAGAAAGCACCATTGCCCCTAGAAATTAATCAAACAGGATTAATCGTAGTGCCTCAACCACAATAAATTAGAGAACACAGGATATTATTATTAGAGGACGGGTTTTGCAAGGCAATTCTTATTTTTTTATCATAGGCTATGTAGTGTTGTATTTGTACTAGTAACCAGGCCACCAGGTGGCAGTGTGGAGTTTATTTACATGGGTCAGCTGTCTGTCGGAAGCACGGAGCTCACAGGTGCTCCGTGCTGACTTGAGTAGAAGCCGAGGGGAGCATTTTCTGCCCATTTTTTGGGGCTGAAAAACTCGGCTTATACATTAGTATATACGGTACATGTGCTAGAACAATACTGTTGTTGTGTTATGTTCCCACAATCCTTCTTTGATCATTATATGTCCAGGGGCTAATATTATTACCTCGTATTTGTATAGCGCTGACATATTAAGCAGTGCTTCACGATCTAATGTCCCTATCATAGTCATATGTCTTAGTCTAAACATAGGAGATTCTTTTTTGTGGGGAAAGCATGTCATTGGAGTGTGGAAGGAAACCAGAGTACCTGGAGTAAACCCACAGGGAGAACGTGGAAACTTGCAAATAGTGCCCAGGCTGGGATTTGAACCTAGTACATTACCGTAGCACCGCATGGCCAAAGTGCTAATCCCCCGAGCCACCGTGCTGTCTACCAGCCTATGCCATTAATAAACTAGTTAAAATTTCGATCCCATCTAATTTTCAGCTTGTTCTTGTAACTTTTCTCCACATTTTCTTCACATAAGTATTAGTCATATCACCAGCTTTCTTTGGGAGAAGCTCACAGTTAAATGTCCCTACCACAGTTGTGTATAACGAATACAGTCCAAGAACAACTTTAGGTTCAAACCTATTAACCTAGCATTATTTTTGGGTATGTATGAAAAATGGTTTATACAATGGCTTGTAGTAACATTATAGGGTTCATAGTGCAAAGCCCCAGCCACCTGGAGGTCAACATCAAGCGAAGTAAGCCAGGACTATGTCACAGATTGCAATTTAGCTCAGAGGGAGGCACTTTCCCTTTTGGATCTCCTTGTAACTTGGAAGTCCTATCCAATCAGGTCACATAAACCACGATTTAAGAAAATGCTTGGGTCACTCTGCCTTTGAATTTGTCTTTGATTTCCAAATTAGTACTGCATCTCTGATATGTCTGCTGTCAGCAGTTGCCAATGAGTGTAACTGAAGGCCTCCAACAGTACAGTCCATCACTCCTTGTGGGCAGCTCAGCTTAATACTTTAGGAATACTCTTTAGCCAGGACTTACAAAAACTAGGTAAGCATAAAGCTGTGGAACAGTGTGGTTTAGAGGTGCTCAGTGGTAGGCACAGACAAGAGGAATATCAGTGAATTACATGTGTTTTTGGATTCGGCAAGCCACTCTACCTACAGTCCACTTAACATGTGTTTTATAATTATTATGTATAATGGCACATCAAAAGTAGACAGTGCAATATAACAGTGACAGTGCAATATAAGAATTCAATCTGCATTTCAGCATCAAATTCTGACAGAGAAAAATATCCGTAAATGTTTATCATTTGGAGAGCAGTTCATTCCACTTAAAACAAACAAGAAAAAGGAGCTTAGATATTAAACTGTAACTGCGAACATGAAAATATAAATTCGTAAAAGTATCTTTTGGAAAAAAAACTGTAGCTTAATTTGGTCCTTCTGATTGAAAGCCCCCAATGATAGCATGTTAGTGCTATCCCTAAGCATGTTTCTAACGCACATCTGTTCTGCTTCACAGACTGTTACTCCTTAGATATACCATTGGGTGTTTAGACACTAATTAGAATTTGTTCTTTCCACCAATATGTAGATGAGCTATTTCTGAAGTGTTGTAGCACAGTTCATGCAAAAAATCTTTTTCTAGTGCATATTTATTAGGTAAGGTAATAGAGGTGCATTTATAAAGCAGTGAATGGGACATTCGGCAAACATTCACTAAAGTTAATCTTTGTTATATAAAAAATAACCTGTAAGACCTCAAGTTAAATGCGTGGAAAATTTCACATGCATTGGTTTATATAAATATATATTGTGAGGAATCAGCCTCAAAGGGTTGCTCAGAATGACATCAATCCACACAATTTGCTTCTCTCAAGGGCTCCTTCCCATGTTTATTGGCAACTCCAAAGAAAATACCCTCGCAGAGGTTAATAGCAGGGAGGCAACACAGTCCACACAAGAAAATGCCAAACCGGGGAACCAAATTTAGAACCAGGGCCGTTAAGCAGATCTGCAATGAAAGTTAAATGAAATAAAAAAAATAACATATTACTTAAAGCGGACCTACCACCTGGTAGGTCACTCAGCATTATCAGCTGCAGCTGAGCCGATAATGCTGAAATCCTTGATTGCAGAAAACGAAACTTCGGAGGGATGCTTGTTAGGAGTGCTCCCCTCCCACTGCCTTACGTCTTGCCTAGGCAGCCGAAGTGGTGTCTGGGAGATCTCTCCAGGGCAGAAAATTGTCAGCAGCATAATCTCTTCACAAACCCCCCCCCCCCTCCCCTATGAGTCTCTGCAGCTCCGATCAGAAGACAAAGGAGGTAGAGTGGAGAGGGGAGGAGAGGGGGGTCAGTGTGGGCGAAAGTGTGCTGATGCCAGGAGCCAAGATGCCAGCATGAGAAGCAAATAAAAAAAGTTTAGTGTGGGGTTTTTTTTTGTGTAGCAGTTTCTCAGCATCTGAACTGCTGACAGGTGAGTATTGTGTCTGTTTAATGTATGGCTGTTTTTTTATTTTGAGTGTAAAACCGCTTTAACTGTCAACTGTTCTTATAGAGAAAAAAACGGATCACAAACCTTTAAAACAACATAGCATATTTTTCGGACCTTTTTCACCACCAAAACCCAGCAGAGCCCTGATGTTAGAAGCAGTACAGCAGAGAGACACACATGGAAGCGGCTAGCTGGTGGATGTTGGACTTTACTAAAAGTCTGATACGCCTGTTCGCGAATGGAGGCGGCCAATGTTTGGCCATCCCTACTGGTAATGTCCCCTAGTAGATTTTAAAGAGGCAGAATCCTGTCTATGCCCTATTTCTTCTTCTTTTTCTATTGGCTGAAAGTAGCAGAGAACAAAAAACATGTTAGTCATTTTAGTCCCCCCGTATCAGTGTAAAAGAAGTGAAAGATTCTCAGAATAAGATATCGCTGGCTCCTCGTAGTTACACCCAAGTCACGTGCTGTCATTATGCCGGGGGCACAAAGCAATGATTTCTTGCTTACAAAAATTTGCGCTGACGAATCTCCAGTAATCATTACCCAGGAATCGCATTGTCATACTTTAAAAAGAATGTTTGTGTAAGAAGAAGTAATATGTGTTGACAGCGCTTGTAGAATAGTTACAAATTCAGTGTGGAGAAACTGAGCCCAACCAATTCAAATCCTTTCATTTATTTGTGAAACAGTGTCTTCTAAATGCAGAATCTTGCATTTCTATGAAGCCAATTAAACAGAGCAGCATGGGGCTGTCGATCAGTCCTGCAAGCAACAAAAGCATCTGTTATAAAAGCAAATAATGTAGATGCTGAAGGAAAACCCATTTCTCACAAAAATCATTACAAAAAAATTCAAGAATAGCATTACACAGCAAAACACAAGAAATGATGTAGCATTAGCCTGATGTACTCACGCAGGTATCACTGAAATTACAATATTTAGTCCTGATTGCTAATCAGCCACATCTTTTTGGATGTGTAAAAGAAATTAACAGCAATATCACGGTGAAGGGCTTTTCTGGCAATATAAATGAATGGTTAGTCACAGCTTATCATGGATTAAAGGTGCATACTTAAGCTGTTGTTTGCTCAAACATGATTGGCTGCTACATAAATCAATGTGATAGAGATCATTTCTATGAGGAAAAGATAAATCATTAGTCTGGGCTTGTGTGTGCAATTCATTTTAGATAGCAGTTATTGATTATTTCATTCTTCAGGCACATGTATACATGTCTGCACTATGCTTTAAACACAACATGCCAAGTACATGAGCTTAGGGCCCTTTATACTATTTGCAATGCGCTTTTAGTTGCGTTTTTTGCCAATAACGGAGCAACAGCAGCACATTACTGCCAAAAAAAGTCCAGTTTACACTTGTGTCTCCCATAAAGTGTCATCAAAAATTTCAGCCACATATTTATGGGTTGGGAGTGGTGTTAGCTGAAGAACTGGCCAGTGACCAACAGCACACAAACAAAGGTCATTTCCACAAGATTCATAGAATGATCGCTTAAAACGATCGCATGATCGCACAACTAACAGCACTCGATTATTGTGCTTTTGACTAAATTTTTTAAACAAAACGGATCCCTGCACGACATGCATCAATTTGCATCCGATCGATCACGCAATCGATTTTGTTAAACGATCGCACTAAAATCGAACAGAAAATCTAGACATCTATGCCCAGCTTTACAAAATTAGTATAACATTATAATATGAGTTCCTATTCAGAATATATTATATTTGTATTTAGTGTGTATGCTTTGGTGTATTTAGACACAACATTTATTAACATAAGAACAAAAAAGGAAAGTTCAATGGTAAATAAAGCTGAAACATGAAAGTCATATGTTACAGTGAAAGTCCACCTGTTTTTTGTTTCAAGAGGTAAAAAAGGTCAAAATGCTTTGCTTCTAAGTGTGCTGACCAATACTTCAGAAGTGCAACAGGATAGCTTTCAAGAGCCTTAATGAAATTTGTATTTCATAGGCATCACCTTTCCATGTACATCACCCTGGATTTGCATGACGGACTACTTAAGTCAGGGGATTTTACGCACAGATGCACATCTCAGTGTAACTTTGCCTATGACCTTCAGACCCCTCAGCTCACGCAGCAGTCACCTGGGAAATATGTTGGCTAAATTTGGTATCCCTTTGTATTATTGTATATTGAAGGCCAATAGATTATATATTCAATCAACAAAGGAACATATATATATATATAGTATCAAAAGGAATTCAGCAATAAATTATATGCCTGATATAGAAAAAACTGCTTGGAAACATTATTCTTCACATTTCATGCCTTGGCGACAAGTTGAAAACATACCCAGGCATAAAAAATAGGGACAAAGCTGGAGAATGTTTTTACATCAGAAAAGTTAAATAGAGCAGGCAGGCAAAAATTTAAAAAATACATGAAACATCTTCCATAGTTTTACATTAAATTCCATAATTTACATTAAATTTTTCAACATCACAATTTCCAACAGTTTGACAAATGTACATATCTGTATTACAAAAAAAAAACCATCCAATGCTACAGACTACCTGCAAAGCAAAGTGTATGCAAGTGTATTTATGAAGTTCACCAGCTGCCATATCTCCAAGATAGGTCATGTTCTCCACTGCATTTGGACACAGAAAGACAGTACTATCACAGAATAGTCAAAACATAGCTTTTAGATGAAGTGCAAGCTATATCTGTTATTATAAATAATAGAGTCCTGGGTAAAAAGAAAATTATAGTATGTGTACCCCTATATCTGTCACCTCCCCAAGCTGCTATAAGGTTGACCAGGGAGGTAATTCAAAGACTAGTACAAAATAAGCTTCCTTGTTGAGGTCTTGAATAAACTTCTGTACAACATTAAATGGTGTACTTTGCACCACAGACTGTACCAAGTCTCACAGAACAAAATAAACTAGTAAAAGTCCAATTGCTATTTTTCAATACAATTATAACCTCGAAAGTAGGATTTCCCATGCATTTTAGAGAATGTGGAGAAAACAAACATTGCATCAGTGGTCAGCGCTTACGTTCAAATACTTTTTGAAGGTTAACTTTTTTACATTTTTTGAATGTAAACTTTTAACTGAATGATCATTAGCAGTTGTTTTACAATAGATGAAGGTAGCCTATAGGAATGGAGTCACATAATCATACCCAATTAGTGATGGTGCGAACCCGGAATTTGATGTTCGCGAATGGCGAACGCGAACTTCCGCAAAATTTCGCGAACCGGCGAACCCGCCATTGACTTCAATGGGGAGGCGAATTTTAATAAACAAAGGGACCCTTTCTGGCCACAATAGTGTTGGGAAAGTTGTTTCAAGGGGTCTAACACCTGGTCAATGACATGACAGAGGGGAATCCATGGCAAAACTCCCAAGAATTTTTTTTTCACACACTAAATCCGCACCAAGGATTTCTACAATGATAGTCAATAGGATTTGAGCTGGAGAGCACTAAACAACATGGTTGGTAAATGCCTGTGTGAATTCCACCTGAAACAACCTGTGAAGATCTGCTTTCCACGTTGCCTACAGCTTAAAAGGTGAATTTTAATTTTATAGAGGGCAATTTACATTTGAATTACATGTTTTTAACAATAACAAAGACAACTTATTAAAATGTTGCAGTGATAGTTTTTTCCTACATAACTTTGTCTTAATTTACTTATAGCTGCTATTACAGTTTCATATATATTACATTTCTTTTATGGCTCCTCAGGTTTGCTCCTCTACCCTGATATTTGTTTCATACTGTCTCTGCAGCATCTGCTCCTGTTTCGATTGGTAACTATAGTTATCCAGATGGCTTCCTAATTTGGTATATTTTCCACCTTTACTTTCTCAAGTGCAAAGAGATAAGTCAAAAACCTATCTCACTTTTACACACTTACATATGTTAAAAACAGAGTCACATATGGTAAGCCTGCAATTTTTTGACTGCACATAACTCTTTTTTTGATAACAAGCAAATCATCATTTTACATTTTGTGAAGTAATTAGGTTCACATAAAATAATGTCATTTTATCATAGATAGCCTATTTAAAGAGAAACGATAGCCACACAAGGAGACACAAATGGTAGGTATGCTATTACTTCATAATTTATAGATTTAAAGATTTATACAATGCTCCCAAAATGTCAGGTGACTTCTCTCTGTGCAATTGAGTACCAGGTTTTGGTCAACCCTATTTTCTAAATTGTATAATTGTGCAGAAACAACTCCTAATCCTTATAGTGATCTATACTCTGTGAGCAATGTTGCATTCTCTTTATCGGTTCTGTGTACAGAAGACTCATACTAACTTAAATGCTTATCCTAAATTATTTTAAATTTTTTTTTGAATAAATACATTATTGTATCGTATTTAAAGTTCAGCTTTAAATAAGTTGTAATCATAGATTATGTTAGCTATAACCTAAAGTGTCCTATAATTGTACCGTATATACTCGAGTATAAGCCGACCTAAATATAAGCAGAGGTACCCAATTTTAGAAAGAAAATCTGGAAATACCGAATGACTCGAGTATAAGCCTGGGGGGGGGGGTGCAGGAGCTAAGAATTAGAGCTTGTTTCCATTATACGTCGGGACCCCTACGCTAAGCGTATACGCTTAGCAGGGGCCCCGACGTATGCCACAGACTTTGCCTGCCAGCATCCGCCGGTGTTAAGGCTGAACGTACTCGACTACGTTCAGCCTTACACCGGCGAATCGGCTCAGCGAAATGAAGACAGACCCGTCCGCCGAGCAGGTAAGTCTATCTGAGACGTTGGGACCTCCCGCTAAGCGTGTACGCTTAGCAGAGGGGCCCCAACGCAATGGAAACAAAGCCTTAGAAACACACAGCAAATGTGCTTTTGTTAGGAGATGTTATTATTTAAATCAGTAAACTTTTAATTACAAAGCCCCTAAACATGACATCATCACTAGAAGTGCTGGAGATGTAGAGAAGGGATGTGGGAACATTGAAAAAGTATTGCTCTGCCATATCAAGTTTTTGCACAAAAAAGTTCAAATTTGACTTATTATTATTATTTTTATTATCTTTTTTATATAGCCCCAACATATTACGCCACACTGTACAATACATAAGAGTGGAGATACAAACACACAATAACACACAGGTACAGGTATGACATAGAAGGAGTAGAGGACCCTGCCCGGACAGGCTTACAATCTAATAGGTTGGGGAACAATGTATACAATAGGTGGGGGGATGGGACTGGCATGGTGGTGATGTTAGGAATGAGAAGATGGATAGGCCAGACTGAAGAGGTGGGTTTTGACGGCTTTATTATTATTATCTTTTATTTATATAGCACCAACATATTACGCAGCGCTGTACAATACATAAGAGTGGAGATACAAACAAACAATAACAGGTGGACTTGATTTTAAACCTAATTTATGCAAAACTACATATGCTAGAGCAATAATATTCCCACAACCCTTTTCTACATCTCCAGCATGGTGGCGCTCAAAAACAAGGATGACCACATTAGATATGGGCCAGATAGATGGCCGTGAGCTATAGGTGGCCCATATCTATGCGTGTGTTACCTGCTTAAGACATCTTCTGGTTTGCTACCCCCAACCACAAGAATATAATTATAAAGGAATGCAAGTCACCTTAAATCACCTTAAGTGTTTCTTTCTTGTCTTAGATTCATAGAACAGGACAGTAGGGTGAGAAGCCTTCATTAATTTCTGTATTTATAAACACCACAACGCAAGTAGGGAAATTTCAGTTTTTTGATATGATGAATAGTTGTTCCCAGACTGCCAGCCTCAAATGTATATGTGTGGGAAGTGTTTCTATGTAAGAAATTCTAAAAGAGTCTTTATATTACATATATTCTCTCTGGAGTTTAAATATACTATACTTTACATTTACTTTTAATGACATATGGCCATTGACATTACATTAATACCTTCTGCAATAAAAACAGCAATGTTACTTTCAAGAAGGTGTCTTGTTAAATATATTTTGTAAAATACTAATTTCCATCAAAAGCACAGACATCATATGAACAAAAGTAGCAGTAATAATGTTTTGTCTTAAGAAGTTCCTGTTGATTGAAAAATTGCCTTTAAAACATACCTGGACCTGGGTACCAGATGCTTTCTCAGAGGAGTTCAAGGTGCTAACGTATATCACCATGTATTGTGACATCCTGTGCCTTGTTCTATTCAATCCGTTTTTAATAACAAGTTATAACAATATACAAGGACAGTGAGAATAAAACATTGAAAATATTTCTTTTTATAGAGTCCGCACATATAAAATCAGTTTTACGCAAATAGCAAAAATAAAAATGATGCTTACTCAGAGGAGCTGAATGTGCTAATGCATATAATCATGTTCAAAGCCATTCAGTTCTCTGCACCTTTTCAATCATCTTTTATAAGAAAAGTTAACAATACAAGGACAGGGGTAAGGGAACAAAAACACACATAAAAAATATACACCTAAAAAAATAGGTTGAATAAAAATAAGCATATTGAGAAGACTATTATTAGGTAGAGGAACAGAGATACTGCAAAATAAACGTGCCAAATCTCAATATTTAGATTTTGACCTCCTTAGCGTTCTGCCCATACCACACCATTTTTAACAATGTACTCTGCTTGAAATTCCCACCCTTCCCTCTGCCCCTCTCCACGTCCACGCCTGCCAAGTGGGCTGGGAGACCAACCCCCCCCCCCCCCCCCCCCCCCCCACTCCATAAACATTGAGGTCCATGGCATGCCCCTGTCCCTTCAGAGTCACCGATGACGCTGGAATATCAGGTTCTCCCGATCGCTGTTCCACTAACATTTGGGATGAACCCAAATATTGGACACATTGAGTTAGTCTCAAACGCTATGGAGGTTAATAGTAATCTATGGCTGAGTATAGAATTGATGACTACGTTTCTGGGAAGCATTAACCTCCATGATGGGTGTGATGAGTGTGATTCAGGGCAGAGAGAGAAAGTGTTCACCATGAGCCACACTCAGGATTGTTTACCTGATCCAGACAAGCCACCAGCATCCTCCATTGATGTCAGTTCATTCTTCCTGGATTGATTGTGCAACCATGAGGGGCATGGGGTAAAACAGGCGGATGGTGAAGAAATGAAGAAAAAGCGAGTGAGGGAAGGGGTTGTAGTACACTGTAGGTGCAGTGAGGAGAGAAACCACCACCTGGCATGTTGTCAGGTCTGGGGGTGGGAGTAAAGTGCAGGCCCTTATAGGATAGAGCAGAAGTGGATTCAGTGGTAGAGACTGCAAGGATTCAGTGAGAGCCAGGAGGTTCAAATACTTAGAAAGTAATATCTTGTGAATGGAAGTCAGTTTGTTAAGAACAGATATTGTGTTCCAAAGTCCACATGAGAGAGGAGGTGAGCTTCTATGGGGAGGGTGGATAGGTATCAGGTTTGAAGAGGGTTGTTTCCTGGAGAAAGCAGAGATGGGGGCAGAGGGGTAGTGAGAAGGGCCAGGATTAGAGGATATGTCCCCAGAAAGAAGAAGCAAGGAGAACAGGTGCAGAAATAAGTTAATGACAGCAAGTGGAGTTGTAACTAGGGAGAAGATGAGAAGGCAGATCAGAGAGAAAGAGAGAGTTTAAGAAAAACAAGGGAGGCAGCGAGGTTGGGATACATAGTAAAAATCTACAGCGATAGCACAGCAAGGGGAGATAATGGGGAGGAGTATTGGCAGATAATCTAAATCATGAGATGAGTGACAAGAGAAAATCCAGATATTGGGTGATCTGAGTTATTTTTTGTAGGGAGAGTGTAGTAGTGTCCAGATTATTATTATTATTATTATCATTTATTTATATAGCGCCAACATATTACGCAGCGCAGATGAGAAGCAGAGTTGATGTGGAGTTTAGGCGAGGAGTCCTCAGGTGGAAGAGGTCAGTCCATGGTGTTCCCTTGTGTGGTTTTCAGTAGTAGCAGGCTGTTACTATCCTGGTCCAATCCCTGGGTCAATTCCCTGGTTAATTCCAGATGCACTGGAACAACATGAAGAGGGATCATTTCTAGCTGTGCCCCTGTTTTAGAAGAGCATGACTGGCCCATCCATAACCCTTACCTTAACCCCATCAAACTATTGGGACAAACACAATGGAAATTGACAACCAGATTTTTTTTGTCAAGCATCAATACCTGATCACACAAATGTTCTTGATAGATAGGCAAAAATTCCACATGCTCACTCTAAAATCACGTGGAAAGACTTCCTAGAAGAGCAAAAGCTCTTATGGCTGAAAACCTACATTGATATAAAATAGGTATTTCCTGCAGATGTAATTAACTAGGTATACCAATACTTTTTTCCATAGTACATAGTCGTTTGATAGATCAATGCCTTGGGCTCAAAATGTTTCCACTTAAATACCTATTCACAAGTGTAAATCCTGGAGAGAAAGTAATTGTTTTTTTAGTCCAGCTCCTGCAATTTCAGGCTTTTATATGCTCAGCTATCAGTAAACGTCAAACATAGTTAGTTCTTAGAAATGTACTAATTTTATCTGATTTTGTTATTTACTGAACCTTTCCACGCTAATCATTTTTACAATATGATGTAGATTAATTTTCATTTAAAATATTTGAAAAAGGCAAAGTGTCATTTTGGTTGAATGACTGTGTGATTTACTAGCGTATAGGTATATATTTTTTATCATAATAATAATAATCATAATAATAATATTACTACATTAATGTCCTCTACAAAGTGGCTTCTAAAATTAAACTGGCCTCACATTTCCTGTGCGCTTTCTTTGTTTGTGATTATGGAATCGCCATTGTGGATGCAGGGCATTTATTCCTACTGATCCTTATACAGAGAGCTGATTTTCAGCATTTTCCGCTTCCTTTATAGAACATTATTCAGGAATGTTTTTACATTACCCATACAGGTGATGTCATATAAGGTAATATATGTTAATAGAAATACTTTAAACTAGGACTCTTTTGATATTACACTTGTCTACAAGAATTGTCTACTGTATTAGACTCTAAAAGAGCAACCATATATTAGTAAGCAAATGTATATGAATTTGACTGCATATCAACCTTGTTACCCTGATGAAGTGGCGTTGAGCCACAAAACGCGTTGGTTTTGAACAATAAGTTCAGACAAACATCAAAACTACAGGCTCCTCTCTTTTACTTTATTTTCTACTGGGAGACTTTTCTTCTATATGACTACCTACACCGAGGCTGAAACAAAGGACTTATCCGGTCCACCCTGGTTACCTAGAGGCTAGAGAGTGGGACTACTGGTGAAAAGACGCTTTATATTCTGCACGGTTGTTGGCTCATGAGCGTACTGCCCATGCCCCAACAGCCTTAATATTAAGTAACTACAATTTTGTCCAATATATCCATAACCTTAACCAGAAACTCCGAACCATTTTTTTTATTTGTATTCCCACTGTCAATTCAATGGTAAATATACTTTCATATAGTTTGACCTCCATGACAGTATCCCCGAGTGTGGCCCAGGGTAGAGTTTCATGACCAAAAGCACTCACCCCGAGTCTCACTAGACAGTGATGATGCGGAGAATGAGTGGCGGCCCATAATATTTGCCTCTATTACCAACGGCATTGGCATCCCCAAGTTGACAAGTGTAGAGAAGGCATCTTAAACAACCAATTATTTTAAGTCTTTCCAATGGAAAAATCTACTCATGTATGGTTAGTTTTACTCTTACTTGATGTCTGAATTGCAATATATCATCATGAAGAAATATATGGAATAACTGTCTGACATGCAAAGAGTCAAAAAGAAAAGCAGATTTATTTAGTAGCACAGAGAGAGAGGATAGCACTTCTGTCAGGCTGTTATTGTTTTTCCACTATCCTGTACTGGTTTTACCAGGGGACATCCAATAAAACATCACAGACATTTTGACACTTACCAACACTGTCAAATTTTCAGATTTATTTTTAGAATTTACTTTCTGTGTGTAGTTAGATTTGTAGAACATTTGTAGTCAGAATTTAGTAGTTTACTACTTTTCAGCTCGTGTGACATCGTATTCTGGAGCTGGAATTAAGCTGCTGAAAAATTTTGTTATATTGTCTTGTTGACTGTTAATGTTAGAGATAACTTTAATAAAAGTTGTTTATTGATGGACACTTGATTGATTGATTGATTGGTTCCTTAACTGTGTGATTTGTGAGGACGTCATCACGACTACTCAACTTGATTATGACAGTATCATAAAGAATACAGCCGCAGTTTTGAAACTGGCCATTGATGAAGATACAGCAATGGCGCTGCGATGCTGATGAGGACGCCGCTAGCGCTATCTGCGTCCATTACTGTCAAAAGAATCTGCGTTTCCCATTGTTAAAACTAAAACATCCGTATTCAGGTTAAATTGACATATTGGCACTTTAAGATAAAAAATTGGGTTATGTGTTTTTATTTAGGCACTCTGCCTCAAAAAAGGTTCGCCATCACTGCCCTACTGTCTAACTTTGTTCAGTTTACATATCCTTTCAGTGATTGATAAATTGTGTCAGGGTACTTTAGGTCAGTGAAAGTATACAAGAAGTTAAACGGCACATTGATCCACATTGGAGCTCTCATTTGGCAGAAAAAAGTTGTCTTTGTGGTTGGCAAGTTCTCTTGGGAATCGTCTCCTGCAAGGGAACTTAAGGAAAAGGCCAATTTGATCATCTGATTCATTAGTACTGCTCCTATTGGCCTATAATGTTTAAGCATACACAGGAAGCAAAAATGGAGCATGATCATATTATCCTGACCAGCAAATCAGGGGAGCTCAACTCAATCAGCTGATCATAATGATTATGTGCGCTTTTGTAGGAGATGTTTTCCTAGTTGAACCTACTGCCATTCCAATATTTTATACCATCACACATAAACCAGTAATAGTAGAACAGTGATAAACCTAGTAGAATGGTTGGAAGTACACTTGATCTTCAACATGGCTAGACTGTCTTCAGAAGCAGTTGTACGCCTCTTCTGTAGTAGTTCTGTGGAGGGTAGAAGAAGGGAACTCAAGCATAACTTTGAATGTCAGGGTGGTTGTCTGCAAAAACACATCAGTTGCAGTAGTCTGACTATATCAATTAACCCTTAGTTAAGGCTGGACCTCCTGGAGGAACTGAAAAGAGACCGAGGGAATAAGAACTGCTATCTGCCACAAGGATTACCCCTGTACATGTGGATCAAAGACAATTCCAGATTTTACTCTGGCGATTAGCTGTAATTAAATAAAGTAAGTCTGTTTAAACTTCATTAGCAGTAAGATGTTTTCTACAGCAGAATGGGCACAAATCATCCATTCCTAATTAAGTGATAATCCACTGGATGACCATAATCTTTTTTTTTTCCTGTAAATGTTGTATCCATGTAGGATCCTCTGTGGTTGTTGGGGTAAATGTCTAAACAGTGAATAGAACATTGTTTCCTCCAGCTCCTGTTATCCTTATGCATGCCTGATAACATTAATTTGGCATGCTATTATCTAAAATGGTAGGATACCTCGGTTCAGCAAAGCCTGACATAAATCTTTGAAAGTGGAGATGTTGCATATGCATGAGCTGAAACAGATATGACAGTGTCGGAGCATTAATATTCTTGTCACTGTAGGGCTTCAAACTTTTAAGTGGATAATATAAATGATCTGAGCCTGAAGTTTGTTAGCGTTACACAAGACAATTAGTCACAAGAAAACAAATACAAAATAAAGTGGCCTTAAGATCAAAAGCAATGTTTGATCTAGAAAATGCTTCAAACTACAGCTTTTGGGTTAATACACGTGAGATTTACTTTAGTCTAATTTAGAATAATAAGTGATGCTACATATTTCTTTTATTATTGTACAGTAACTTCACAACAAGAGTGAAATACAGTAAATTCTATTCATCTGTTATTCTTGGGGTCAGGCATCTACTGGAAACATTCTCAGTTATAAAACTGGTATAGAATATAATGTGGAAATAGGACTAACTGTTTGCTTAATTTTATTTTCATTTACAAACCAAAAGCTAAAGTATTCTAAAAAATAAAAAAAATAAATGCATAATCCCATAGTAAATCTAAAGCTGCCCATACACCTTTAGATCTCTCTGTCAGATATCCTTTAGATCTACCTACAACTATGTAGTGCCGGGTCCTCTGCCATTGAACACAGGTAGACTTGATTGTTTAGAAAGTGCCTCATATTACATGGTTTTGGTAAAACAAAAGGAGATCTAAAGGAAATATGACAGAGAGGTGTATGGGGACCCTTACTGATAGGTGACAAAGTAAAGGGAGGAAATCCACCCGATGGGGACACAGTCATCATTCTTTCTAGTTGATTGAGAAAGTTTGAGAACATTTAAATTTACAATATATGTATAGCTTGAAGTATCTATTTTTTTTTAAAAAAACTGAATGACTTGAGTATAAGTTAAGGGTGGAAAAAGCAGCAACTAAGCCACACAAAATCTCAGCGTATGTTCTTTTGACTTTGTGAGTTAAACTAGGCATACACGGCTCGATTTTCTGTTCGACTTAACAAATCGATTATTTTCATAAATAATCCTTTTAAAAACAATTGTGATCGACTTACAACCCATCGACACCTTTCCTTAGTCCTGTGCGTATGTTCCATAGTATAAACAGATAAAAATCCATCTAAATACCAAGAAAGCCCACCAGACTTGAACGATCGACTGAAATTTACCAACATGTCTGATCATTGCTCGGTCGATTTGTTACATTTGGATCACTTTTGGTCAATCGATTAAGCTAAAAAGGAATCAATTTTAAAACGATAGAGGAATACTTCTTTTTTTGTGTTCAACAAAATCAGAGTGGACTCATTTTCTGTACGAGCCCCAAAATCATGCCATGATGGTATGTGCCCATTCAAAATAAACGGGATATGAGCAAAAGACAAAACCTCTATGATTTTTGCTTTTTTTTAAAAAAAAAAACAAACAACATAATCGGCTTTAACATATTAATGCAATTTTAGACATTTTTAACCTCCCTAGTGCACTGCCCGTATTGCGCCATTTTTAACGGCACGGTACGGGCAATAGAGGCAATGTACAAAGTACACTGCCTGTCACTCGCTCCCTCCCTCCGCCCCTCTCCACACAGCTGGTGTCTCAACCGCTAGGGAGGTTAATCTTTGACTTTTATTTTTTAAAATACCTTATGATCCTCAAATAAAGGTCCCATTCAGGCACTCAGTGTTATGCCTTTGTCTCTGTGGTCCTCTGGGATTATGACCATGTAAAATGAATTTTTAAATTGATTGTACAAGTAGTCATTCAAGTTGCCTTCATCAGGACACCCACACTAAAATATACCATGTAGCCTTTACTTGAGTGCAAAGAATAAATTTGAAAGAATAAAAAGTTTATTATAATTTAACTGCTTATAATAAAACGTATGCCTAGTAAACTACTGTATTTTCCTGACTAAAAGATTTTAAATTTCATCTTTTTTTTTCCCAACCATCCTAGGCTCTGCATGCCAGGAGGCAGAAATGTGTTTAATTCCCTCCAGCCAAGCCAAAACGCCACTGCCAAAAAGAAATCTTATCTGCATTAGTACTAGCAGTACCTATTCTCTGAACACACTGACTAACTTATGGAGAGACACATTTTACGATTAGATTGCATTGCAATAAATAAATTTTGTGACAAAGACTCATATGTAAATAGCTACTCAAGTGTAAGTTGTTCAGTGGCAGATGTGTCTCTTCATAAGTTGCAAGTGTATAGACACATGCTAAAGTTTCAGCCCTGCACACTCTGCTGCTGCGAAGACCAACCTCCTGTCAATGGTCTATTGGCTGGCTTTTTTTCTCTCTAAAACTTTGGGGTGCGTCTTAAGGTCCGGTGGGTCTTATAGTGCAAAAAATATGGTTAATGTTTATTTCTCAGCCTGTTCTCTGTAGTGTTGAGCTCGAATATTCGATTTTCGAATATTTAGCTTGAATATCGCTATTTCGCCATTTCGCGAATATTCTCGAATATATCATCGGATAACCGACGCAATCGCGATTTTTGGCAATTTATTGCGCTTTTATAATCGCGATCCATTGCAATGAATGGGATCGCGATTATATCATCGCAATGCGATTTTTTAAAACGGAAATGACGGATATTCTCCCAGTCGAATATCCGAGCTCCATTGACTTGCATGCATTGCGCATATTTGGTCGCATTGCGCTTTCTCGGATAATCGCAATTTCGGATTTCGCCATTCTCCATTGACTTCAATGTATTGCGCATATGTGGTCACATTGCACTTTCTCGGATAATCGCGGTTTCGGATTCCGCCATTCTCCATTGACTTGCATGCATTGCGCATATTGGGTCGCAATTGCGATTGTTAGATCGCAATTCATGTCGTAAGTGCGGATATTCGAGATTACGAATATGGAATCGAATATTATGGCGGATATTCGCAAAATTACGCAAATTCGAATATTGCCTAGTCGCTCATCACTAGTTCTCTGTGGTCACTAACCTGTAGGCTGTAAGCATTGCACATATGTATATATTGTATACATGGATTCATCTAATTATTTGTTGAACTCATCTAAAGGTAATACCTACATGGAAAACATACAGAAAATTTATCTTTAAAATTTGCCTAAAAATTTTAAATATATGACCATATTTTTTAATTAAAGCAATTTAACTAAAGTTGGCATGTTCTTCAAATATGGAAATTTGCAGTGTGTAAGTGCAGTAAGTGTATTCTTACTAATTAATACATTGGGCTGTTAATTTTAAGAGGAGTTATTTGGTAATATGCGTAGTACACTCAGGTGTTTAGGGAGTAGCGTTGGCCAGTTGGTAATAGAAATTGTGCAGAAAAATGCCGCCTGCGGTGTGTTCCTCCCATATACCTGACGGCTTTATTTATAGAAGCACAACCACACTGGAAAAAGTCTACTTTACCTCTTGTCAGCAGGTTGCTCATCCACAGTGCTAAGGACAATATGTAAGCGCTCACTGTAATTACGTATCTGAAGACTCAGCAAGTCACGGGGGACTATTTTATCTTTGTTTTACTGAATGCTAACTAGTCTACCAAGCAATAGAATTCTAAAGAGGAAAACTGCATGAAAACACACAGAATTTGACACAGTCAGAAAAAAAAAATAGACAGGGCAAAACAAAAGTCTGTTCAGTGCTGTATTCTTAGATACTTTCTTCTCCCCCTTCCCTGTCACACCACTCCATATTACATACAGAAAGCGTAAGAGAGTAGAAAAAAAGGCTCATGAATCTACATTGTGCTTGAATGCCCGAGGCTGTCAGGATAAAGGACAATGAATGACAGCTGACTGTCAGCACAATTCTATAAAACTTACTTATCAGTTCTAGTTTTTCTTATCAGACAAGTAAAGTTGACAAAGTAAATATATTTTTTACATGTCAAATGCATGGATCAGTACCTGGTAAGCACTGCATAGTGCTCTAAACAATCAGGTTTCGTTTAAGAATACAAGCTAATTACAAAGTGTAACAATTGGACTAACAATATAAAGAATATGTCATATACAGTGGCTTAGTTACTCTGTACTATAACAAGTACTCTGGCTAAAATTATCCTCAAAAGTTTCTATGACTTTGTTCAGCTTATCAAAGTTTTTTGGAATTGGATGAGGGAAAAGGAGCAAAACAATGGTATGTTTATTGTCTAAAGGCCCCCACACATGTGAGTGGGAGCCGACAGATGGGTGATGGAGTGCAGCGTGATGACATCATCGTGCTACACCCCAACGCTTATTTACAAGATTTGGGGCAACAAGGATCTGTCTTCCCCATGTGGGCACCCAATTTTGCCACCGGCCTCAAGCGCGCACGCACATGGGTCGGCGGCAAAATCGGCCACGGCTCCCTACGTGTATGGGGGCCTTAAATCTGTTAATATTTGTGTTACAGCCCAGTATAACAAAATAAATACATTAGTTATCCCCAAAGGTTCGACCCATGTTTTCTTTCTAAGGGGTTGTAAAGAGCCTAGTGACTGCAGGCTCTGGTATCAGACCACTCAATGGGGAAGGAATGTAATAGGTAGGAGCAGTTAGGGAATCACATATACAAAAACATGGCTCCCCATGTCTCTGTTAACATATGTGTGGGCTCAGTAGCACATGTTGGACTGTCAAAGAAGTGCAGCCACTTCATGACTGCACTACCATGTATTGTGGTGTATTGCAATGCAGGACCAATGGAAAGGTGTACTGCACCACAACACACAGATGTGTATAGGAAAATTTGGAATTCTTTAGTTATTAACCACCATAGAGAACTTCTCCTAGCTATGTGAGGATTCCTAAATCCCAATTCATATCATATGCAGTGCGGTACAACACATGCTACTGCATCACATGGTAAAACACGTAACATCCTTGAATGAGCTGTAATGCCATTTAATCTCATTGGAACCCCAATACAATTTACCACCAGCAGCTCTTTATAAAGTAGCATAAGTTGTGGTACACTGTGTTGGGAAAAACAAGATAATACTAGAATGGGATTCCTTCCCACAGAATACAATTCCATATATGAACAGGGACTAAATCTAACTTGCAAAAGTCATCACATCATATCATTTCTATAAGGGCCTTTGGGAATTAAAGTTGTAGGCTCATGTATTGGCTGTTATGGCAGCAGATACAACCCCTATCATTGTATCAAGACATTTACTTCCGCTTACTGGTTTCCCTTGTTGACCTGCTTTAATGCCATCTCTAAAAAAGTGAGTCACAACGTTCTTCCAGACTGAGATTAGATATAATTTTGCTTATGGAAATGACATAGTAGATGTTCACAGCTAAAAACTTTTCCAGGCAGAAAACATTATGCATTTCTAATACTCACAAAACAGGTATTTATATAATTTCCTCTAAGTGCTAATATAATTATTATTACTAAAGAATATTTGTCTCAAGTGCTTTTTTATATTTTAAGAGTTCAATTTAAAAAAATAAGGATCTCGTCGGTAATCACTAAGTAACTAGCAGCACCTATTTTGACATTTTGTAACAGTCTATGTTATCACTTAGAACCTGTTTGTGAAATAAAATGCATATTTAAAGGTTTATTTACAAATGCGCTACTGTAATACCGAACAAATGGCAGTATAAAACCCCATGACCAGTGTATGTTGGTTTCTCCCTATAAAAAGATCTGATTTATGGAATACATGCCTGCAACTTTTCTGTCAATTGCACTCCATACAACGCATCATACTCTGTGATTGTATGTTCCGGAGTGTTGCAATACACCTATGCTTACAATGCCATTGGGGTGCATCCAGAATGTATCACCAAAGTCACTATGCAGTGTAGTATTAAACAATTACATTGTACTGCAAGGTGGATAAATACACCTGTCCATCAATGTGCATTTTCTGGGGAAATGCAAAACAACAGTCAAGCTAGAGCCATTAACATCATTATCAACATTGCACAAAAAGTCAATAGTTTTGAAGTCAATTTTGTTTTACCTCCACTATGTGTCCTTTCATAAACTATGTACGTACAATGAAGAAATTATAAAGTGCAATTGATATTTAATTTGATGTAAAACGTTAAAAGAAGATATTTAGTTTTAACCTCCCTAGCGTTTCAGACAAACCCAGTTTGTTCGCTCTGGACTAGTGTTTAGCTCGAATATTCAAATTTTTATTGCGTATATCGACATCGAAGTATTTGGGAAGATTTTGAATATAGTGCTGTATCTTTGTAATCGCTAATATTCCAGATTTTAGATCAGTAGTGTTGATTAGTGATGGATAACCTTTGGCCAGGTACTTCCGGTCTAGTAAAAAGATTCTTTCTACGATGGGATCTTACTGCTTCTGATCCTGCCAGTGGAAGAATAGTAAGCTCCTTCTCGCCGGCGAACGGGGTGGGTCGAACACCTGTACTGCTCGCCGGCTGGAAGGAATGCGAACATCCATGTTCGCAGCCACCTTGTGGACAGTTCGGCCAACACTTGTGTTGATTGCGAATTTCTTTTGCGAAAATCTTTTTTGCAATGAAGGTAATAATGAATGGAGATATTTTTTGCGAATATGAATATTGCCTATTCTGCTCATCACTACTCTGGACTGAAAAAAGTGCACTGAACGAACTGAACGGTAGGTTTTTAAAATGCAATCGCTCTGAACACAGTTTGTGGTTTGTACTTGCTAGTATCTGGATGAGGGGATTGGACAATTTAGTGCAGTACCGGATAGGGTGGGTATCATTATTCCTGCAAGCATTCCCAACTGGTCTTTGGTGAGTAGAGCCACCATGTTGATTTATTTTAACAGCTCTAGTAGACATTCCTGTAGGCAGCATGCCAATTGCATGCTCCCTTAAACGGTGCGACATCTGTGGCATTGGCATTGTGCTGTGTGATCAAACTGCACATTTCAGAGTGGCCTTTTATTGTGGGCAGTCCAAGGCTCACCTGTGCAACATTCATGCTGTCTAATCAGCACCTTGATATGCCACACCTTTGAGGTGAGATGGATTATAAATTACAAAGGAGAAGTGCTCACTAACACAGATTTACAGTGAACAATTTTTGAAAGTAATGGGTCTTTTGTGTATGTAGAAAATGTTTCAGATCTTTGAGTTCAACTCATGCTAAATGGGAGCAAAACCAGGATTGTTGAGTTTATATTACACATAAACATGTAAATGTGGGTATAACTTACTATTACTGTTTAATCAATGCTGATGTGGTGAAAATAAGACTTCAATATCATGTTTCTCTCATGGGGAATTGGATGGCTGTTTCAACTTTCTCTGTCTGCTACCTAAACTCCAATCAAAGCTGAATTCAATTATATTTGGACGATAGTCTCACTATACTAAGCTCAATAATAATTTGCACTGTACATAAAAATAAAAACAATTATTCATGATTATTAATATGGTCACATTCTTACCTTTTTGCCTCATTTTAAAATACAAAACTGTTACATAACTCCCAGAATACAATGGTGGCTCTCTGAGTCATTGACTTTACTTCTAAAGTGTAACTCAATGACTATAATAAAGTGTCATATGAGCAGTTAAAGAAATACGTTTTCTTTACAGTCCACTAGGTGAAATCATACTTTGATCCTCAAAAACTGTAAGAATTGTTTTGGCCTTCTCATTAATCACAAGAGAGTTTTCTTTTGAATTTTCATTAATATATCATGCATTTTCAAAAAAAATTTTTCATTTGACTAGTTTGTGCTAGTTGTCCATTGAATGTACAGTTTAATAAACCAGTGCTACACAATTGGATGAGCATGCAGTATTATTCTGTTTGTGTTCAAACTTTTTTCTGCAAGTTGGAAAACACTCTTTAAGTTGGATGAGTATGGAAATGCTAAGTATAATATTAATAATAACTTCAATAAGTTTTCATTAACCAATCACTCAGGAATATATGTGGTTCCCCATAAGGATTACATGGGGGCAGTTGTTGCAGTTATTTCTTGTAACCCTAATAGGCTTTTATCACACAATAAGGCTTTGTAGGGAAAAACTATATTCCTGAACATTTTTTAGACAAAACAAAATAATTTTTAAAAAAGTATACAGTTTACTTACTTGAACAATTTTTAGAGTATAACCATCTGAAGCTTACAAGTCATCTTGTCTGTGCTGTTTAATGAATTGATGAGCTGCATAGGCAATATTCGTATTCACAAAATATCACAAATTTTCCACCTAATATTCACAGTAAATTCTTGATCTCCAGTAGAGATGGTTGAATTTTTCGACTTGCTAACTTCTCTGAATTGCAAAGCCTCTGAATTGGTATCATCACATGTAGAGAAGGGTTGTGGGAACATTTGAAAAAAGAAAAGTTTTGCTCTAGCACATGTAGTTTTTGCATAAATTATGGTAAAAATTAGTCGAAATTCAGATTTTCGAAAATTTTTACTTGACTTTCAGCTTAATGTGTGCAAAAACTATTTGTGTTAGAGACATACATTTTTTTATAGTATACCCCCAACACTTCTCTACATCTCCAGGAAGTTTGGTGATGATACCATGTTCAGGGGCTTTGCAAAAATCTCAAAATCATTATTTCCTTGATTGCGCAAATCGCCACTTGTACATGCGAATATTGAGAATGCAATGCCCAGTAGTTCCGGGTTCTGATGCAAAAAATCTTGAATATCCATGGTTATGAAGATATAGCACTATATTCAAGATCTTTACGAACTCTCTGAGAAATAGCCAATATGGTGGTGGATATTCGCAATTTAGAATTTTCGAGATATTAAGCACTGGCAATCTTAATGCCATGCATTGCAATAATATAATTGCAATACCATTCATTTTGTAGACAATCGCGTTGCGAATATATTATGCATGGTCATACACTGGAATTTTGTTTTGTGAATATTTATTGTGAACTCAAATATTGCCTATGCTGCTCATCACTATTGATGGGGATAGAAGCTTTAGTCTACTTTGTCTTCCTAGGTAAGGGTTACGCAACAGTCCCTCAATTTCTCTTCTTTTAGCTCTATTGAGTTAACTAATTTTACTACAAAAAGGTACCCTTAAGTTATTGGGTTTTCAAGACTATTATAAAAAATATATAGAAGCATGGAGTGGTTCCAGTTCCAGTAATAGACATGTGTTCTTTTAAGATCTCCTGGGACGCTATTTAGAAAATTTAAGAAAAAAACTTTCTCCCTTCTCGAACTCTACTAAACATGTTTTAATTTTTTTTAGATTTGTAATAAAATGGTAGGAAAAAAATGCATACTCAATAAAACAACAAATACTAGAACAGAATGGCATTATTATAATTGTAATACGGTTATGTGACCCAAAGCAAACTGCCAAAAAGCCTAAGGGCTTCTAGATATAAATATATATGTAGAAAAATTGCCCAAAGGTTTTGTTATGAGAATGTAAATAATTAAGTGTTATAGATAAATCCTGCTGTAAATATACATAGTCCTAATAAATAAATAATATTACGAAATCAGCACTGAAATTTCTAGTTTTAAAGAAGTAATCTAAGTAGAAATTAAGAAAAAATATCCATCATTGAATGATGGAAGAAGCCCCAGCAGTCTCACATGCACCAGCAGTCTCCATGACAGTGCCTTGGCAGAAGACTACTCGGGGGGAGGGGCTTGATGCCTTTTTTTTATCAAATAAAGTACATTGAAGTTTTTCATATTGAGCAAGATAGCTAGTTCTTAAAAAAGATGCCTCCGAGGAACATAAGGACAATGAGTTTAATTCTGCTACAATAACATATGCATTACTGAATCTCAATTCATCACACACTCATTGTACACACCATTGTATACACACAGTGTTAACCCAAAGTATGTATATACCAAATTCATGATAAATAGGCCTTTGTATTATTCATTAAGATGAGATCTCAACCAAAGGTTGAAACACTTAAGGATGGCCAGCCCAAGGACTTGCAATTCGAATATATTCAACGAATATTACGTATTCGACAATTCGCAATAATTTGTGACGAATATATTTATATTAACAATGATGACTATACGACATAATATCACTGTGATTGGTTACTGGCAAGCATTACGCATATATGTGCGCAATGCGATGGGCAATACACGCAAATCCATGTGATAATGCTGTGTTCGCGAATCCTCGTGCATACACACATGCGATGTAAGGCCGTAGAATGTCAACAAATCTAATTATTTTGAATATCCATGCAAAAGTTTGCGAAATTACGCAAACTTAAATTTTGCATATGCAGCTCAACACTAATGGCTAGAGGGTTAACACCCACACATGAGATAAAATAGGTAACTACTTTATTACATATCACAAATACATAAATTGAATAAATAGATTAGTATGCAGAATAACAAGGCCTAATGCTGCAGCAATATCGGACGTTCTCAATTAGAAAAGGTTTCCAAGGATCAACATACACATATCAGGAAAACGAGACAAGGTATAAAGCCAGTATAAATACAGATCACACTGTGATCTGTATTAATACTGGCTTTATACCTTGCCTAGTTTTCCTGATACGTATATCAAAGTCCCCCTAGCCAAATCAAGTCACCCAGGCTGGCTACCCTTTAGTGTTTCAACATTTGGTTGACATCTCTTTTTTATGAATATAGAATTTTAGGGATAGTGGCTTATTTTTTACTCGTTTATGCACAATAAATTTCAATTTTGCCCAAACTCTTTCTAAAGGAAGGCCTTTGTATTAGTTCAGAGTTGCCCAACTCAAGTCATCAAGAGCCACATTTTATCAATTACTTCCTGTAGATTAAAAACTCAGAAAATTACCCAAAATCTGGCCCATATGTGGCCCCCAAAGACTGAAGCTGGAACACAAATATTGTTTGCATGAAACGACTAGAGATGGTCGAACTTTTCGAGCTGATTGGAAAGCCTCTGAAAGTGATATTATCACCAAAATTGCTGGACATGTAGAGAAAAGCACTGAGAACATCAAGTCAAAGTTTAAATATCGACTTTTGAAATGTTAACTTGACTTTGAACTTCATTTATGGAAAAACTATTTGTGTTAGAGCCATACATTTTGTTTTGTAGTATACCCCTAACCCTTCCCTACATCTCCAGCAAGTTTGCTGATGGTAACCTGTTCTGGGGCATTGCAGTTAACTCCAAATTCTCAGATTTTTTAAAAAGAATTCGACCATCTCTAGCAATGACTATAAGGTAGTGTATTTTCACCATGAGAAGAAATGAACCGATTTTCGATTTTATTTATGTTCTATTTATGTTGGAAAAAGCTTACCACTGATATTTATTTTGACAACACAGAGACATTATAAATGTCTCCTAAGTATGACACATTGTTTTGAAATGTATTGGCATATATGAGATAGAAAAGTACAAGATGTTTGGATTATTCCTTTTTCTAAATACCCCGAGTTTAAACTTGCATTACAGAAGCCATAAAATGCAAGCTCATTATAGTCTGTAATATAAAATCCTTTCAAGATGTTTAGAAGCTAATTTTCATGGCCTTTTTGTCATTGTAACTCTTGTTAGATTTACCAAGTACTATTAATAAACGAAAGATTTAATATTTATAATCCTATTATTCAATAATCCTATTAGTGTTACATTTGGACGATTTAAATATATTTCCACCTTAATCTCTGTTTGATCTTACATACTTCCCTTCAACATTGACACTTGGCTGACCCTCCAAATAGTTTGTCCTTTTAACACTGAAATTAGAAGGCTTTATGCTTTAGATTTCGCAATACAAATTTGGTCTAGTGGCGTTAATACATGTGTGGAGTAAGCGCTTTAGAAAATGTGCATCAAAGTTGTGTCAAGCTTAGCGTGTTCATATTTTCTGATTGTATATATCATAACAAGCTTTCCATTGACCAGGGTTGTCATTAATAATAAACCACATTTGCATTTTTATTACAAAGATTAAAAATTCATAATAGAGGGGAAACAGACTTGAATGCATTGCTAAAACACAGATTCAGAGGCTCACCTTGCCTAGAATAAATACATTGATGTTTTAAAAAAAGGTTATCTTCCTGTCTTCTCTCTTCCCTCCTTTTAACACTACTCTCTAGATACAAACAATGTATTAAAGTGTATAATAAAATTCATATGTCTTATCTTGTCTTGAGTGACCAGTTGATAATAGTGGTGCCTTAAAAGTCATAGACTTGGGAGACGGTGATGGCTTGACCTACCCCTCTCTCCCTTCCTTTCCTCTATAAATATTAATATTGGGATATTGGAATCTAGATCTTCTGGGGTGGAGATTATAACTTTTTGTACTAAAATTATATTCAGGTTGGCTTAAACAAAACTGTATTTGGCAATATTCTAACAGTCAGGAGGGGGATACACGTGGAAGTTAGCGTTTTCTCTAGCTTCATCCAAGCTTCAAGCTCCAACACATGGAAATGCAGCATGCACCACTGCGTGTTTTTAATGCAGTGTTAAAGCACTTGAACAAGGTGAATTAAACCATGAATGTCGTGGTGTTTACCAGATCATTCAAACCAGGTTTACCGATTTTTGTTGTGTCAATGTGGGCGTGGAATGGGGGACTTTTGTTCAATCTTTACCTAAATGTATTTGAGTTTAATTTTTTTTTATAACTTAACATATTTAAAACTAACATAAAATGGGTGATATTTCAACAGTACAATAGAACAACTTTAAAGTAAAAAAATAAATAGGTCTCCCAGCCTCTTTGGTAATACAATCTTAACAATTGCAAAAGGAAAATACAATCCTGTGGCAATGCATCAAACAAGCAACTGACATGTTTTCTAATGTACACGTTGACGCATGTTAACATAGTTCAATGTGGTAAGTGATGGAAAGCACCTGTGAGTGCTGGTCTATTGAAATACATTGGACACGCCAAGAATTCCTGCGTTTGGTGACATTGAAGACTTGCCCCTAAGCATGATCAATGCAATGCATGCTCTATAGACCATTTAGGATTTGTTAACACTGGCCAAAAATAAAGCAAAACTAACAGATACATTTTTGTTTTTATTTTAACATTGGATAATGGTAATGATGTGTTGTAAATTGATGATATATGAAGTTAATCCTTAATACTAACATAAATAATATAGAGTATATACATGTCTACATATACATATACCCAAAAGAGCTCATAATGACATTTGTGGGCACACACATATATATATACAGGGAGTGCAGAATTATTAGGCAAGTGGTATTTTTGAGGAA
>CM070032.1:39346013-39374991 GCA_036250615.1 Ptychadena robeensis | reverse complement strand
AAGAGGATGATGTGGTCAAAATACTCATTTGCCTAAAAATTCTGCACTCCCTGTATATTTATATATATATATGTGTGTGCCCACAAATGTCATTATGAGCTCTTTTGGGTCACAAAAATATACTTGGTTTGTTTCATCTATTTATTTCTTTAAGTTTTGGACTAGAGCGGGAAGAGTTATATTTTCAATGTCTATAAACAATTTGGGTATAGACTCAACAGGTACCTCCCTATCTCTACCAAGGGAGGAGACCTCTAGGGGTGTTGGTGGTGTACTGTAGGAATTGGTTTAAGTTAAGAAGTTTTTGACATTTTCAACTGGAGTGCTGAGTTCCTTACATTTTGCGTATATCTTTAGAATGGCACATATTCAAAGGCAGAGGATTAGCTATATGTTAACAAGAGTATAGAAAATTTGCATTGTTAACAGAATATGATGTTAGGTCCACTCTGAATTCTGGCTAAATGATAGTGTAAAATATTTAAACTCTAGCTTCCTTTAACAATATTTCTTGTATCAGATTTATTACTATGCAAACAAATGCATAACTTTTGACTGACACTAGTGGCCTTCTCTTTTCTCTATATGGATTCTAAATTGCAGAAATGTTCTGGTTTAGGTCATGTTTCCACTGTCTTTCTACTTTCTCCAGTAAAAAGATGTGGAAAGAACACGCCCCATTTATTTGTCAATAATGAGTGATGCATCCATTGAATATCAAGCATTGGGAACAGTTTTCTATACAAAATATACAGTATATAATGAAATTAAAAACCTATAATTTTATATCTGACTGAAGTTGCACTTCAACCTAACTGAGAAGTTTCACTAGTCTAGTAAAACCTTAGCAAAACTTTTCACAGCAGATTTATAAATAAAAAAAGTCAAATATGTGCTAATTTTCTCGCCGTGCCAAGTATCTTATAAAACTTACCTAGCATTTACACTTTTTTTCCTGATGCAGTCATATCTTCCCTTTTCTGCATCAATAACACAGTGATTAGCACCCCGCTGATCATTTTCACCAAATACATTGTTACAAACGATATTTTAAGAATATAAAGTCATTACTGCCTATTTACGCTCATATCCAATTTTCTGCTTCATGTACATTTACATGGCAACAGGAGGAAGGGATAGATTTGGATGAACTGAGTCATTATTTATTTAATTTCTGCAATCTAATTTTGTATCTGTGATTGCAACATTATTAAATAAATCTGTTCAAAAGTTACTGACTTTAGATCAGTTCTCAAAGTATTGTATGACTTTCTTGATACTTTAGAAACGTTAGTTTCTGACAGTGTAGTGGAGCAAGGAGGTGGTGCTGTAAAGCTATCCATTTACATATTGATTTTTTTGTTTGATCGAACAGAGAACGGACATGTGCATAAATCCCAGGTTCTCCACCCAAAGTATTGAACGGGAATCGATCATGCAAGTGGTGCGCATCGGTTTGCAGTTCAATTGACGTCACCTCACTGCGACCCACACCTGTGTATGGGAACCTCAAGATTAGTATATCAGTGTATATTGTAAGGTAAGCTAAAGGTCTAATACACAGTAGAGCTGCCTTAAGCTAGCCATACACCTATTGATTCTGTGGTCGATTCACAAACGATCGTTCAGTGATCGAAAGGGAATATATACATGTATATATGCACATTTCTGGACATAGGACCAAATGTAATGTTGTGGTGTTTATGTAATGTTTGACTTTAGGACCAAACATTACATTTAGAATGTAATTTAGAAGTAAAACAACCCTAGTTGGTATTATTTATAATAAAATATGCCTCAGTTCTTGCCTTGTGTGTACATATTTTTGAACTGTACTGGTACTTGTACCAAACCACTTAGCTGTCCTCACTGGCCTGTCAAATCACTCCACATATACCTGGTCACTCTTGTAAACCCAACTGAACAGGGGATGCCACACTTAATATTGGTCCTCTCAACTATTTAAAAAATTGATGTCTACCATCAAAGAACCCACACACCAGAGCACCTGTAACTGGTCAGGAGGACAAAAGCTGTATATGACTGCGTCTTCCAAGGATGGGGGCCACTTTCATCCAGAAGTCTGTGGAATCTTCTAGTGACTTATTCATCCCCCAGTATCCCTCACAGACTAGTTTCTCTTGCAGAGGCCCCTGCTACAGCACCTGTAACAGCTCTCAATACATGCTTCTTCCTGTCTCTCTCTAGGGCAGGAGTCTTCAAACTATGGCCCGCTGGCCGGATCCGGCCCTCCGCGGTGTTCTGACCGTCCTGCGGGTGCCCAGTATCACACACCAATTCCGCTGCTTCTACCCATTGTTTGAGCCGATGCCCAATCAGGTAAACCCCCCCCCCCATACTGTTTTATTTTACATTTCTTATAGATACAGCAAGTTTGGAGTTCAAGTGATACCGTTTATTGGCTAACTGAAGTCATTAGAGAAGCAAGCTTTCGGGATATCGCAGATCCCTTCTTCAGGCTAATACAATTCTGGTCTTCGAAAGACCAGAATTGTATTAGCCTGAAGAAGGGATCTGCGATATCCCGAAAGCTTGCTTCTCTAATGACTTCAGTTAGCCAATAAACGGTATCACTTGAACTCCAAACTTGCTGTATTTATCGATGGCTAACACGGTACAACACTCTACATTTCTTATAGATAAAGGCTTTTATTTCTGGTTCCCTCACACCTCTGTCATGCAGGCAGCTCCTGGCTTTTCTTTGGAGGTGTTATGACTGGTGAGTTATTACATGCAGATTTACCATTGGAGGGAAGAATTGTGCTAACAATTAGCTACACCCCCAAACACTGTGGTCGGCTGATATAATGCTCTGGGTGTGTACTCGGAGTAGGAGGGAAAGCATTATAGATTGCAAGGTTATGGAACCCCTAAGCTGGTGCAAATGTGTGGACATGTACATTTAATTTTGTGACCACTATGAGAGAGAGAGTAGTGTTGACATTCAAATGGCGATTTTTTTTTTTAGAATATCGGCACTTCGAGACTTTGCAAAGATCTCGAATATAGTGATCGTAATATCATAGTCACCAATATTCAACATTTTTACTTCATTTGTGTTGATCGCAAATATGCAAATTTTATTGTGAAAATCTTTTATAATGACTAATAATGACTGGAGATCATGATTTCACAAATTTACGAATTTGGTGCGAATATTAGGTGAAAATTTTATATTTTGCGAATACGAATATCGCCTATACTGCTCATCACTAGATCTCAACAGATCATTACCATAAACTAACTTTACACTTGCAAATGCATTTCTTTTAAATTCAAACGCACAGCATGTGTCTGCTATAAGAATATCAAAGTGATTAAATAATAATATTTAATACATATATTATGGAGTCTTGAATATTCCACAAATGAGAAGAGTAGGCATCTGAAACCTTGTTAAGTACACAATATTTATGACTGCCTGATTCAAATTTTTTTTTCTTTATTAATAAAAATGACAGGAATTGTCAGGCAGCTCCTAAGCTGATATGCTTTACATGTGATTGCATTGAAAGTGATAGGTATCTCCCATTGACAGCAAGAACTCATGATTTGGCAATACACATCTTTCTTCAATTAGAGATACAGAGGAGAGCAGCTGCTTCTTGTAATATGCAGGGATTGAAATAGAAATCATTAGTAATAAGCCATCTCAAAACTTACCTGCTCTTGCAATACGTGAGTTATTAACTCTGGCATCAATAGCTCATTTTTTTGCAAACGTTTGATTTTTTTTTCTTTCGCTAACAAAAGAAAATATTCTGAGGTTGTTGTGGAGAAAAAGATAATGTGAATCTCAGAATAAAGTTTGATAAGTGAACAAAGATACTGAGATAATTGAAATATATTTTTTTCACCTACACACATGATCTAAAAATAGTACAAAATGACTTATGATGAAGCCATCCTCAGATACCTGGGCTGCACTGAAATCAGACATTTTCCTGCCGAAGTTTAGTGCTCTTTGCTTCTCGTGTATAGGCTGGTGACAGTAAAATGTCATTAAAACAGAATATAAGATATCCTCAATTTATTTATGACTGGTACATATGTAGTAATTTGGTTGTTAAAAGTTTGATTTTATGTAAACTGTGCAAAGAAAGTTTTATATGCAGCAGTGGGTAATTGACATTTTTTTGAGTTGAAATCTTGACTTAAAGTAGATCTATGCTTGAAAAAAAAACCAAAAAACAAAACAAAAAACAATTTATATATATATATATATATATATATATATAAAACGAAACATTTACTTACCTCTCAGCCATCACCATGGTGGCATAGTGCTTCCCAATCCTAAAAAAATATCTTTTTCTGCCAGGCTTCTGAGGCTTAATTCAGGGTGCAATACCGTGGGTGGCCACTGGGGGCGTCCATAATGGTTTTCAATGGAGAAGACATGTTAATAGACTTTCATTACACAACCTGATGAGGTTTGTTTACAGGCTGCCATTTCTCTCCAAGATGAGGGAGGTTGTATGTGCCCTGGCATTCTGCCCTATTATTGGCACTTGCCATGACATAACAAGGAAAAGTCTATGGCACCGCTCCCTTCACCGTCACTAATGACGCGAAAGACTCGGGCTGGCAGAAACGCTGAAAGGCTCATGGAGAGCCGCCAATTCTGCCAGATTCCGGCATGGGTGCAGTTTAATAATGAGTGCAGTTTAATCTTGGATCAGCAGTACTGGCTTCGAGCATAATGCCTAGGAGTTTAATCATGTGAGAAAAAACAGAAAACACACTACTCAACCTTAAACAAAAAAATCTTCCTTATACTTTTTCCTTAACATACCCCTGTAGGGTAGTGAACACAGGACAACCACACCAATAATGTTTAACAGTTTAACTTTACTGGAATTTTATCTGTATACAATAGGGTAACTCGCTGAATATAAACAGCCAGTCCTTATAGAGATAATAAAATGCATGTGGATGCAGGCTCTTTTGCCTAGGAGCCACATGCACACCTTAAAGCAGACCTACCACTTGTTAGGTCTCTCTGCAGTATCAGCTTCAGCTTAGCTGATACTGCAGAGATACCGCTGACTAAAAAAAAAATCTGATTCTGACAGCTGAAGGGGTGTCTTTTTAGAGACAGCCCCTACCACTGTATTACGTCTCGCCTAGGCAGGACGTAATAAGCTGCAGGGGTTACTGGGAATTCTCTCCCACAAGCCCCTGTGTCTCACAGATGTGACGTCAGTGTCACATCTGTGAGACTTTGTAAAGACGGGAGAGAGAAGCCTCTCTTCACACGATCTAGCTGAGTGCCCCCCCCCTCCTCCCCTACACCAGAGCTGTGAAGAAGTCTCTGTCTCTGTGAAGGAGAAGGGGGGGGGGGGTTGTTGGCTGCTGCCCGAAGAAGATAGATTGGGAAGTGACTTCTCTGCCCTCAATCAACATGTTCCGATCATCAGATAAAGCAAGTCATTTTATTTGTTTCTGTGTAGAAGTTTTCCAGGATCTGAACTGCTGACAGGTAAGTAATATGCTTATTTCATGTATGTGAGTTGTTTTTTTTAGTTTAAAACCGCTTTAACACCTCAACTCCGCACATACTATTTGTATGCCTACAAATGTATACAATTCCTACTCTTACTTGCAATTTGCTTGAGGCCTGTGCTGTGTAATATCTTCTTTATTCAATCTCTTAGGTTCTTTGTCAGGAAAGTGTTGTAAGGCCCTTCCTACACAGGAATTGCATGGTTTAAGGCTTTGGTGTTAACTTCTGACACCTTGATTGTCTTTCAATAAAAGCGTAGTGCGTTGTTGTCATTGGTGCAGCATGGCATGTCATGGGCCATTATACATCTGTGTTTACAGGCATGTCATGGCTCATTTGAATTGGGTCATGTTTGCCCTGTACTGGACATGGGGAATAAAAATAGCGTAGACATGGCCTTAAATCTGGAGTTGGTGTGTGAGGAACTGATGTGGAATGGTGCACTTCATTGATTCCCCCAAAAATATTTATATTTTTGATATTTTCCTCTTCTTTTTGATGCTTAGTTATAGGTACATGGAAAGCTAGAGCAGGTAATTTACAAGCCATGTACTGCTTATATATTAGGGGGAATAGTTATCTGTGTTTTTGTACAAGCAGTAGAATCAAGTATGAATATAAGAAGTGACATAATTTTTCAAAAACTGCAACTCCTATTTATAAGACCTTAGTTGTGAAGAGAACTGTTCACTTCATTGGTTCCATTAATGGTAAATATAATGACATTAGCTACCACACTTGTTGCCTGTTAGCCAATCAATGCTCCTTTATTAGGCTGCATTTGAGCTAATTAGGTGGTCAGTTATGACCTTGTCAGGGAATCTGTATCTTCTTCAAGGTGGATTTTTTTATTACAAGTCCTACCATTTAATACCTGAACAGTGTATACTTAACCATTGTAAGTCCATCTCTTCCCACAAAGGGTCTGGGTGCCCCATGGGGGGGGGGTCTCTTCCCTGGAGCTCCAGCGATGTTCTGTGCCCCTTAAAATCAGGCAACTAAATGAAGCAACTAAAAAGCCGGGTGGATTGATATCTGCCTGGCAGTTTCCTGGCAGGTCTCTGCGCATGTCCTCATGTGTCCTCATAATACTGCTCACATCTCATTTCTAGGACTTTACCTCCCTAACGATAATGATTCGGGCAAGGGGACGCTGCAATTAGCGATACGCCCAAACTGGGTTCGGGCACAGCGTGGGAGCTTACCTGGTCTGGCTGCCGCATCCATCTTCTTCATCGCCGGCTTCTTCCGGGTCCCCGAGTGACGTCACGGAGACCCGGTCTTAAAGAAAAAAAAATTTTTTTTTTCTTTTTTAAATCTTTTTTTTTTAACTTTTGGACTGGATCAGATAAATGTCTTTCTCTAATCCAGTTCAAAAGTTACAGAATTTTATTTTTTTCTTAGATTATTTTTTTCATTTTTTTACATTTGTTTTTGTTTTATTTTGATTGGATTGGGTAAATGTTTTATAAATGTTTTATAAATGTTTTATCCAAATCAAAAGAAAAGAAAACAAGTGTAAATATATATATTTTCTGTACCTCTAAAGCCGGCCATAGCGCTTCAATCTGTGGGCGATTTTGCGAATGATCACCATGCGCATTCGGGTTGATCGCTTGGTGATCAATCGCAAAATGAATGCGCCAACCTGGAGCAACCGTTCGTACTCGCACAAAACTTTCATCAGCCAGAGAACAAACGTTTTTCTCTGGTCGATTGCCAGTACTTTGAATGGGGACAAGGGTCCCCATCCAAAGTATTGGTTGTCGAATCGTAAATGGTGTATTTCGAACGATTGACCATGGCATGATGATGTCATCATGCTGCGGCCTATTGTTCGATAAACGCCCGCCAAGCATAGCGTCTATGGCTGGTTTAACCTCCCTAGCGTTACGCCCAAAGCAAGTACTGGTGCAGTCTGATCGTGAATCAAACTGCGCAACCGCTGGCTCTCTGTGTGCCTGCAGCATTTCTACAGAGCTGCAGGCAAACAGAGCCTCTCCGCCCCCATCAGCGTCATCTGTGACGCCGATGGGGGCGGAGAGGCAAAACACTGTATCACTTTTGGTACAGAAATCTGGACCTCAGTGAACCGCCAGGGAGGTTAACTTTCAAATCCCCCATGGGTAAAAGGTCCTTGGCACCTCTGTAATCATTCAATAGGATGGGAAGTGGGGTCCTATTGTTAAAGGGGAACCCTGGATACTCAATGAGTCCCCACCGGCACCCCACAACACCATGGCAAGGTTGTGGGGGGGAAAACCCCAATAAATTAATGAGGCATGGGGCTTTTTTATTGAATTTTTCAATCCTATTTTTTTTTGTTTTCATTGGATGGGGAGATGTGGCCAATCTGGCTGTGGGGTGAAGGTTAAACTTAGCAACATAATATAATGGTATTAACCTCCCTAGCGGTTGAGACGAACCCTGTTCGTTCGGTGAACAGGGTCCTCTCAACCGCACGGGAAGCCGGCGGCGGGGAGACCCTATGCCTCCCCGGAAAGCTGCAGCGATTGTCAGTAATGACAACAGCTGCGTGTAGAGCTCCGGCGAGATGCCGGAAACGACAGGCAGTGTACTCTGTACTCTGCGGTGCGCTAGGAAGGTTAATGCAACAATAAGATGTTACAGCATTTGAGCTGCAACTCGGACATATATAGTATATTTCTTTTAAACTCTAAAAGCAGGCAGGACAAGATTACAAAGCCGTATTGGTACTTAGTTAGAAAGTGTGTGAACAGTAGTCAACATATAGGGTCAGAAACATGGACCATTGGTAAACTAAAACAATAACTGATTGACTTTTCTCCAGATGTACCCTATATAGCAGGACAGGACCACACAATGTGAAGCAAACACAAACATAGTAAAAGAACAAGCCAAAAGCCCCCCCATACACAGGTGGAGTCCTGTTCCATAGACAAATGTTTGTCATTTGATCGTTGCGCAATTGATCCCGTTTGATTCATTGGAAAGATAATGGCAATCAAGACCAATTAAACATCCTGTTTAATTTAGCTTTCTTTGCGACCCTTTCTTCAATCGATCCCGCTCTAACAAAGGGTGGCCGTATTCGATTACCAAACAATTGGGGCAAACACGCACAGCAATCGGTCATTTGGGGAATAGAACTGAAATAGACCCGTGTACATCCCTACCATTCGCTTCTGCCTACCTCAAGCTGTGTGGACCAAAGAGACATGGAAACTGGTCAGAACCTCGTTCTGGCAATCTGTTGTACCCCATTGAGATGTGCTACCTAGTAGGAAAGAATACAGCTTTATGTGCCCAGATGTCTAGTATGCACATATTAGCCTTGCTTGAGCACCATACTTTTATATTTGTTGTATATTTTTAGATTATATGTGCATTGTGACGTCAAGAGTCACAGCCTTGTGACACCATGGCTAATATAGGAAGTTCATGGGACAAGGCAAGGAGTATAAGGTTGAAGTTCATAGGTGTCCAAAAAATCCATTAGGGGGCAAAAACAAATCTTCAAGTAGCTCAGACAGACATGAAGCATCGCTGGGTTCAGATTCTATCAACATGACATGTATAGGTAAGTGTTCATGCTTCTCCCATTGCCTTATAAAAATATAATTTAAAATCCATTGTTGCAGTGGAGATGGCAGCAAAATAGGCAGCTTTCCATCTTCCCTACAAGATCTACCTATCTCTTTAACAATTAGCTAGTAGTTAAAGAAAAGTCATAGGCTTGTACCATTATTGCCATTTGATCAACACGGTAAAGTTTTTTTTACGTCCCGTTTGACTCGGGTTGTGTGGGCAATTAAACATGCTGAACAAGTGTACAATTAAAATAATATTCTTCCTCTATTGCTGTTTCATAAACAAATCAACACAACTCCCACACAGGCACTACATTCAGTGTTATTATTAGACAAAATTAAGAAACACTTGAGAGGATTCCCAGAGTCCTGCAATAATTATTTCATCGAAAACATCTAATTAAATCTGCTATATCATTAAACAACACAGCAAACAAAGCCTCAAATTAGCATAATATTTAAAATTAAAGCTATCAGATTATTTTTAAATGATAGGACCATGACAAAATAGTACAGTGATAGGAAAACACGTACCCCAAGAAAAAGGACTCAACAGAAATTATTACATCTGACACAAATAAATTATTTCACGGAATATATGTTTGGCAAGAATGGAGAAACATTAAATATGAAAACAAACTATTAATCTTGTTTTAATATTTAATTTATCAAGTAAGCAAGCATAATAGTTTTTTTTAACTATAGCTACCATAATATGACATAAATTATGGAAGCTAAGTCTTAATTAAGGCAACAGATACCTAAAATACCTTCCTATTTAATGATGCTCATTGATCAATTGACTAAACCTTTAATTTATTAAATAAAATTAGTAGCCAAGAAAAAAAATGGTGATATAGACCAAGTTCATGAGTATAGCTTCTCAGCAATATTCATTGCCTCAGGTATATAACATGAATGTATTTTTCCAATCTTTGCCTAATCTTCACAGAACAGTAAGTTCTAGGGCAAATATGTTGCTTTTAGGGCTTTTGTTATAAAGGTATTACTGATGAGGATGGTGATGATGATTACAATAGTATTAAACATTTCAAAAGCATGGAAGCAATTATTTCTTGGAGGGGGTGGCCATGATAGCCCCAGGCTTTGCCTAAAGGGGTCTGATATGACATTGAGGGGTGCAATATTTATTCATTGCTCTATTGAACAGGCCTGCCAAACCTTATGTCAAAAAGAGGCACTGGGTTGGAAATGATGGGGGTTTATGAAATAAAAAAAATATATTTTCATGTCATCATTAACTTTTATAAAACGCCAATATATTACGCAGCCCTTTAAATTAAATAATGGTTGAAAGGTAACACAAGTTAACATATAAGTACAGATTAGGATACAGGAAGAGAAGAGGACCCTGCCAATCCTGCTTACAATTGTTTGGGGACTAGCATATACAATAGGTAGGAAAGAACTGAAAGAACTTACACGTATACATGGGTGCTCGATTGATGGGGGCTTTCGAAAATTGGAATTTCGACAGACTGTTTGGCCATCTCTAGTCATCAGAACACAAAGGTTATTGAACAGGACCAGTTTATACATTTACATTTTAGCCCATTCCATCAGGATGGTTATAGTGAGAATAGGGATTGATGGGGGCTTTCGAAAATCGGAATTTTGACTTTGTTTTTGAAGTTAATTTATGCAAAAATTAGATGTGCTAGAGCAAAACTTTTTTCTTCAAATGTTCCCACATCCCTTTTCTACATCTCCAGCAATTTTGGTGATGATGACATGTTCAGAGGCATTGCAATCAGCTTACAAAGTTAGCAAGTCAAAAAATTTGACCACCTCTAAAAGTCACCATGCTGCACTTGAACAGGGCATCGATCGTGCACCCATCTATGCGTGTTTGGGCGCCCTAATTGGTGATGTTAGATATGAGAAGATGGGTAAGGAAGATAAAAGAGTTGCGTTTTCAGTGTTTATTTCCAAGTGTTTAAAGTTAGAGCAAGTATTGTGGGATTAAGGGGAACATTTTCCAAACAGTAGGGGCAACCCTCTTTAAAAGTTCAAATTGTATAAAGATTTACATGTTAGGAGGCATTTTTTTTATTGCCAGAAAGTTAATGAAGTTGACATATTGTTATATCTGTTTAAAAGTGATTTTTTTTTTTACTTATGTTATTCTTTTTAAAGTATTAAGGAGAAAAATCAATATATTACACTACCCTTTATGTGCATTTTTTGCATCATGAGGGGGTCTCTATGTAAATTTTGGCAGAAGTCCTTTTGCTTGCAGTGCAATACAAGAGACATATAAGCATTTTGACATTAAATTATAATCCCTATCTCACCAAATCGTTGCACAATTCACAAATCCACAATATATAATAATTTTAGGCTGCCTGAATTGAACATAGTAAAACATTTACTATAAAACCTATAAAACTGTCTGAAATGTTAAATTTTTATAACTATATTTGTCATAATAATTATTGAAATATAATATATTATCAGATAGTATATTATTTACTCAATTTAGCTTTAAAGGCACAAAAATATAATAGTTATAGTACATTAAATAGTCCTATTTCTGAAAATAGATATTTTATTACATTCTTACAGGCTCATAGCTCTTGAGAGTTCAACAGTCAAACCCTTCCTTAGCAATCATAAGATTTAAAGTTCTGTGTCTCTAAGAAGTCAAAACTTTAACTGAGGAAAGGGAACATCATTTACACAAGCATTATATGTACAGCTATTAGACCTCTGAAGGCTTATATGAATAGCCCCACCTATAGCCACTATCCCTGATTACTTACCTTGGACATAATTATACTTCAGCAGATCCCCATTAACCTGTTCCTTTGATCTCTGCTTTCTGATGATATGCAAAGCCATCATCTATTGCTATTGGTTAGGATTTTTGATAACTATATGCAGAGTTCTGAGGGAGCAAAATCTATTGAAGATTTTCTCAAGCTATGAACAAATCCAGCTCAAAATACCAATTTAAAAAATCCACATTTCAAGTGAAGTGTCTTCAATTGGGTCTAAGGCCTAAAAGAAAATGTTAGTCCAATGAAACTCTGAAGGTCTTATGCTGACCTCTCTTTGGTTTTAATCACTGTACCTTTTGACAGCTTAATAAGTTGAAGGTGCCGGATTGCAGTGTAACTTAATAAGCCCTGAGCAGAGACTTGGTCACCTCTGATTGCTCCCATAAGTCTTAGCACATCTGGTATGCTGTCTATGCCTTGGATTTTTTTTTCAGAACTTTTCTTTAACATTTTTTTGCATTAACGGAGAAATGATGTAGCGTTTCACATTAAGGGAATTAATACCTTTCAGCTTTAACTATCTATGTGCATACATTTAAAATGTAAAACTTTCAAATCTTAAGTATGTAGTGCCTTTCAAAAATTGTTCAGTCCATTGACCTATCCTCTTATTTTTCAGAAAAGCAAATCCTACACTCAAAGTTTGTTCTCTTTGATAAGTTTGTTTCACAGAAATGAAACTAAAAGTTATATTTGTAAAAAGGCATGAAAACCCAGTTGAAGTTTAACGAAAAGTTAGGACAATAGTGGGCAAAAAACTTAAATGAAAATCTCCATTCACACCTATCCATTTTAAAGTGCTTTGAGCAACGCAACAGGCTCACAATATATCCATGAGGTCTGTTTACTACATGACATGGAAGCTCACGTCAATGCAGGTATACAACTAGGAGTAAATTCAGAATTAAAATAAAAGTTCCCAACCAAGCACTGGTCCCAATTATAAGGCTTGGTTCAAAACTATCTGCATGATATGTATACACATGCATCTTCATACCAATAAGCCTATTGGCAGTGGCGGTTGTACATATGGGCAATATGGGTGGTTGTTCACGGTGGCATCTTGGGGGGGGGGGCGGCATGGTTTGTTTGTAGTAAACTTTGACTTTTATGACCAATTCATGCAAAACTCAAAGGGTTTACATACTTTTTCTTGCAACTGTACTTTAGTTTCAAGTTGATTGGCCACATTCAGTAATGGATTATCCATTATTTCAGTAAGTAAATCTCAAACTTTGGCTCTCTTTGGAAGGAGTTAAACGTTTTATTACCAAACCATACAGAGTTGTACAGATCCAAACACATATGATTTAGGTCCATTGTCGACACCTGGCCAATAGGAATGTTTTAGACATTGTTTTTGAAATCCACCTACATCAATATTGCCGTATTTATTAATTAAATTTTTTTTTATTTAATAAATATATTTATTTCATAGTTTGTTTCTTGCAGTTTATCCTCCTGAATGTTGTGCCTGTGATGTACTTTATTAATAAGCATGCAAGGGCCAATCACAGCGGTTTAGGCAATTCTCAGGTCTCCCTCCCTCCCCCTACACATCCCTGGCATCACTGATGACACTGGAATGTGTTCTGAAAAAGCTGGCGGCGCCTCTATGACATGGAGGTCAATTGTGCCTCCCACCTCTTTGGCATCATCGATGACACAGAAGAGGGTCCGACGATACTCTGCATCACCGCAGGCTTTTTTCCAGCCTCAGCAAACTCACCTAGGTAACCACCCAGGAGGTTAAAAAACGATTTAATAGGTTACCCATTATTAAAGTTTCAAAGTATTTATTAATTATAATAATGGTTTAAATACTTAAACAAACACATATAATATATATGAATACCATAGATTCAGCAAATGAGATCTTTGTGACCCACCACCTAAACCCTGGCTGTTCTAAAAATCAAGGAGAAAGATTTCCTGTTTTAAGTCTTTTTATTAAGTCTGATATAATAACTGATAAAAGGGGGATGAAATAATTGGGATGGGGAGATTAACTCTCTTCATCAGTACTGAAGACCAGTGTTACCAGGGGTAGACATTCAGTTTCAGTTGTGGTTATTGCACGAAAGGTTAGGGCCTTTATCAACAGCTGCTCACTCAGGAAATACAAATCAGTTTTGTCCGTTTTTGGCATCTACAGAGGATTGCATATGGCAACTGCCACAGAGCAGGTTAGTATTGTTTTTTAGGGTTTTAGGGGTGCTTCTGCTCCGTTGTGACAGATTACTGCTAAGTTAAAATTTTATTAGATATTTTTTTTACTTTCGATGTGCTTGAAATTTTCACTAGAACAATTCTTTAGAGATGGTCAAATTTTTTTCAAAAATTCAACCATTTTGACAATTTCGAGTTAATTGCAAAGCCCCTGAACATAGTATCAACACCAAACTTACTGGAGATGTAGAGAAGGGTTGGGGTATACTACAAAAAAAGAAAGTATGCCTCTAACACAAATAGTTTTTGCACAAATGAAGTTCAAATTCAAGTAAAAATTTCAAAAATAGGAATAATTTATGCAAAAACTGCATGTGCTAGAGCAAAACTTTCTTTTTTTAAATGTTCCCACAACCTTTCTCTACATTTTGGTGATTATACTTTGTTCAGGGGCTTTGCAATCAGCTCACAAAGTTAGCAAGTCGAAAAATTCGACCATCTCTACAATTCTCTTCACAAGATACCTTATGGTAAATTTTCTCTCTCACTTCTTCTTGTGTCTCTGAGACTGGAAGTGATAAAATATATGTCCCCAGCAGTGCACAAGGACAAAAAAAATATTCTCTACAATCTCCATCTATATATATATATTATATATATATTTTTGGTATTACGTACACTTTAATTTGAAGGTTCTAGCACAATAGGACATTGTTAAAGTATGACCTTAATCATTTGGATAATACTTTTCACCATTATCATTGTATCTATAGGTCAGCAACCTACAGATTGATTGTGACCCTATGCACAAAAATCTGCTTGCATTTCATTAAACGTCTAGTCGCCGGGATAAAGGTCAGCAGATTTGCATTTCTCACTCTTTGATTCAGATATATTGCTTTGTCTGCCTGTCACTATAGGGACCTTTTAGTTAAATTTCCACTCTATCTACGTGATAGGAACAAACGACAAAGACTAGAGGCTGAGCAATGTTTGTGCATGTTTTACTGCACTCTGCATCCTAAGAGAAGACTTTCTGGTAACTAAATCAATACTACAAGCATGTCTCATAACACAACAGTTTTTTCTCATGCTGTTACAGTAATGATTCACACTCTCAGTGCAGCAGATATAATAATCACTACTCAAGTCTTGTTGTTCAATCATCTGTGACGGGTTTCATATATTGCAAGATCCAGCGCTGGCAATAACGTTTCAACACCCTATTTGTAACAATGGCCTCCTATTATAAACAGAAAGATAAAGGGTTACGAGCTAGTTTAACACTTTCGTATTGTGCTGATAGCCGCATGCAACCCCAAAATACAAAGCATTATATAATAAAATTAATATATGCAAATAAATCGGTTATATAAAATATGTGATGTTGTAATGTGTGATAAACATGTATAATTAGCCAATTAAGACACAAAGGGTTCTGGAAGAGAAATTCACTGGTAGTTCTCTGCATGTTGCCCAATGCCAAACGAGGCACTAAAAGCACATGTATTTGAGACTAACAAAAAGGTTTCCCCCCATTTATTTCTTATGTAAAAGTACAAACTTCAGACTTTTTTTCTACATTTTAAAGACTGATAAAAGGTAAAGTGCACGTAAACTCATCTAATGTTCACCATATCGCTAACAGCCTAACCTCCCATTACGGAGACAGCATGAAAATATATATATAATAAAAAAAGCTGTATTTAGTAGATCTTGATTGTCCGGTATCACTCCTCCCCTCTGATGATGTGCTGACGCAGCACTGAAAGCTTCTCTTCTCCCAGTCACAGAGACACTTGTGAAGGGACACGTCTGTGAATTAACCTCCCAAGCGGCCAGCCCCTACCGCTTGGGTAATCTCGGGCGATCTCAGCAGAGTACAATGCACTCTGTTTGAGTTTACCACCCTTCCCTCTGTCTATGAAGCCCCCACCCCGCCCCTTCGGTATCTTCAGGTGGTGGTCCCGACATCCCAGAGCAGCTGCAACTGGATAAAGAATCGCTGCAGCTTTCCATAACGCTGGTCGGTTTTGATGATCCCGGTTTGGGCAGAGTTTGTTTTTCAAGCATGTCTCAACCGCTAGGCGGGGTTAATTATGTTTCCATCCAGAAATATTATCATTGAGAACCATTATCTAGCACCATCTGGTGACCATTCACATAACTTCAGCTAATTAACCCCTTCTAGACTGGCAGAAAATGGTTTCCCCAGGACGAGAGATGGCAGCTGCTAAGGATACAGGAACATTATATATATATAATTTTTTAGGATTTTGGTACACTTCTCCACCATTATGCTAGCTCAGAGTTAATTTAAATATGCATATTTTACAGCATAAGCCCACTTATATCATGTTGCTATTTTTTACTGAAGACAACATAAAAGGGATCTGGGTCAATACACTGACTGCTCCCCAACTTGTTAGATTGAAAGCCTGATTGGGCAACTCCTCCTACGTCATAACCTGCACCTGTATGTTATCTTGTGTTGCACTTTAACTCTAAAGGTGGGCATACACTGGTCAATACACATTTAATCGATGAACCCTCTAGGGCAGTATGATGACGTCACCATGCTGCTCTCAAGCATTCGTCTATTGAACGGTGTATCCATGCGCACCAATTTGCACAATTGATCATGTTCGATACTTTGGATGGAGACCCTCGTTCATGAGACTGGAGGGTTCATCCCATACAGAGTGTTCTGGTCTGCAAAATACTGTAAATGTAACTAAGCATGGGATTAAAAATTTATCTTAACCAGCGGTTCCCAAACTTTATAGGATTCCCCTACGTGACAGTCTATTTGTAATTTTTTTAAATTGATCTACAAATAAGATATAGACTTCTGTAACCAAAAATCTTTTTGGCAAATAAATATTATTCAGAAAAATTAAGCCATACACAGGCTGATTTTCGCCCAATTTTTCGTCCGATCAACCACTGTGTGCGTTTCCACACACAAAGGGTGCCACCAATCAGCTGAGGGGCCGGCTGCAGCATGATGATGTCATCGAGGAAGAATTGATCCCTCATCTATCGAGAGAGAATCGCCTCGTCTATGGCTAGCTTTAGTCATTCAATGGAATGGGTGAATCTCAGAGGCACTAAATAGGGTTCCTCTTTGGGACCAGTGTCCAAAAAGTTCCACCTTCACAGTCATCCTAACCCCCCCCCCCCCCAGGGGATTGTAGACCCTAATTTAGAACCACTGGTCTGAGTAATTTTAAATACTTTATAATACTTGCTATCATTTTGTAAAGAGGATCTTTACAGCAAAAAAAAAGAGCTTTGAACTATGTTAACTTACAATAATAATATCTAAATGGATATGTATAGAAAGCTAGTAAAGAAATATCATGACCCCCTTGAACTGATTTTACTGCCCTTTCTTTCCTCCATTGTTAACAGTTGATTTTACCTTTAATCTTTCCATGGACTTGCCGGCATTGTGAATTGCTGGACTCCATGGACATCAGTCTTTTCTCAACCTTAATAAGTATGTAACAATATATACTCAAGCATGACCGCTATGCTGACTCAGCATTTCTAAACAATGGACCTGCAAGGAGTACTGTGTGTTATTTATTATGGCCACTGAGAATAGCCTTGGTTAATTTTATTTATCTCTCAACCATTATAGTAAGGTAAAAAAAAGCTGGATGTAAAATAACATTATATATTTATATATATATATGTATCTTTATTCTCAAATGTAAAAATGGAACAAACCCTTTTGCTGATCCTGAATACAAAATAATGTATATGAGGCTTAGTTTGCTGCTGCAAATGTTCAGTTTCCAGAGCACAGAAATGATTTAATAAGTTGCATGAAAGTCAATTTGCATGAGAGCAGCACGAAGCCTATAACTGGTGGTAATGGATTGTTGCGTTGATTTCATCCCACTTGACATAACATTACAATCCACTGAATAAATGTTAACCTATAATCCCCTTAGTAAAAGCCAGCATTGTTTGTCTTCCCTTGTACAGACTACATTGATTTTCCTTTATTGGATGTTCAACCGCAGCAACTTAGATTGATTACTGTGAATTAAATACGGCAAGAACATTTGTATTATTTTAAAGGGGGGAAAAAAACTCCAGAACGTTCAGGATATGTGTGAGCGTCTTTCTATGTATTGCACGAGTAACATGCAATTTAATTAGAATTTTGGTTTTTTTTCTCCTTTATCATTTTAGATGCAAACTGCTAAAATGCTGACCTCTACTATGGCCCTATGACCCTTGACCCTGACACATCTGACCAGCCAAGGCTCTAGGGGTGTCAAATTAATAGAAGTCCTGCTCATTAATTGCACAAGAAAAAAGCCTGAGAATTCATCACCTCAGTCATGGCCATTGCTTTGCTGTGACCTCTTCTCCCACAAGGCTTTTGCTGTTGGTCACAGCTGTGGTTTTCCTATAGACGACATACTTGCCATATAATTATTCTGCATCAAACCCTATTAATCAAATCGATGCTGTGTTTTAAATGGAAATTGCAGGATTAATACAAGCATTCATTTCATCCTGAAAATCTTGATGGCTTTAGCACATGGAATCCAATTGGAATATAAAAGAAGGGATGTAGCAACATGATTGAATTAGGAGAGGCATGTGGTACATTAAATTACATATGCCAGCAGGGCTTCTGGCAATTTATGGGAAAGCGCTGCTGTACAGCCCGTAGCCACCATACACCTCACCTAACCCAATTCAGTCAGGGGACACTTCAAAGTTAAAAGAAAAAAAATATTTAAACATGTACAAAAGTAAACATGAATCCTACTCCTCATGCTACTGTTATACTAAAACAATTAGTATATATTAGTAAATGATTTTGTATATATTTTATAATGAAGAAGAAAAATACATATTTATTATTAAGTCAAGCTTAATATAGCATAACATTTTTTAAATATTAATTTTTTAAAATAAATATTCTTATATTTGAGTTTTTTTCTACTTATTTTTTTACATGTTCAAAACATCCATAAAATACATATTGGACAGGGTTATACTTTATATTGACACAATTTAAAAAATAAGAAACCTAATTATTGTGCATTCAGATCTGTATAATTGTGTAGGCTCAAAAATAAGGACATTCCTTCTATTCCTATATAACTGTTAAACAGTGGCGGTTTTCGTTAAGGGGCAATGTGGGTGGTTGCCCAGGGCGGCATCATGTCAGCGGGGCGTCATCTGGGCATCGACCATTTTTCAAGATGATCAGATGCCTCCCCCCCCCCAGTGCGCCCGCCTATCAAGTACGCCACCGCCCAGGGAGAGAGAAGATCTTCTGGTGAGTGCTGATGAGTCTGTGACACCAGCAACCCCCCCACCGACAGTGACATGTGATGCTCAACAGGGGGACGCCAGAGAGGGATCTTGCCCAGGGCATATATCTCCCTAGGAACGCTCCTCCTGCTTAATCTTAGAGAATTATATTAACTTTTAATAACTAAATTACCATTAATTTTGGTAAACATGTAAAAGCAAAGTGCTGAAAATGTGACGTACATAAAAAATAGGCGTAAGTTTACTTTGTGGACCTAATTTATTCAGAACAGGACGTCCCCAATTCCTACAAGTGAATTTGAAATTTTAGCTTCTTCAAGGTCTACAGTTGCTATGCTGCTGTATATGTGCACAGCTATGGCACCCACTCTTTGGTATAGGCTTGGTAGTTGAATTGGAAGGTAATATAAAAACACTGGTAACTTTGAATTGTAATAACAGTGCCAGGACTCTGTACTTTGTAAAAATATACAAAATATACATAGCCATATACCAGGAACTTCGGGTTTGCGGAGTTTGGGACTATATAGAGCACAGTATGTAGGCACTATTGAGTGTGCATCTTTAGTTCATTGGTTGATGCATGCATGCACAGCAAGTACATCACTGAAGTCCACATAAGCCGGTTGCACTGCGCGGTTTCCCCTGCGCTTAACGTGAGGGAAAACCCTGCAAAATTCCTCAGTGTAGAAGCAACAATAGAACAAAAGTAGTAAAGGAATGAAAAGCTATTTTATATAAAAAGAAACGCCCTTTATCTATTAAGTATTACTTGTAGGCAGAAAAAGTTCCATAAAAGCATTCGGCACCCTTGAACTTTTCAACATTTTGTCACATTACAGCCACAAACAAGACTCAATTTTATTAGAATTCCATGTGAAAGACCAATACAAAGTGGTGTACATGTGAGAAGTGGAACAAAAATCATACATGATTCCAAACATTTTTTACAAATAAATAACTGCAAAGTGGGGTGTGCGTAATTATTCAGCCCCCTGAAACAGCTCCAGCTAAGTCAGATTAGATGGACAGTGTTTGTGAACAGCAGTTTTCAGATTTTGCCACAGATTCTCGATTGGATTTAGATCTGGACTTTGACTGGGCCATTCTTACACATAGATATGTTTTGTTTTAAACCATTCCATTGTTGCCCTGGCTTCATGTTTAGGATCGTTGTCCTGCTGGAAGGTGAACCTCTACCCCAGTCTCAAGTGACCAGCTTCCCTGTCCCTGCTGAAGAGAAGCAACCCCAGAGCATGATGCTGCCACCACCATATTTCACAGTGGGGATGGTATGTTCAGAGTGATGTGCAGTGTTAGTTTTCCGCCACACATAGCATTTTGCATTTTGGCCAAAAAGTTCCATTTTGGTCTCATCTGACCAGAGCACCTTCTTCCACATGTTTGCTGTGTCCCCACATGGCTTGTGGCAAACTGCAAACAGGACTTATAATGCTTTTCTGTTAAAAATGGCTTTCTTTTTGCCACTCTTCCATAAAGGCCAACTTTGTGCAGTGCACAATTAATAGTTATCCTATGAACAGATTCCCCCACCTGAGCTGTAGATCTCTGCAGCTCGTCCAGAGTCACCATGGGCCTCTTGACTGCATTTCTGATTAACGCTCTCCTTGTTTGGCCTGTGAGTTTAGGTGGACGGCCTTGTCTTGGTAGGTTTACAGTTGTGCCACACTCCTTCCATTTCTGAATGATTGCTTGAACAGTGCTCCGTGGGATGTTCAAGGCTTTGAAAATCTTTTTGTAGCCTGAGCCTGCTTTACATTTCTCGATAACTTTATCCCTGACCTGTCTGGTGTGTTCTTTGGGCTTCATGGTGTTGTTGCTCCCAATATCCTCTGAGGCCATCACAGAGCAGCTGTATTTGTACTGACATTAGATAACACACAGGTGCACTGTATTTAGTCATTATCACTCATCAGGCAAAGTCTATGGGCAACTGACTGCACTCAGACCTAAGGGGGCTGAATAATTAGGCACACTTCACTTTGCAGTTATTTATTTGTAAAAAATGTTTGGAATCATGTATGATTTTCCTTCCACTTCTCACGTGTACACCACTTTGTATAGGTCTTTCACATGGAATTCCAATAAAATTGATTCATGTTTGTGGCTGTAATGTGACAAAATGTGGAAAAGTCCGAATACTTTTGCAAGCCCCTGTAAATAGCCTTTTAAAGAGGTGGGGTTCGTTTTGTTTTGTAGGCCAACTTAAGTATTACTTAAAAAGTTGAGAAGCCATTAATATATATATACGTATATACAAATAAGCTGACATTAATTTTTATTTGAAACAACGGGCACAAATTATTGACTCGCATTAAAGCAAAGAAGGCTTGGTGTATTTTTTAGGGGAGCTCTATTGGACATAAATTTAGAAAAAATATCTCTGCTTGATTCATATGTCATGTCTACACTGCAGATTCCTCCTTTGTCCTCCTTATTAATTTAAAATAGCCTAATTTGTAGGTATTAATTTCCCTGTGGATAACTCATATTACAACCTAGTATTATGTGTATGATGAATGCAGCCTTCTATCTATAGTGAAACTTAATAAGTCAGTTACAACACTAGGTGGCAGTAGAAGGCATTCATAGTAAAATGAATACAAGCAAAAACATACTGAACCAGGAAGACACAGAAACACATGAGAAGGAAGAAAGGGTTCCAGCTGTAGAAAAGATCTCATGATCTTACATGTGGAGTGGTAAGAACTTAATTGGCTTATGTGTAAGTCTAAAATAATGCAGAGTACTTACTTTTCGTAAGGAAAATATAGCATTTGCTAAGACTGTCACCTTAGTCTTTCTGCTTTCCTGAAATACATTGTGTTTTGTTGGCCCTGTTTCCGAGCGGAGTAAAGTTCAGCATCTCCCACACAGAACTGGGCTCACATCTAATTTTATTGTGGCTTTCAAGACCACAGCATTGGTAATGAAGAAGATGATGAGGTCTCTGTTAATTTTGTAATGTAGAATTCATGCATGAGGAAAAAAAAATTTAGAATCAGAAAATGTATGATGTAGCTTTGCTATGGACATATATGACTCGCTTGAGTACGACAAATAGATCCAGATAAACTGAAGTAGCTCACAATAAGTCTTCATTATAGCCTCTAAACAGGAACAATTTTGTACTGCTGCAAGATATTGTTCCACTACCAACTGGGCTTTACTGATTTTTGTTTTTTTGTAATGCATATTATTTTTGTACTGAAAACATTTTTCAATAAACTTTAAAATTTTAAAAAAGAATCAGAAAATGTGTTAATTCTTCTAGCACATTGAGCATAAACCTGGATGATGTTTTAAAGCTAAAAATAAATGAGTAAAAATTAGAAATGTAAACTGATCTCCCCTTGTCTCCGCAAACTAAATACAGGGTGGGCCATTTATATGGATACACCTTAATAAAATGGGAATTGTTGGTGATATTAACTTCCTGTTTGTGGCACATTAGTATATGTGAGGGGGGAAACTTTTCAAGATGGGTGGAGACCATGGCGTCCATTTTGAAGTTGGCCATTTTGAATCCAAATTTTGTTTTATCAATAGGAAGAGGGTCATGTGACACATCAAACTTTCACAATTTTCACAAGCAACAAAATGGTGTGCTTGCTTTTAACGTAACTTTATTCTTTCATGAGTTATTCATATGTTTCTGTCCACTTATAAAATGTGTTCAATGTGCTGCCCATTGTGTTGGATTGTCAATGCAACCCTCTTCTCCCACTCTTCACACACTGATAGCAACACCGCAGGAGAAATGCTAGCACAGGCTTCCAGTATCCGTAGTTTCAGGTGCTGCACATCTCGTATCTTCACAGCATAGAAAATTGCCTTCAGATGACCCCAAAAGTCTAAGGGGGTCAGATCGGGAGACCTTGAAATTGCTACATGATGATGTGTTTCCCTGAGTCTTTCCAGCAAGATGGTACACCACCACAATATGGGTGTCAGATCAGAGCATTCCTACATGAACAGTTTCCTGGAAAGTGGATTGGTCGTCGTGGGGCAGTTGAATGGCCCCCAAGGTCTCCCGTTGATCCCCCTTTTCTTTTTGCTACATTAATATTCTTTGTGTAATATTAAATTTGTGTAAAATATACTGCCTATATATTTTACATTCTTGATATGTGTTCCATATTTCAGAAAATGTATACAGTTACTCAACCTATGCTGGGTTGTATTCACCAAAGCGTAATATTACTGAAGGACCAGGACAGGGATGCTCAAAATATTGTTTCCTTTTTGCCCTTGGACCACTAATGAAATGGAACTGATACAATCCTTACATAAAAAGCTTAGAGGATACGCATATAAGATCTGTATATTTGTCTCGATTTTTAAACCCACTGACTTATTACCACATTTATTTTATGCTCGAATCAGATTAATACTATTTTAGGCTTTAATGTTAAACATAATAAACAATAAGCCCCACAAACATATTGCTAGTATCAATTTTGCAAGCTTCTATTCCTTCAAATGGGAACAGTATAGAATACCTGGGGACTAATAATATCCATCTTTGCAGCTATGTACTCAGCACACATTACTGAGACAAAGTCAACTAATATTAGAGTCATGGGAAGGCTAACAGATAGAATGGCTTGGAAGAATAACAGGGGCTAAAATGAACAAGTCACAGTCACATGGGGTACCATGTTCCTACAAAGTGTTTTCTCCCACTGCTTTTTTAGGATGCACTTATCCTTATATTTATAAATGCCAGGTGGAACAGATGACTCTATTGTATAAGGAAAACTCTATTGTATTGACCAATTTAAAGGTTCCCTTGAAGAGATAAAGAGAGAAAAAAAACCTCTAGGAAGACTGCTCTATACCAAGTTGGGCTAACAAGGAAAAATTTTAAGGCCACACTTTACATGCCCTAAAATTTTTAGTGGCCAGAAGGCCCTCAGTAGTGATGAGCGAGCACCAAAGTGTTTGTTTGTTTGCGTGTTCGCTCCGAACACATCACAATGTTCCTGCGTTCTACCGAGCAACTGAATACAATGTAAGTCAATGGGAGATGACCAGGCACCCCCTACTCAGAGGAGGGGAGGGTGCCTGGTCCATTGGAAAAGTTCACAAAGAAACACCACCCAAATACGCCCAAATCCCCCCAAAAATGTTTTACATGAAAAAAATTTCTATTAATTCTGAACCATCTCCTATACTGAACATATACTTATTATCTGTAACCATAAATAAATGGTTACGATAATAAAATGAAAGGAGGGATGGTTTGTGGTAAAAAAAAAACCTTCTGAGCTCCACTAGAGAGATCCGTACTCCTTGACATCCCATGAAGATAGAGGCTAGATTTACGGTCTTGCGCAATATGGGGAAAAATGTTCCCACCTGTGACATCACCGGGAGGTATTATTGATAAACAAATGATCATGTGATGTCTCCAAAGGTAATGACTCCCCGTGACATCACAGACCAGCGCATAAGCGGGCGAAAAATTTTCCCTAGACACATTTTGCTGTTTGTCTTCGCTGTGGATTTGAAAGTGTGTGTCTTGGATTTCAACTATGCCAGAGTGCGGATCTCATCTTTCTGGGTTTGGGTGTATGTCCAAAAGAGATAGTTGAAAGTCTGCAGAATTCAATTCTTGGAAAAGAACACCCCCCCCCCCAAGTCAAAAATAGCTTCTACTGCAAAATTTCGACAACCCCAGCAGAATTTTCAGATTAAAAAATTTAGAAATCCACATTAATATGTAAATATACTAAATTATTTAAAAAACTAAAGCATTGTAAGGGTTAAAGTCACCTTTATAAGCATCATTTATATTTTTCCCATCCCTTGCTCCTCCACAGCCTCCTCTCCTAAATGACATATTGCCGGCTGCTTTGCTTTGTACACAAGAATTTTAGGATGCTGATGACCTGCTGTCACAGCGGGTGACACCAGAGCAAGGGTGAAACTGGATATCCAAGGGTGTGGACCCACTGGACCAACTTGCACAGTTGGCAAAGGTGCAATCTGGGGTGCAGAGTCTAAGGGGCCGTCTGGTGTTCACCAGAGCAGCCCGCAAGGTGGCTGTGCTGCAGATGAACCCCAGGTTGCAGTTCCTGGATGCACCCGTGCAAGTTGGCTGCTGATAATATACCAAATGTAGTGCCAGGAGTGTAGAGATAAGGGGAGTCCGTAAAACGAGCCGAGGGTCTGGTGCCAGGAAGACAGAGGAGGTACTGGAACGAAGTGCCAAAAATCGAGAGGTAGGGAGAATCTGTTGGACGAGCAGAGAGTCTGGAACCAGGAAGTCAATAAGCAAGGAGGCTGGAGTTAAACACATGCGACCTATTGTCCAGGCACCTTTCTGGTGCCTGAGACACTCTTAAATAGTGCAGGAGGGAGGAGGATCTGACAAGGGTAAGGAGCATCACAGGTGTCCAGCAGAGGGAGCTCGGCTGCAGGAGAGTTAACCCTCAGAGGCAAGGAAGGTATTAGGAGCTAGATGCAGGCAATGCAGAAGCTGCAGACACAGGTGCCCTTGCCCTGTGGAGATCTGTGACACCTGCCTATAAGTACTTTGTGTGCTGGGATTCATTCGGAGAGCTCCAACCTCCTGGGGACTGAGGTATATGGTGAATAATTTTTTTTTTGTAGAACTGTTAGACTAAATATTAGCATTAAATCTTTCAATGTGGTACTTACCCAAGTACTAACCAGTGTGGTGCTTACACATTTCTGGTGACACTATAGATCAATTTTAGTTGTGTTTTAAGGCTGGACAAATATTGTTAACTCTATACATATTCAAAACCAACCAATTTTGTGGTGCTCGATTGTGCTCAAATCTATTAAGAAATTGAGCCGTGTATTCTCCACTTTACAATTATTCACACCCTGTACAATGTGACATTATCACGGTTCAGATTTACTACAGTGTGTGTGTACACCGATAATTTAAATGTCCACTTTTGGGAACTTTAGTGCCCAGAAATGACTGCAGGAAGCATAAAAAATACTTCGCTTATAAAGACTTCTTTCATCCTAACACACTGAAAAATCCAAAATGGTATCTTTCCTTATGCAAGATACTCTGATAGAGCAAGACATCTCAACAAACACTTGAAATGCAACCAAACCCAAGCCGGCACTTGATTTGATTTATGATGTCATTAATGTCAAGCTATCAGTGGACAAGAGTAAAAGAGACAACAGCAAAGCTGACTAAAAACAAATAGTTTTGATTAAACTCAAGGACATTCAGTACAGCTTTCAGCAAAAAGACATTCATCATTTCCCAAGCTATTGCTGCTGTTATTTTTCTGGTATCCAAAATTCCCAACTGCATTGATAGTGATTCTGCAAGAGCAGTTGTATTGAGAAGGGTCACAAAACCAGGGTGTTGAATTATTTGTGTTTTATCCCCGCATAATACTGGTTCAGGATGAAGATAGAAATATTATTCAAATGTACTGATTAATATATTATGCAGCATCAGTGAAACTAGATTTTCTATTTCTGTACTGTATTAAAGTAAATGCCGTATAAACAGCAAAGCGGCGCAATGAAGTGAACTGCAGAAGAAGAGCTAAAATGCATATAACTGCAAGAACTGAACTGCAAGAAGAGCTAAAATGCATATAAATGAAGTACAATCTAAAATTTTGGTTCATGCTTTAACTACCACTAGGTCAGTTGTTCAATATTAGAGCTGTGTTTCAATGTTCAAAGGGATATTTATTTTTTTCACTTACCTTATCCCTCAATCCCCCTAACCCACCTCCTAATTCAGTGCCCACAGTGAAGAATACAATTTGGTACTTTCCTTCTACCACTGTAACGGGTGCAGACAGGAACAGGGTTAGCAGGTGCATCTTGCTGCTATCTCCACTGAACTCCCCTCATAGACGCCTACCTTGTTCTGGCCCTGTGCCCAGACATTGGTTATTTCTTGCAGGATTCTTCTGTCACAGAACCCTCTCCAATAATGTGAATATCCACAGCAGTAGTGTCTTTTTAATAAACTGGGGTACTTTATTGCAATCCACAATAAAAGGGACAAGCGTGTTTTCTCTGCAGCCTAAATGGGTTCTACAGGGCAAAGTCTTCAGGGATTAGTTCAAAACAGAAGGTCACTTACTGCACCAGTCGCTGTTTGAGTAGCACTGCCATGTATAGATCAGCTAGACACCTGCTCCCTCCTAGGTCAGGGTAGGATGATATTCATATGCCCAGACAAGTCCTCTTGTCGCAGGCTGACACAGTGCTGACAGTGCTGCAGTGCTAGCTTTATTCAAAGATTATATTTTGAACATACCTTTTTATAATCTAACTGTAAGCCTGGCAAGTCCCACTTAGACTGGTCCATTACATCATGTAGAAGGTTCCAAAACAGTCTGGAATCCTCTCTGACCTTTCATAAGACACAACAACCCGGGTTACAGCAGTGCACATTATTTCAGACATAGCATGCTTGACCCTCTCCTGCATTTCTGCACCGCTAACCTATTTACAACCTATTTTAAATCAGATTCCAATACCTTATGGCACACAACTAAACCAATAGCCCTACAATGTAAGTGAATATACAAAAGACCCACCCCCAAATTCAAATGGCAGACTTCAAACTTTCTCTTTAACCCCATGCCCCCAATGGAGAAAAAAATGCAAATAGCTTCTCAAAACGTAAGGCATTTGTCTCACATCCATCAGGAAAGACCAGGAAAATAGGGTAAAGTAGATACAGAAATTGCCAATCCCCAATGCTTTTCATATCCAGTCCAATGATTTATTAATAGTATATACAAATGAAAGAATACCCAACGCATTTCATATTTTATGAAATATTTTTATGCTTATTTTCGACTGCATAATTTCAACATATTATTTTTTAAATTAGCCTTAAATTTCCATGCGGTTGTGTTGCGAATATCGGAACTTCACAAATTATTGTGAATTTTTCAAATATATTCACAACAAAAAATTTGTGATGACGATATTCATGATCAACACTAAAACTTTACTTTAATTTTAACACTAAAACTATTTTCAGGTCCTAATTTTAATTTAAGTAAATTTTGGGTAAATGTACAAACAGTCGAAATAGCCCTGTCGAAATTCGACTATGCAAAATCTTGACTTAAAATTTGACATTGTGAATTTTTTGACCATCCCTAGCTATGAGTGCCTTGCATTCATGGGCATTAGGCCATCATTAGGCCATCATCAGTTCATAGAAAACAAAGACTTCTGGCCCCACACCGTGTAAGAATTGCCTTCTTGTGGGCTAGGGTAAAAGTAACCAAACCACGATTTCGATTTAATTGCAAAGCCCCTGAACATGGTATCATCACCAAACTTACTGGAGATGTAGAGAAGGGTTAGGGGTATACTACAAGTATGGCTACAAGCTAGCCATACATGTGTCGATTCAATGAATGATCGGTCACCCATCCGATCGATTCCGGCGATGCCACAGGTGATCGGATGGGCGATTAAGTCTGTTCCTACCACCTTAGGCCAACGATTCCTGGACGATTCCGTGCCCGATTGATCACTTTACAAATGGCAACTCCCCCTGATGTGTGCTGAATCGATCAGAAAGACCAGCAGGTTGGTTC
>CM070032.1:39292019-39332421 GCA_036250615.1 Ptychadena robeensis | reverse complement strand
AACTGGCAGGGGTTTTAATCTTTCTCAGCAAAAAGGAAGTTTGGTCTATAATAAAACATTGAAAGGATTCCTATGAACTGGGAAAAATAAACATTGCCAGTAGTAAACCAGCAGTGAAGATAATAAAATATTAAGTCGAAAAACTTTATCTGCCACAAGCAGAACAAATGACAACTTCTATGACAACTCCATAGACTCAAACTTACAAATGTTATTTAAATGTGAACATCTGTCATCTCTGATGGTTGGACACATTACCTGACATATGACCTGAAGAAGACCTGTAAAGGTGAGATCATTTCATCAATGTCACAAAATGTCAGTTTCCATCACTGACTTTAGCGTTTTTCAGGCAGAACTATAGTGCTTGAGACTTACCTCCCCTCCAGCAAGGCAATGTCCATTAGCTTCCTTGTCGACGCTGACATCTTCACCAGGTCTTTTTCTGTTGTCTTAGTTCACCATATTGCCATCTTGTATCAGGCATCTCCTACACATACACATGGAGAGATAATTCATCCTGACACCAAAGTATGCTGAAATTGTACACTGTGCCTGGCATGTCCAACTCACAGTCATCCACAAGCATTGCGGAGAAGAGAGATAAAAAAGATAAGCTCTCTATGAACAATTATTTTTAAGATCTCCTACTCTGAAGCTAGCCATAGGCGGGTCAAGTATTTTACGATTCGATTGTTGATTCTTCGCTTTCGATCGCCAATTTTCTTTAGATCATGGATTAGATTTTTACTAGATCGATTCCTGTAAAGTAATAGATTCCTGTAAAATCAATTCTTTCAGAGGAATCGATTCCATCATAAGAATCAATTCCACATTTGTGATCGTCTGCAATTCACCGCAATATGTCCGATTACTTTTCAATCGATTTTATGTTAAGGTACCCATAGACGCCTTAATTTGTCATCCATCGATTCCCGATCACATCATTCCCGGCGATCGTGGAATCGGAATTTGGAATTGATGGAACACCACCTTGGAAATCCAATTTGTGGTCATTTTTGGATATGAGCCGATCTCCAAAATGGGTGATCAGAAAGGCTGCTGCATAGGGAGCTATAAGTCCACCAAGGTACTTCAATTGCCAAATGATTGACCAAAAAAACTTGACACTTCGGGTCAATGTCCGATCCCATTTTAAGTCGATTCCGATTTTGTTGGGTTGATCATTTAGGGTGGGCAGAACTCGATTGATTGCCGATCAATTGCCGTGAACACGCGTGGTGTTTGATTGGGCAAAAGTTGAGTAAAAATGTTTAATCGATCGAATGAAAAAAATCTTACGTTTATAGGCATCTGCAGCTAAAACTTCCATTGTTCTGAAAAGCTTCCATCTTCCATCAAATTTAGTAGTGTGTCTGTGGGACATTCATTTTTACCAGACCATGTGTGAAGTGAGTCACTGATATTAGATGAGAAGGCTTGGCTTGCAAATGTTGAAGTTGACCCCAAAGGTATCAAATAGGAAAAGCTAGCTATGTCTCGATTCCTTTGAAATCGACCATCACGATTGCTTGATGTGATTGATCGCACAGAAATGGTTGCTTGCACAAGTGTTCGATCGATTGCAAACTCACGGACTCTAACAAAGAATTAATAGAGCAAGTTTCAGACCTGTCTGTAAAATTTAGACGATGACTCTGGAATCGCTGAACGTTAATGGATACATGCGATTGTTCCTATCGATCGACCTGTTGGTGTCCAACACACTTTACGTCATTTCCGATCTAGGTTGGCTTCCTGCTTATCCCTCACCTATGCTTCTGTGTGGCAGTGGTAGTGGAGGGTGGGTCAGTGTGTGCATTAGGCAGAGGAAGAATATAACTGATAACTGGGAGAGTCAGTAGGCAGCTGAGTGCTGCAGTTATCTCCTCTCTCCTCTCTCTGTCTCTCACTGCCTTTCAGTATCATCATTAAGATTGGATGGATGTGCAAGTGTGCAGGCATTTCTATATTTCTACAACTGCATATCTATTATTATATGGTCTAATAATATAAATGCTATGGAACAATTCTCATCTGGATATCCTTTAACAAAGTACATTTAAAAGGTTTTTAATTACACATAGACATGGGACATGATTGCCGATAACACATCCTACAGATTACACTGTAGACCCCAGGTGCCCAACCTGCGGCCCTTTGGGCATTTTTCAGTGGCCCCCCTTGGTCCTCCACTTGCGGCCCCCAAAGCCTAACTGTTGTTGCATAGGGCATAGGAACTCACCTGTCCACTGATCCCCTGCTAGTGTGTCTTCTCCCGGGATCTCCTTAGAACGGTAAGAGGAGGAGAGGTGAGCAACTCGCTCAGGCTCCAGATGAGCATGGCTTACGTGAAAGACAATCAGCAAGCCAGACAGGCCTGAGCAGGTCCCTCACGTATCCCTCTCTTCCCACACCTAAAAGATCCTGGGGCAAAGATGGGGGATGATTGTATAACACATATTCCAGCGCATAATCTAAGAAAAGGAGGATATAACATTTGAATAAAAGGTTATGTGCCCCATAGATATCATTAAAGGCTTTATATGACACAAAATGTGCATCACCATATCACAGTGTTACCCAATGTTTGAAGTATAATTTAAAACAAGTTTTGTTATTTAAAAATGAAAGCAATGTCTTCTAGCTAGGCATGGTGTCATTTTGATAGTATAAAATGTTATACAAGTCAGTATAGATTGAAAATGTTTTGTGCGGCCCATTAGTGATGCCGAGGCCCTCCATTAGAGATGGGCGAACATCGGCCCGGAGTGTCCGCGAACAGAGCGGGTCGAACTTCTAAAGAAGTCCGCCGTCCGCCCTGTTTGCGGACACATTCAAATTTCCCGCCTCTAGGCGGGGAATTTGAATCGGAAAAACCGGATGTGACGTCAGTGACGTCACATCCGGTCCTTGGACCGCAACCTGGAACGCATAGTTCCTGGTTACGGGCGCAGGATGTGACGTCACTGACGTCACTTCCTGCTCCAAGCCGGATTTTTCACTACAAGACCGGCTTCATGCTTGGTCTTGTAGTGAAAAGATTCTTCCTCCGGCACGATCTCGCAGGTTCTGATCCTGCCGGAGGAAGAATTTAGATCTTCTTCTGGCCGGCGAACAGTACAGGTCGAACACCCGTACTGTCCGCCGGCGAGAGGATCGGCGAACATGCCGAGTTCGCGGCCGAACTGTTCTCCGGCGAACAGTTCGGTCCATCCCTACCCTCCATATCATTTCAGTTGCCCACCACTGCTGTAGACGGAACCAATACCTGAAACAATACACTTTCTAGCTGACAAATCCCGTCATTGATTTCCATAGCATCACATGCTGGTTGCACTATATGGCATACAGCCGCTAGAGGAAACCTTACATTTGTAAATAGTTTTTCTTGAAGTCATCTCAAAGGTTTGAAACGTAAAATCATTCAAATTGAATAATGTCCCATAGTTCATCAGTAGGCCTCCAAGTAAAAATGAAAGAGGTGGCATGTAGAAAGCCGGCTCTGTTTATATTACATTTATTACTTATTCTTTTGGAAACAGTGATTTGACGTAAGTAATTGTGTGTTTTTAAGCAATCTTCCTTGGTATGTGATATACTATCTTGAAAAACAAACACAAAATATGTTTTATAACCATAGGGCCTAAGAACAAATCATGTCTATAGCCCACTGTCAGAGTATATGTCCCTGTGTCTGCTTTTGTTACTATTTATGTATGATAACCATCAAATGAACTTGGAAAGCAAAATAAAAGTTCCCTGAGTACATCTGCTAGGAAGCTGGAAATTAATGAATGTATTATTGTTGGACAGTGTCCTCCTCAAAGTATCTACGCAGTGATAGAATCACATTGTTTGCTATATTTAATAAAATCATTTTCAATTTGAATTTATTAGCATCTGACGTTGCCTTTGTCTTGTTTTGTGTTGTTTTGAGAAATTCCCAATGAAACAATGGATTTATGGCCTTTAAGTACATATTGTACAGACTAAGCTCTGCAACTTATAATTATTCTTGGCAGTCATTAACTATGCAAACAACAAGCCCGACTTATGTTTACCTAATTCTTTCTTGTACATCTAAGTACAATTGAAACTTTTTTTTTAAAGTTTGAATTCAAACAACACACTTCTATTTGCACAGATTGGTTTTCAATAAGTGCAGAATAGCTGTTGATCCTGCCAAATTAAGCAATTGCTGACCACACTGTACCTTTGCTGCATTTAAATCCTAAAGGTCCCTATACATGAGGCGATTCTCCAGTCATCCCACTACAGCTGACCCTTTGTGTGCAGGCCATTACTTTAGATGGGGACTGCCATCCCCATTCAAAGTAATGGGATTGGCCGGGAATTAACCGGCATGTTGGGTCACCGTGCGATCCGACATGTGGAAGATTTCAGGTCTATCTCATCAGGTGGGGTCACTTGATTTTCGGACGAGCAACCTCCGGACGATTGGCGGGAGTATGCACAGTGGTCGGTCGAAAAATCGGGTGCAAATCAGGCCGTGTATGGTTACCTTTAGAAGTCTTATCAACTTCTGTGAACAATAAAATTCTACGGTTTATCGGAAACATATACATTTTGAAGCCGTGGAAACCCGAGCATAAGTCAAACTTAATACACAGTTTAAAATCGATCTATTCCTTTTCAAAGGCCTGTCATTCAGACATAAATCTAAATAGCTTGATACTTGTATGATCAACTGAAATAATATTATTATTTTATTAATAATATAAACTTATAGCACCAACATATTACGCAGCACTGCACTGTATAAAATGACCAGACCATAAGACGCATCCCATAGTTTTAGAGAGCAAATTAAAGAATAAAGTAAGAGTCAGAAGTACATCCATATAAAGTAAATAGCTCATGTCATCTAAATATCCTCAATTTACCCAGCTATTATACATATGAGAGTTGAGTCTGTGTCATAATTTTCTTTATGACTGTTAGAATGTTAATGTTAATGCACAACTCTTGCTGTCTACATCGCCTCAATTCACCCAGATATTCATAGTTATTTACTTATGGGAGGAGTCGCATTAAATATAACATACAATGTAACAGCAGACTGAACTCAAAACTGTTGTTTGTGAATTGTGTATTTATATAAAATTTCTGCATTGCAGTAAAATAATTATGTGACACAAGCTCATATCTCATCCCTTATGTAAATAGCTCATGGGTAAGTTGTTAGTGCCAGATTTTAAAATGCGTACAGTTGGTACTACTAATGTATATACACATACTATAGTTTTAGCCCTACCGCCTTTTTGGTTTGGCAGGAAGGAATAGAACAAATTCCAGCCTCCTGCGGTGCAGAGCTATTGGTCCCAAAAAAAAAAAAAAAAACAAGAATCATTTATATAAGTGTAAAGAAGACCTATACTCACCTTTGCCCCTGCATCCCGCAACCCCTCCATTGGGGAAGTTGCAGCGTGTAAGACTAGCTGGTAAGTTTGTAAAGTTGAGGATTGTTGTTATGTCAGTGTATATGAGATTGTTACTGAATTTAGTTTTACCCACACTCAGACCATCTACATACATACATACCCTAAAGTTATAAGAACTAAATAGTTTCAATTAGGAGCAGAAACAAGCTACTGTGTTTCCCTGAAAATAACACCTAGCATCATTTTCTCTGGATTTTTGAGGGTGCTTGAAGCATAAGCCATAAGCCAATAATAAGCCCTAGTTACAGTTCTTAAAAAGTCTAATATAAATAGTGACCAGGCAGGTATACATGTAAAACAGTCAAATCAATTGGTAATAGAATGCAGCAGGACAGATAGACCCTTCACAATATAAAGCAGATGCCCCTAAAAGAATCACACTTAACTACTGGAGACCCAAAACATGGTGGAATGCCAAGGGGTGTGACAGCAGTTCAGGGTTTGGAGAGTTATGACGATATTCCAGATGACACCACTAGATTTGAATAAATGTAGATTGTTGTTCTGGGGATAAAAAGACATACCCTATAAATAAGCAAAACACATTGTTTAAGCAAAAAATTATATTAGCGACTCATTTTCTTTTTTCCGTGAAACATGGAGTTGATTTGTTGTGTAATATAACAAGTAGATCTGTATTCCTTGTCACTGTGTAAGTAAAAAATAATAACTAAAAAATATATGCTCCAATCCCCTTAGTTAATGATTAGCACAATATTTCATTTCACCCCCCACTGTTTGGGGTTTTTAGGGGCCAGAAAAAATTCAACACATCAATTAAATTACACATTAAAATTGATTACACATGATTGGAACATTATGACAGCAGCCCACTATTATATCGTAGTTAGAAAGAAGTACACATTTTTGCGCTCATTTATAGGACATATCCCAGCCATACACCTTAAAGTCTCGCACAAGTATGTATTGTTTGCAGACCTTGATTTATTAAGTGCTGGGCCAAGAATTGTTGGGTCCCTAAGGAACCAGTCAGTGTGGTAAGAGTCCTTGCATGGTGCTGTATCTGCCACCTCATACAAGCTTATTACCAACTGGACTCATATGTACCAACTGGACTTATATGCTACATCAAGAGACCTTACATCCAACTATTTAATAACTTGAACACAGTCCTGAGGAAGCCATTATCAACGGGCGAAATGTGTCGACTGCACAGCTGTACATTATAATCACTTGATACATCAAACTTGAAGGATGTTTATTGATTCATGAACTTTTTATCTGTGATAATGTTCTGATCATGTCTACTCAATTTATATTGATGTGGTTATGAATTTATGCTGGTTCATATATGGCTCCTAAAAAATCCCAACAGTAGGGAGTGAAATGAAATATTGTGCTAATTGTGTAATATGAAGATATTTTGGCGTCGCTGTTCTAGCACCACATAAAAATATCCCTGACAGGAGCACTATGGCATTCTTAGCCCACCCCATTACTTAGATAACAGTAGAAGAAAACATTTTTAGTCTAGGTCATAATGACAGAAGTGTGAAGAACCTGTGGAAACTCTTTGTGACAGATGCCTGTTTGGTCTGACGTTCTGCTAGATCTAGGAAATGAGCGTTAGATCCAAAGGCTTTAAATGACAAAAGCTACCACATAATCTGATCTGACATGAGACAAGGTCAGGTGAAGATTTTCTTATATCCCGGCATGGATTTTTATTATTGGGAAAACTATCCTTTTCTAGTACCTATGACTTGCTGCATCTGTGTGTGGTGCTCTGAACTCATCAAACATTTATCATTGTATTTTTTTTATGAATTTGTACTTCTACAACTGGAAAAAACAAGACCTCTGTGTCAAGGACTATAAATTCAGGAAGATGTCCAGTACATCCAGTACACCAGATTATGATTTAATACTAACATGTCTAATGTAAAAAAAAACCTTAATTAGTCACATAAAAAGATGATAATATATAGTAGTAAATCACAGTGTTTGTCTTCTAATTTACACTGGACATGGAAGCCATTGGTGACCCACAGCATGGCACACCCATTAGGTTATGCTTTATCAGTTCCCCACCTTCAGGGGTATTGTGAAGAATAAGTGTGTTCACGTAGACAACACCCTTAGAGGAGGTAGGACTCATGGCACAGTGGGTTCACAGTGGCTATTTTCTGAGGAAAAACCTTCAGGCATTGATGGGATGTGGAAAAAGGTGGGAGTGACTGGGATACACTGGGAGGGCCTTAGGGTTTTTTGAAACTATATGCATTGTGTTTGGCTTTTAGAAAAGCATTGTTACCATTTACACTAATGTGCCACGTGCAGTGCATATTTAGCCTAAAAATCCATTTTGCATTTTGACTGAGCTTACGATTATGCAATGACTTTGATTGAAAAAAAAACTTTATAGAAAATGCAGCGATGAAAGACCCCTTAAAATGGCATACTTGAAAATAACTGTATACACAGAATACATAACACAGAGCACATGTGCTTAAGTCCTTGTACCCAAAAAACATTTTCATTAGAACTGTTTTTATATGTCACATAACAGGGAGAAGCTATTGGAAGCCCCCTGGCCTGTGAATTGTAGTACCGATGCTATATGCACTAAAGCACCACTTAAAGAAATAACAAATGTCTGGCATTTCTGATCTCAGTACCTGGAGCACCCTGAAAAAGATGGTCAAAAAGAGCGAATGTCCTGGGTGCCGTTTGCTAGTAACACCTCTGTAGCTACCTCAAGAAATATTTGTGTTCTGTCAAGATTCTTTAATGTAGAGAAATCCATTGCCTTCTGTCCTTTAGACACAAAAAGAAGTAAAACATCGCTTTAAGTTAAGGTGAATACAATAAAGGCAGCCACAAACGAGTTGATTATTTTGTGATTCAACCTTCTTGTGTGATGTAAAATCGGCAGTCGAATATCAATTGATCATACTAGGCCTGTTTCTAGCATTTCAGAGGCCCTATGCAAAGTTTAACACGGGGTCCTTTGTTGCTGGATTGTTGAGTGGGGGGATTGTGCTGTTGTCCAGCTGTCCGAGTTGTTTAGCAGGAGGAGAGTGTTGCTTTCATTTGGCAAGTTGTTGAGTGGGGGGTGGGTTAGGTATCCTTTGGTGGGCAGCAGAATTGTTGAGTGGAGGAAGGGTGCTATCATTCGGCAACTGGCTATGCGCGAGGTGGCATTGGGTTCCTCCGGGCGGCTCAGGGTCACTATGCTCTCGCATAGCAGGAGAAACGGACCTGCATTGTACCACCTGTAAAGTTCAGGGGAAAGGGATCACCAGCATAGTCGTATGATGAACAAACACTACGGTTTATTTCACCAGAAAACACAGATGAAATCTTGTAGCTTATGAAGCAGACTTATTGCATGCAGTATTCAATTGCAGTCTGTGGTTACAGCTCACCCAGTTACTTCCCTCCCACTCCAGAGTCCGGGACCCCAAAAAACTAAACAAATTGCAACCCAGGTTGCCCGTATATTTTCCTGGATTCCGGGACCACAGCCCATAATATGGGGAGATATACTTCCCATCTAGGATCCACCCATGGGATCCTCTACACACCACAAAGTGTGATCGATTCACAACCTATTACTTTACTGAGTTTGATGTTCATCCGACATAGTACAATGGAATTGGAATCGATCGAAATTGTCTGACCAATGAAAATGAATTCAACATGTCATGTCACTTTGCAATCGGTTTTATGTTCGACATTGATCACTTTAGTTCGATCATACCAGGTGGCAGGAATCGATTCCTGAAGGGAACGGAAATATTAACCTGTGTGGTTAGCTTAAGACTATTGTTACCATATTCTTCTTTGTTCTGGTGACAACTGAAAACTTTTAAACTGGCCACACACGGGTAGATTCCCGTGCAATCGACCGTCGATCAATTACAGCGTGGTGACGTCACCACGCTGTGATTGATCGCGAGTCAATCATCAATGGCACACCAATTGGCACAATACTGGACGATGGAAACAACCTTTCCCGGATCCCAAACAGCAGCCAGCTTTCTTAGGCTGACCCTCCAGCCCCCCACCCCCCTTCTCTGTCTGCAGCTATTGATCTTGGCCATGCCCCCTTCACACAGACATATCTTTAGCTGAACAACAATCTGTGCATGTGTTTTATCTGCTCTGGTTCCTCGACGGCTCCAGCTGAATCCATATGCAGTGAGATGGGGATAGCGTGTCTCCTATGAAGGCAATGGATTTCGACCAAGGTTGTCAACTAGTTGGAACCTGTTGGTCACACAGTTTTTCAACTGGATCCATTGATCCTGCTCGAAAGGGATCGTGGATGGCTCAATGAAGTAACAGATAGAGAGGTGTAATCTGGAGCCGTTATTGCGCACAAAGAGGAAAAAAAAGGAAGTAAACCGCCCGATTTCCTCTAATCGGTTACTTATCGACCGGTGTGGGTCTAGCTTTAGATTTTCTCCTACTATAAGCGTGAACATTGATGGACCCTTCTAAACAAAAAGAATTGTAATTGGATCAACGGGGACAGATGCACACTGAGGTTTCTTATTATTGCTGCATGCTGAACCATAACTAGAATAAAAAGCTTGGTTAAAAGCTGATTTCCAGCAAAACAAGTATACCATTGCAGTGGGCATCTTGTCACACTACAAGTGCTCAGTTAATTACCACATTAAGTCTCAGGGAATAACCACCTGATCCTGTGGGCTCCTTGAATTACACTGTGCAACTGGCCCCAATGATGTCCTGTCCTAAACCCCGACCCACTCGCAAAGGGTAATCAAAAACTTTTTCCCAGAGCTTAGCTTTAGGATATGCAAAGAAAGCGCCCCTATTGAGTGCAATATTTCTCACACTGTGATACACATGCTTCACATAATGTAAGTAATTATCTGACGTAACAGTAAAAAGCCGACACAGTATAATAGCTTATTGTTTTAGTATGTGTAGTCGTACATTCCTGGCCAGAATGATAAATACATACAAAGACCACACAAAGTCTCCACAATAAATCTCACATTAAATACACTCACAGCTACCGAATCTGACACATTCTAAAACCTGCTTATCCCCCAAACACAGTGAATCTCTCATAGAAGAGAGTCAGAGAAAGAAGAAGAAACTGGTAATAATTCGCATTGTACACAACACTTTTTTTTTTATGCACACGCAGGGTGCAATTCCCCGGGTGCTGTCAAGGTCAGTTCCAGGTAAGAACAGTAGGGTACGTCATTGGGTCACTTCTTGCTTACCCCATGGAGGTCAATAACGCCTTTTCCCTTTCAGAAAAATGCGAGCGTCTCACACCCAATTCAATCAAAAACCTAGCACGTGCCGTTGCTGCCCAGAGTGCTAAATGAACACTGATATAAATGTACCTTTATACATCACAAAACATGAATTCTTAACTACTTCCCTTCTCATGTTAAAACCTTCTGGCTGTCCAAACTTCTACATACATTCATGCAGCACGCACAGTCGAGAAGTCAGAGAAATCATGCTTTGAGCGGAGGTGGTAAAAGGTTCACAGCTGACACACACTAACAGAGTTAAAAATGTTGCTTGAAAAACTACTGTTCATTAACTTGTGCTGCTATTGTGCCTAACACTAACAAGCTTACCTGCAGATATGCATTCACATGTGGGCGCTATAATGTATTCTGTTCTGCAGTTTAAGCGCATTCACTCTTATATTTTTTTTTCTACTTTCTGTTCTAGCTTTCTCGCCGGATCATCCCACAACCGTATTTGACATAAATGGAGATTGCAAACACTGACTAAAATGTAATGAATGAGGAAGTGACTTTGCGTACATCATAGGTGCTTTCTGCGTTATTAATTAACTCCTATATGATAAGCGGCAATATATTACGCAACAGACTTTACAGAGTAACATTACTTCAGAGGAGCTCACACTCCTAACCTCCTGAGCGTTCTGGCCCTTGGCACGGGTTGTTTTCATTACCGTGCCACGGGCATAGCCGCGACGAGCACCCAATATGCCTCCGCCCGCGACTTCCTGCTCAGCGGGAGGAACGTACCACAGTCCGACGTCACAGAGACGCCGACTACACTGAGAAAGCGACGCCACCCCAGACAAGCACGGAGGCTTAGAGGCCGCCGTCCACCCCCCCCATGCACAAGAAAAGCCCGACCCCCCCCCCCCGCCCCCCCCTCCCCCCCCCAAGTACACGGGGCCCCCTCCCCCCCCTATGGCGCCGCCCTACCCCAACCGCCCGCCCTTACGCGTCACCAGGTGGACGGCCCGATAGGGGGACGGACCCGGAAGCATCGCGCATAACATTGCCGAGTAGCGATACCCGCCACACAGCCATAACGCCAGACGGCGCGAGAACCTAGAGCCGCGGCTACTAGATTACTGACAAGGGCTGAGTTTTATGATGGCATACCAAACTCAGCCCGAGTTAATTCGGACTAAACGCTACAGAAGGTTAAGCCGGGCATACACGCGCTCGAATGAAGAAACAGACTTAAAGCAACATAGCGGCACCGTGTGACGCTCACAGGAGGCAGCCAACCACTAGGTTGCTACTAATCTGGTACAAGATGACAGCTGAAAATCTAATTTATAATATCAAAAATTGTATTTTATATAGGGCCAACCAAGATGACGCAGCGTTTACAGATATACACACTATAGTACCATAGACACCAACTGTCTCTCTCAGAGGAGCTCACAATCTAATGTACGCAAAGATCATAGTCCATAGTCATATGTAACTAGGATGTCCATGGCCAATTGATCAGTCAAGACACCCCCCGATCGATTCCGGCGGGATTCTGCCGGGAATCGCAGGGTGTGATCAATCGGGCCAATATGATAAGAGTAAAATCCATCGCTGCATAAACCAACCTTAATAGCCAACAGGATCCAGAGGACCGAATTCCGTGTGCACGATTGCCACCACACAACATGGACCCAACTCCCCCTGATGCTGGGCAGAATCGGATGCAGAAAGACCAACATGTTGGTTCTCTGTCGGATCGATTCTGGGGACCACCTGAAACGACTCCAGACATGATCGATGGACAAGGTGAAGGCTGGCATGCGATGCCGGCACGATCGTTATCCGCGTGCACGACGCCCGGAATCGAAGTCCGTTGCCGGATATCCCGGTGCGAATCCGACAACGATGTAGGGGGACCTTTAGCACAGTAGTTACTTTCACACATGTATAACCAAAACATGAGGAGAATCTTTTGGTTTGGGCGGAAGTCAGATCAAACCATCAGCATGTCTTTGGATTGTGAGAACGGGACAGCAGACGGTTTCCAGATGAAAAACCCATGCAGACAAAAATCTAGGGAGAACATGAAACAAAAGCAAACATCCTTGCAGGAGTAGTGCACTAGACCCGGGATTTTAAACCTGGGACCTCAGCGCAGCAATGGCCAGACTGCTAACCACCTGCAGCCAAACTGTGCTAACCAACTCATGGAAGTAATAAGAAGATGATGGAAACCAACTTGTTCGTCTATACCAAATCATGTACATATGAGGAACTGCGTTGAACCCCTTCACAATAACACTATGTACATTCTCACACGGGAGGACCGGAACCTACATAGTTGTGGTGAGATCTAAGGAAAGATGTATAGAGTGATCATAATGATGTATGGGCGGGGGGGGGGGGGAAGGGACTGGGGGGGGGGGGGGCTACTGAATAAGATTTAATAATTGAGATCAATAAAAGTTCCAACCATCATCTAAAACATTGTGTATGCAGACATGACAGTGACTTGAATCGGAGCTGACAGAGTTTGATTGGCCTAAACGCCTAACGCCATTAGATGAAGCACACTTTTGGTTGAATAATAAGATTTTTCAATTAAAATATTGAGCTGTTGATTGGTGGTACTTATCAAACAGTATAACTGAAGCAGCAAAACCGACTCCTCCAACTTATTATTCCTTTGAAGTTCTGAGAAATAAAGGTGTGAGCAGCATGTGCCCCAAAATCTAATCGAATCGACCTGTGTCCATGGCCAGCTTTAGTTCAGCAGTCAACATGCAGTCTGCAAAATGAAAACTGGTACATGATAAACGTTGGTATTGAATGTATTGTTCCATCCAATTGATGCCTGGCCATGCCATTTTCAGGCTGGATGTCAAACGTATCCGCTGCCCAAGTTGACCAAACTTCTCTAAGTAATTATGTAGATCTCCATCAGACCCCACTATCTAAAACATCAGCTGTACCAGGGTGATCCCGTAGGTGTAACAACATCAACACTGCGACCATCCATATCCTGCAGACCTACATTTTATTAAACAATTTTAACAGATCGGAAAGTTTATAGAGCGGAAATACTATTAAAATACTAATGAAACATGTTGTAACTATTGAATGCATAAGCACCAAAATAAGATGACGACTAAAAAATGACCCTTTAAAATGAACTTAACCAGTCTTATTCTGGCAATCTCATCAGAGTAGCACACGGTCAAGGCCTTCCCTAAAACAGAAGGTAGTATAGCCAGGTTCAAAAATATGGGAACAGCAACACAATCTCAAGCATTTTGGCTCCATACAACACCACAACATTTGGAATGACACAAAACCCAAGTGCTGTACACAAGGCAGTCGTGTGAAGCTTTAATTTGGAGGGTGTACCATCCAAATACAGGTAAAAATGGTGTAGGAATTAAAACAACAGTTTGCAATGGGAAAGCCATTTAGAATCCCCTGGTCTCGGTGGTTAGTGCCTCTGGTTGGGACTCAGGGAGGGTGCCATAATGATCACTGCGTGGGGGACATCCTGTATGGGGAACAATCTAACACTTTCCACCTTAACGCACAACTTTATAGTACTTACCCTCACGGGCGGCGGCCTTTGGAATTTTATAAGCTGGCCCAAACCCTAGGCCTTACCCCATGCTCTGATATTAACATAGTGCAACTTAATTTTATGTCAGTCTGTCCCCCCACTACCCCTGCACATGTGTTGTTGTGTTCAAGAAAACTGGTACAGGTGTTAGTCCTCCAGGACCTGTACACCCCGGGAAGTGGGGTGGGAAGAGAACTCTCTCACGGCTCATGGCTCTAGGCAGTTTCTTCTTTTTTTTTTCAAGTGGGGGTGCCCATCAAAAGAAGCCCGGTCCCTAGACCCCTAGGGAAACTGGACACTCAATGGATTCAGACGGCCTTTGGCAGTTTCTGATCCACTAGTCACTCCCTTTTTGGGGAACACAGTCCTTAGCCTCTGTCAGGGCGAGGACACAGTGAAAAAACACCCATATCAGTTTGGTGTGGTTTGGGTCCACATACAACTGTGTGCCACCTTCACAGTGATTGACACAGGTGTAAGAAACTTCACGTTTGTGTGGCGCGACAACAAGAAGTTTCTATAAAAAAAATAAAGTGTAACCCCCCAAACCCTGTCAACCCAACCCCCAGGCCCATCCAGGGCTTCACACAGTAAAACATAGTAGCAGTGACGAGTAGACATGTAGTACGGTGATCTTTTTGATTCTACGTTGTCCTCCTTCCAGAATGCGTTCTGGTTGGCACAATGAACGGGCACTGGGCTCATGTAATGCCATCCTCCTCTCCACCTACATCCCAGTTCCAAATGTAGAGTACCTGGGACGAAACCAGCCAGGTAAGTATAATAGGTATGAGATGTGGATATTCCTCACATGTTGTGATATAAGCTCTAGACGTATAATCATGGAAGCTACAGAACTGCAACATCGTCTGGCGAGGTTGTGATCCCAAAACAACGCATTTGACATGCCATTTCTGAGTAAAAATAACACCTAATTTTAGATTTCAAAGTTAAGGCTAGGTATAATAATTCTGTAGTGTGCTCTCTCAGTGGGATTGAACAATAAAATGTTATAGACTTAAATCACAGGAAGGCTAGAATCAGATATTTACCAAAGAAGGGCTGAATAATGTCAAGGCTTGGAGGAATGACATGACTTTAAGCACTAAAATGATTTCAGTCTGTGGAGGCACATATCGGTACATAATAATTCAAGAATTAATCCCTGCAGAGGGGACATGAAATCGTAAATTATCCATGTGCCGTCCTCAACATTAGAGGCAATGAACCTATAGTACCAAACTATGAGTGTTAGTCATTACTACATTTCACAGACACCTTACACTTTTGAATATTAATTCCTCCCTGCTGCACTTCTGCTGAACATTTTTTCTTGGCTTACATGCATTTTCCCCACCTTTTTACATACTATATATTCATCTCAGTATGTTCTAATACAATTGGACAAAAATTTTTTCATTTCTCTACAAAACACATTGCTTTTATTTAAATATTGTAGCTGATAATATCCCTCTTGCTGCTTTACTTGTAACCCTCTGTTGTGCAAGGGGTATATATTTTTGACATTCAACATTAACATTACATAATGGCAATCGCACTGATGTTTTTGTTTTTGTAAATAAAAGTCTACATTTTTTAAAATATTCCGCTTTATACAGAAGCCATGATGTGCTACAAATTTGTTTCATGCAGGGCAACATTAAATGCTTTCCCACTCAAGGCATCAGTGGTTTGTAGCAATTCCATGTTGCCAATGACCCTCACTGCCAAGGCCAAAGGTCAAACTTCTGTGCTTCTTCTGTTGGCTCTCCCATTCTTCTCCTTCTGCCTTTAGACACTGGGAACCACCCTCTTCTTCTACAGCCCTGCACTCTTGGTATTCATGACTCTAGGCATCTCTACCTGGTTCCCTCCTACTTGACTGACCGATCCTTCCAAACCCTCTTTCAATGGCTCCTCTGCTTCATACACCCCCCTCCCTGTTGGCGTCCCACAAGCTCAGTCCTTGGCCCGGTCCTTTTCTCCCTCTATATACCTCCTCTCTGGCAAACTCATCTCATCCTTTGGTCTGCAAACCTCTATATGCTGATTGACAAACCAATCTATCTTCTAACCCCCACCTCCTCACTACTCCCTCTGTCCTTGACAACATCTCTCACTGCCTACGGCCATCCTCCTCATGATGGCTGACAGATTCCTTAAACTCAATCTGAGCAAAACTTGAACTCATCATCTTTCCCACATCACCTTCCAAAGCCTCCCCCCAACATCTCACTTGCAGTAATAACCGTCATTTCCCCCATTCCACAAGCTCGCCTGCCTTGGTGTCACCTTTGACTCTGCACACCTCCTCCTTACCCCACATACAGAACATTGGCTAGATCCTGCCACTTCCATCTCCACAAACACCTCCAAAATCCACCCATTCCCTCCCCAGAGACACACAATTCCTGGTTCACACGCTCTCATCATCTCTCGTCTGGAGCTACTGACATCATCCTCTCTGGTCTCCACTCTCACTAGACTAATGACCTCTTCAGTCCATCAGGAATGCGGCTGCTAGACTCTTTTACTCCTCTAACCGCTCCTCATCTGCTGCTCCTCTCTGCAAATCTCTTCACTGGCTTCCCATTGTCCAGAGAAGTTAAATTTAAAGTCCTGTGCCTTGCATTTAAATCACTCACAACCTCCGTGTCCTCCTTACTCTCCAACCTGGTACAACAAATACAACCCTACCCGCCCCCCTCCGCTCCTCCAGTGACTACTAATGACATTCCCACTCATACACCTCATCACATGCAACGGCTTCAAGACTATCTCTAGGGTCACTCCTACTCTCTGGAACTCCCTCCCTCACCCCACAGACTTGCTCCTACATTTGCCCACCTTCAAAAAAGCTCTAAAACCCACCTCTTCAGCCTCGTACCTACCCATTTCTTCCTAACATCCACCACATGCCAGTCCCACCACCCACCCCACCCCACCCCTATTAGTTTACCTTGTTCCCCAACCTATTAGATTGTTAAGCTTGTCCGGGCAGGGTCCTCTACTCCTCCTTGTCATTACCTGTACCTGTGTGTTATACTGTGTTGTAATCTCCACTCTAATGTATTGTACAGCGCTGCCGTAATATGCTGGCGCTATATAAATAAATGTTAATAATAATAATGTTCTGCCTGCACTTGTTTGTAGGTCTCAGGTGCCCAACCTGGGGCCCGGGGGCCGTATGCTCCCCTTTGGGCCTTCTTCAGCTGCCCCCTCATAACTCCACTTGCGGCCCCCAAAACATGTTAACACATACGGCGATCTTACAGCTGGAAGAGGAGGAGAGGAAAAGAATAGGGGCACATGACCTTTGAATCAGAAGTAATGTGCCCCATAGACATCCTGAAAGGCTTTGATGAGATCTTTGAGGCACATAACTTTTGATGATATATATGACATAAAGTATGCATTACCATACTACAAAAAATTCACAACCTGAATAATATACAAGAATTGAAGTTTTGAAACAATGAAGTTTCTTATAAAGACAATGGCCTTACATAATTGGTGTGTTAAGTTAAGAAGTGTTGGATCCTCAGGGGGGCTTACTGCTGTATATTGTGAATTTGCAGATGTTCCTTTGAACTAATTTTTACCAGTTCAAGAACTCTGACAGGTCAATTAAAGAATTTCCTCTAAAAGTGCAAATATGGCCCATATTGCCAAGTTATAGTTTGAGTAGGCATACTTTTTCGACTCACCTATAGTTTAAAATGCCAGTTGTTGGATCCAGAATAAATTGGCAAATCTAGATGTCAGAGATTGCAGTCTTTGTAATGAGTAAATTTTATATTTAATCCCTAGCACAGTCCAGCCTTCTTTAAACAGGAGGTATTTACATGCTCCAATCTATCATAAATCCCAAACATAAAAAAATCCTCACTTTAGGGAAGTGGGGGGAGCCATGCAAATCATTCCTTTTCGCCCAATGCACATCCAGAACCTCTGGTGTACAGTGCAAATATAGTCTTATGGTACAGAGCCATTTATTCCAAACTGCATAGAGCTGTTTCAGGAACAATGGCCATCATCAGGAATGATTTGCATGGCTCCACCCACTGTGCTGACCTGAGGATTTTTCCCTTTTGTGATTTGTGATGGACTGGGCCGTGTAAATACCTTTTGTTTAAAGATAGCTTGACTGTGCTATGCACTGCTTGTGTTGAGGGCTTTTCGATTCCTTTAATCCCTTCTTACCATAACCTTCATGGTTGTTTCTCTATATTAAATCCCTGGAATACAGGGTTTTTTATTCTACATATGTCTACCCATAGGTGACATGTACTGCTTCGATGATAGGTGGGGGAAGCATAGGCTAATTAAAAAAAAATATATGTAAGTGGATTTATTGGAAGGAAATGTCCTATGTTGCTCAGTTCTCTCTGTATATTTCTTTGACCATTAGATCTTCTAGTAGTGGTTTTCAGTGGCTTACATACAACAACCATAGGACAACCAACAACAGTTGACTTCATTGGGAGCTGTTTTGGACATAGCTCACAGTTCAGTTGAAGGCTGGTGGGAATACATACATTATATGAAGTGAATGGAAAGCTTTACAATGGACTAAACTACAAAAGGTGTGTAAAGCGCTTTCAATTTGCACTGGTTATAGTTAGTCCCACAGTTCACCTTTTTAAAATAATAAAAGGAGCTTAAATCTTTGGATCTTAGGACCGCTCCACTTTGCAGATGTCATATTGGGTTAGGAAATATTCAGAATTCTCTAGTTTCATGGATTTTATCATGAATGGTTCTGCTTATTAAAGGAAATAACTGTTTGCAGAGCTCCAGTAATGCAAAGGCTTCAGAGCTGCTCTATTTCATGTGCTGCTCTTCTTTCTAGCTAAAGGGATATTGCCACACAACCATGCATGTACATTGGTGAGCACCATCATGTTTGAATTACTGGACTTCAGTTCACCAAGCATGTTTATTAAGAGCTTAATGAAAGTCCTGCTGCTGTGCAGACAATAAGCTGCAGGAGGTGTATACCCCACTGGGTAACTACATGAAGGATTTATAACCAGATAGAGTATTTCAATTTAAACATAAAACTTCTGTTTATTCAAACACTAAAGTGAAGGGGCTCTTCTCCACGTGGTGTCATTTCAAAACATTGTATGCTATTTTCCCAAAAACACTCTCAAAGCACTCCTCTGCCCTTTTGGTAAAGAGCTTTTTGTGCATTTATTCTTACATGACATTCTCAGACAAAAGCATTTGGCTTCAAGTCTATATGAGAGCTTCCAGAGGACAGTAAATGTCCATGTTTCAGCCGGGTGAGATTATAAAAACTGCTGTCCAAATGGGTTTCATGCAACCTACTCCATCTGCCAGCAGTGAATTGGTCTTTTACTCCAGGCCATCACATTGATTTGTGATAGATTGTGGTAAGTGCACCACTGAGAAGCATAATATGGTAAGTTTATGACTTTGGTGAGCAAACTTTTCACCAGAATGCAGGAAAGCCTAACCCTACCCTAATCTCAAAAAAATGGTTAAAGCATCAACGGAATCTTGATTAGCTTCTACATTATTCATTCTACATTATATATTTTTTGAACCATAATCACAAATTGCTTGATTTATTTAAGCTCCATTTAAGTAAACTTGTTCTCAATTTAAATAAGAAGGGCTAACTAAAGCATGAATAAATAAATAAATGATAAATAAAGTTTATCGGGGGCACTTGAGCATATAATTAGTAGTGATGGCCTAAAAGTTCCCCAGCAGACAGTTTGCGGTGAACATAGCATGTTATGGGTGTTCTACTCGCCCCCTATACCTTAACATGGAGACAAAGTTTGACCCCTCACCCCACAATCAGGTGGGACAGTGAACACATTTTACCCTTCTGGAGGACACCCCCCCCCCCCCCCCCTATTAAAGAAGCAGCCTGGTGGCCATTTTACATTTATCATGTTTGTGCAGTACTAGATAGATAGGGAGAGCTGGTGGTGATTGAGGGATAGCTGAGCTACTTTACTATTATACTCCATCAAGTGATCTGCAGCTATATCTAAGGTGTTCTGCAACAAGCAGTTCATCATAACTGAGCAACAAAAGTAATTTTCTGGGGGTATGCTGTATTGGACCTGGGCGCTGTGTTATAATCCTGAGCTGAGGTGTGCTGATAGTTTTAGTTCACCATCACAATCTAAAGCAGGACATCGCAGAGAGATCAGATAAATGTGATGCGCTGCAGAAGGTACTGTCAGGCTGGCAGCCCATTCCAGCTAAGTTTTGGGAAAATCTCTAATCTAAATGTAATTTCCGGCCATTAGGCATGAAAAAACAGCATTTTAAAAAAATCTGTATTTTTGGGGGGAAGTTTAGCCATTGATCCCCCTCTGGCATGACACTATCCAGGTGGTTGCCCCCGTTCGATACTTTTTTTATTGGTATTGGGGCTACAAATATGACCTGAAGATTTGAGAAGTTCGCCCTCCATTAAAATCAGGTTTGCTGTCAACATGCAAACGGCGGGTATTTGCAGAAGTTCGATTGGCCTGTTCGCGAACAGCTGCAGCTGATGTTCGGCCATCACTAATAATTAGTTACAAACATATCATATTTTGAGGAAGACCTTCTAACTCAATGTATTGACTACCTATACCTCAAAATGTTTGTTTTTTTCTTTTTTTATTGACAACCATTTCAATATGCGTATAAAGGTTTGAATGCCATTTATCAAGGTTAAATGTTTTAGCTTTGGATTTCCTTGTTTCTCGCTGTTTGTTTTCTTGCTGTTTTCCTATTTTCTGTGGCCTGTGGGAACATCATCTGAGTTTGATATGACTATGGTATTATAACGCCACATCCTGCAGAGTAAAAGCCACTTGTGTGCATTTCAAAACATTGCAGATACATAAGAAGCTAATCATAAATCTGTTTCTTATGTGTCAATCATGGAACCCATACTGTACCTGCATGTCAATGCACAGATGTTTGCAGAGGGACCTTGGGAAAACTAACAACTGTTTATAGAACATATTTGTTTTAAAGCCATGATAAACCATAAAACATTGACGTCTGTTTATCCCATGTGCCCTACTACAATGATACATGTGTTTTCTATCTAATTTATCTCATTTTTAAACCTACACATACAATTGTTCCTACTGAAACCCAAAGTGTAAATCTAAAATTTTTGTTTCAATATTTCTTTTTAAAAAGTAATCTCGTGGCATAAAATTTCAGTAGCTTAAAGCGTGTTTCTAACTTCCCTAGCGCACCGCCCATGAAGCGTCGTTTTTAACGGCACGGTACGGGCAAACGCGGCAGTGTCCAAAGTACACTGCCTGTCATTTCCTTCCTCCCTCCGCCCCTCTCCACACAGCCGGTGTCATTAATGACGCCGGCTGTATGGGCGGGAAAGCCGGCGCTCCTCCATTAACATGGAGGTCTATGGCGCTGGCCCCCCTTCCGCGTCACCGTGACGCGATTGGGGTGGTGCCGGAACCCCGGAAATGCTGCAGCGATGAAGACAATCGCTGCAGGTTTCTGTGGAGGTATCAGCTGCACCCGATGCCCGCTACCCTCGCGGTTGGGGCAACCCTGAATGGCGAATGAACAGGGTTCGTCTCAACTGCTAGGGAGGTTAAACATACAATAAAAAAGACATACATTAAATATACACAATACTCACCTATCAGCAGTTTACATCCTGGAAAACTGCTACACAAAAAAAACTTACCTTCCTCATGTATTCATTCCTTGTGCCAGCATCTTAAGTACTGGCGAACCGAAGCCCCTTCTGCTTCTCATCCCTGCAGCCGACATCCCTGCCCCTCTCTCTCCTCTGCCTAAGAGCTCCAGTAGGGGGAAGTCGGCTGCAGTGATGAGAGGTGCCATCCGGAGGGAGAGAGACACTCTCGTCACTGCAGCCAACATCACTCATCAAGTCTTGCAGATGTAACGCTGACATCACAATCCCATGGGACTGGGCAGGCAGGACTTCCTACAGCTGCAAGGGCACTTGTGACAGATGTCCCATATGCCCTTGCAGCTGTAAGCTGTCACGCTGAGGCATGACCTCAGACAGTGGGAGGGGTGATCTCGAAAAAATCGCCCCTCCTGCTGTCTAACATCATCACGGATCATCGCAGTGTCACCTGCGCTGCAGCTAATACTGCGGAGTGACCTACGAGATGGTAGGTCCGCTTTAACTTATATTTATATATATATATATATATAATTATTTATATCATGAGATGGTTGATTTTTTTTTATTCTAACTAGTTGAGAGTTAATTGCAAAGCCATTGAACATAGTATCATCACTAAACTTGCTAGAGATGTAGGGTCCTGGGTATGCTACAAAATAGAAAGTATGTCTCTAACACAAATAGGTTAGAGTAAATTAGAGTAAATAGTAAATTACTTTCAAGGTCAATATTTCTAAAGTCAAACTTTGAATTTAATTTATGCAAACCTACATATGCTCGCGCAATAATCTTTTTTCAAATAATCCCAGAACCCTTCTCTACATTTCCAGCAATTTTGGTGATGATACTATGATACAGGGGTTTGCAATTAATGCCCCCCATACACCATACAATCTTACCATACAATTTCTGTGAAATCAACTTTTGTTCTACCTAAACCATGTAATATGAGGACCTTTCTAAACCTTCCAATCACTATGTATTCTATAAGGGAGGACCCTGCACTACATAGTTGTTGGTAGCTCTAAAGGAAATTGTATGGATGGTGTATGGGTGGCTTAACTCATAAAGACAGCTAATCGCAAGATTCGACCGTCTCTTTTTACATTGTGTTTGCCTACCACAATACAAACATGATAGAAAAGTATTGGGTTTCCCATAACATTTAGCACTGGTAGCTGATTTTCTTTGGTTTAACAATGTACAAAGAAGGAAAAGTCACTGTCACCAAACTTTTGCTGTCAGTGAATCAATTTACATCAGGGATGTACTGAGCCTTAACAAAAACGTTGGCCAACCTGGATATTTATTGGAAAACAATAACTACAATGGAGGAAGATTTTACTTCTCATCCAGTAAAATGATGAACCTTTTCATATGGAAACAACCATAACTTTTGCTTTAACATTGAATCTGGGAGGAGCAAAGGGGAATACTATTGAATATGTGAAATCAAATGTCAAATAAGAAACACATGTGTAGCATTCCTTTCTTAAAAAAATATAATTACACTGTGGGCCCTGAGTTTGACCCCCTTGAGTCCAATGACCCTGGACAGTGCAGAGTCCATGAATGCCTGGCCTCTCCGAATCATTGCTTGATAAAAGCATCCTTTCATGTTGACTTGAAATTAAATCAGGTGTTGATCTTTCTAGAAATACAGTCTCATTATCACTTCATGTTAGCTAAATAAAATATATAAAATACAAAAAAACTTATCCTTATTCTGTAAACTACTAATTCCATAATCATCCATCATCTTTTCAGGATAACCAGGAGAAAACAAAGGGAAAAGGTTTTCAATATAACAATTTGGGGTTTAGATAATTTTTTTAGTTCATTGGCCAAGTGAGCCCATACACAACCATCAACAGAGAATTTTACCTTCTCCATAGTAGGAAATAAAGAATAAATACAGCAGAAAACATCTGATGCTGAGCACAATGTATGGTACTAACCAACACAAACACAAGTAGCTTTGACTGTGTCTGTTGGCAAGTCACTCAGCAGGAATAATCAACGTTAAGTTGAAGGAAGAAAAAACAAACATTGAACAGCCCGTAGAAGCCCAGCAGGCGATAGAGGGGGTTTAAACTCCAGCATTTTGTTTTCTTCTGTGAATGAATGAATGACAAACTGTGAGCTTTAAATGTGCAAGTAAACATGTTTATCCTGTGTCAAACTTCCCACTCCTGTGATAGTCTGTGCTAAGACAAAACATGAAAATAAAGGAAAACTATCTCAACTCCAAACAGGCTGCTGTATAAAATAGTTTTCACTGATTGGCTGATCTTATTTAGCCTACACTGGGTACACAATAAGCTAGGACAAACATACATTTGAAAGTACTTTTCGGTTAATCTTGCTTTAATTACCATATCATAAAATGTGAATTTGGGGAGGGGCAATTCCAGGAAAATGTCTGACATAATCTGCTGATTTTAGCTTTACTAGGGCAGGAGTGTAGACAATGCCCTGCTGCTGGTAACATAACAAATCCTGGTTCGGGATGGGAGGGTCTCCAATGGGATTCCCCTCACCTTAAGCTAAGTACAGGGATTATATTGGGGACATCTCCACCCCCTTCCAGTCCCTGTTGGTCAATGGAGAGGCATGGAACCTACTGCTTCACACTTCCGGTAACCACGGGGTGCCCGCCCCAGAGGTTGGGCTAGCTCGGGCTTAGACTCAACCGTTCTTTTGGACAAGAGGGGTAGATGATTCACCCTCCTTTTCATTTAAGGGTCATTACACTTGAGGACAGTGAGGGTGGGAGAGAGGGCTGACAGGGCATGGGACTGACCTACTCCTCCCAACGGCCAACTGGTACTTCAAAGTGTTCAGACTGCAGGATTAAGCTGGCATTGATCTCAGCCTAATTAGTAGCAGTATGTAAGAGGGAGTGAGAAAGGTACAGGTAGCACTTTGAAACTATTTCACCCAACAAGACCAGGTTTGCTGACTAGCTTCTAGGAGGGTTTCCAATTCAATCTTGTTTAATCAACACCGTACTATACTTAAATTTTTCCACTTGGCATTTCAAGCACTAAAGCCTCCTTGGGCTAAATTGGACTTTGGACACTTTTGCTACTCTCCTGTTGTTATCTAAGGAGTTATTTCCTGAGAATACAATGTGATTGGGCTAATACATGCTTGTTAACCCCCTTGCTGTTCCTGATGGCAACAACTCATCCTGCGCTGTCAGTACTGCACTGGAAGAGATGGGGACGTCCGGGGAAGAACGGAGCCCTGGCAGCGCAGATTTGCTACGGTGGCTCCGATCTAAAGAGGAGGCTGCTGCAGGTGAGCCGCACCCCCCCCCCCCATCGTCAAGTGATGTGGTGGCGTCACATCGGGGCGGTGGAGGGACTATATTGCTGTCATCTAGTGGTGGGTTTTGTATGGTGCAGTCCCTACCTTTACGGTGCAATCTGTAGATCTATTTGAATATCACAATTAGGATCTCTTGGTGATTGGCTGTGTCATGGGATTGACCAGGTGTCCAGATATTATCCTCCACCTGGCATGGATCTTCATCTTTACTGCTGGGTGGTTTAATTTATGCATTATTTACTCCTGTGTGTGACTTTTGCTGTGTATCTGGAATACTCTCCTGAATAACCCTTGGGCTACTCCGTATGTTGGATGGATCTCCAGTGCATTACTTCTTCTTGGTTCTAGATATGTTCCCTCAGGCTTTTTATTATTAGTCATTGCTCAAATGTAGGATACCTAAATCCTGGGGGCAACCAAAATCGGTTTGGCATATTATGTCTTCTGTTTAAGTAGGGGCTTGAAGATGAGGATCGTAGAGAAGTCTGGTGATCCATCTGAGACCCTTACAGGAAGGTAGAAATCACATCTCCTTAGCAAGCCTATGGAGCTACGTCTTCTTTATTGACAACAATTATCTGGCAGCTCTCAGTGGCAAGCAACGATACTGCAGTTCATTATCCTTCAGAAGACTGGCATCTGCAAAGAATTACATCAGATGAAATCACAGTAGACATGCTTTTTTTTTTTTGAAATGCTTTTGCACCACTGTGACAACTTAAGCTAGGCATACAGGTCACGATTTTTAGTAAAATTTTAGTGCGATCGTTTATCAAAATTGATCGCGCAATCAGATTGAATAAAAATGTAAGCATGTTAAAGGTGTCCGAGCGATCGATTTTGTCAAAAATCAGACAGAAAAACGATCGTTCACGGATCCGTTCTGAATCGAGTGCTGTTAGTTGTCTCATGCGATCCTTTTAAGCTAACCATCTATGATTCTTGTGGAAATTACCTTTGTTTGTGTGCTGTTGGTCACTGGCCAGTTCTTCAGCTAACACCACTCCAAACCCATAAGTGTGTGCGTGCAAGACATATTGAGACTTTCAGGATAGAATCATCCAGAAATTGAATGCATGGTATGTTGCAGTTTGCGATCGTTTTCACAAATTAAAATCGATTCCGGAATCGGATGGGCGATCGGATTAAAAAATGATCGCTGGATAATTGGTACGTGTATGCCCAGCTTTAGTGATAAGTAAAAATGTATTTGCATTGTTTTTTAGTTTTGAGGTGTACTTAAAAGGGATATTAAAAAAACAGATATTTTAATGCACATTTTAAGATGCATGTAAATAAAAAATAATTAAATCTGCCAGCTCACTTACATTTCACGGTTTTAAAGCGCTTCTGTTAGCAGGCAGAACAGGCTTGAAACTTTTCAATTCCACTTACGATTTGCTGACTTTTGAAGAAAATCACTATAAATTGGCTTTCTACAGCGCTTGACCTTTTGACTTTTGAACCATGGTTACCTAAGTCTTAACTTTGCTTGTTTAAGTCAGTAGCTATAGCATCGCTCTGATCCTCTCCCGGAGGGGCTGGAGATTTATCTTTCCTGAACGGTTAAGCCCCCCTCTAGTGTTCATTGCTCATCACATTATTCCACCAGTGAGTACAAAATCTTTTTTTTTTCTTAACATATAACTCTTCAGTAAGTGGAAAAAGTTGCTTAGCAATTTGTTTACATCTAAAGTTTAACTCATTGCTATATCCAAAGGTAATACAGAAATGAAATGATTATAATTCTGAGAACCTTGTATAACTTTGATTTCTTTTTTCGGTGTGTTGATTTGCTGGCCTAATGTGATTATACACAATTACTTTGTAGGCAGACAGCTTATTTGAACTGTCAGTTTGACTTTAGGAAACAGAAGATGACCCAGTAAAATTGTGTGAACGCATGTAGGCTTGTGGATTTTTCTTACAAACTAGTTGTAAATTGTTGCAGAAGTGTGAACTTTCCTCATTTTAGCTTTCCCAATGAAAGTTGACACTGACCTGCCATGACATTTCTTCCCTGGATAAGTGAGTAAATCAGTGTTCTGTTCAATGAATTTTACACTAATGTGACAATAAAGGAGAGGACATAAACACAGCTATAGGTATGTAAATATGTATCTTTTACAGACTTTAACATAGGCAAGTACTAAGGATTATTTTAAATGTTCTGTAGTATAGTTTGATATTTTGCTTATTATTTACTTTTATTTATTTAGCACCAACATTTTACGCAGCTGTGTACGTTAGATTAGAGTTGAGATGCAACACAAGATAACACACAGGTACAGGTTATCACACAGGAGGAGTTTAGGACCCTTCCCCGTTGGGGAACAGAGTATACAGTAGGTGGGGAATGGGAATGGCAGGATATTAAAGTTAGGAATGAGAAGTTAGATGGGGGGGGGGGGTTTAGGGCTTTTATGAAAGTATTAAAAGTAGGAGCAAGTCTAATGGTATAAAGCAGATAGTTCAAGAGAGTAGGAGAAGCCCTAGAGAAGTATTGAAGTCTTGATATTTTTAAGTAAAGCATCATTTTATATACATTTTAAATACATTATATACATTATAGTGTCCATGTAATCTGTGCAAAATAATGACTGGCTCATGACTAGAGATGGTCGAATTTTTCGACTTGCAAATTTTGTGAGCTTATTGCAAAGCCCCTGAAAATGGTATCATCACCAAACTTGCTGGAGATGTAGAGAAGGGTTGGGGAAACATTTGAAAAAAATAAGTTTTGTTCTAGCACATGTAGTTTTTGCATAAATGAAGTTCAAAGTTAAAGTCGAAATTCCGATTTTCGAATTTTTTACTTGACTTTGAACTTAATTTGTGAAAAAACTATTTGTGTTAGAGACTTACTTTCTTTTTTGTAGTATATCCCCAACCCTTCTGTGCATCACCAGCAAGTTTGGTGACGATACCATGCTCAGGGGCTTTGCAATTAAGTCGAAACTGGCGAAATGGTCAAATTTTTGAAAAAAAATTCGACCATCTCTACTCATGACAAGGTTTATATAACTCAAAACTATAAACTATAAAATTCAAACTTTGACCATCCACCACCACATTAGGAGCATGCCCAGGCATTGTAGGGAGGTCATACAGCCATGTGAAGGCCACACGCACTGTCTTGTTATAAGGACATTACATCACATTTGGATCAGCCTGTAATGTTTTTCCACTTAAGTGTAACTGCAAATCCTGCTCAGAGACCATTCACTTGCCCATAGCAGTTGCAAAAATTATTTGCACCTCCTCCAGTTATATTTGGAGTTATGTTGCAGTTGTTTTAAAATCTTTTTGCTCTCATTAATCCACAATAAGTACCCCATAATGTCTTGTGTCTAAGCTTCCTTCCCTTATCTTGATATGATACATGATGATACCATTTAATAGCATACCATATATGACTCTGCTGTTCAATAAATACAAGCACTCTACATCTGCTGGTGGAAGTAAAGCCCCCCATACACCACATACAATTACCATGCAATTTCTATCAGGGAGGTCACTATACTACATAGTTGTTGGTAGATCTGATGGAAATTGTATGGAGGAATCTAAAGGTGTATGGGGGGCTTTAGGTTTCCACTCAATATGTGATCTATCCATATTACTGGAAGTACTCCCTTTACTGACTAGTACCCACCATGATCCATCTTTATGATCTTGCATGTTCTTCCCTATGTAACGTAAGTAACAAGGTCTTTCCATAGATTCAGGTGTATATTGTTACTCTAGTCTGAGGTTTATGTATGACCTTCTTGTTCGCCAAATGCCCTATACAATGCCTGTTATGATATCCCTGGATGACCAGCAACAACTCCCACCCCCAGATCCATCATAACCAAAGGGGCATGCTGGTAAAGCTAGGGGATTGTGATTACCATAAAAATGGCAGAGAGTATATGTGCTGAAATCATAACCGGTATAAAATAATTCATATATAATAGGCATATAACTGATTATCATTTGCACACCAAGGCTCACTTCTTTATTGCAAGCAATCGTTTAGAAAATTAGAGCTAGATAAGAGGACTATAACTTCCAACATGCACAAAGACTCTCATTGGTTCAAATCAAACACATTCACTTCATAACAATAAGGAATATTGTTATTCTTAAATAAATGTATAATGTTTTTCTATTATTATTTTTAGAAATCTGTGAGGTCTTTTGGAGAGGATTCCTCTCTTCCGTTTCCTCCTAACACAACAGGAAATGAGTGGAAATCACTCCTAAGAGGAAAAAAGTCCTGGAAATGGTGTCCTGATTGGAAGAGCTATGCCAACTTTCTGATCATAATAAGTTAAAAGCATGACTGGGCAGGGCCGTCTTCTCCTACGTGTCAGAGTCTGTACCTGTGTTGAATCTCCACTCTTGTACAATGCTATGTAATATGCTGGTGCTTTATAAATAAAAGCTTATAATAACATTTAACTATTATTAACAAGAAAGGCTAACATACAAGTACAAACTAAAATACTTATGATATTGAAAATCTTTGTATTTCATATTAGCCCTGTAGTAATGGTCACTGGGGTATGCAAAGAGATATAAAGTGGGTTAAGGTCCCCACACACCTAGTGAGTGGGGACCGACAGATGAGCTGTGGAGAGCAACGTGATGACATCATCACGCTGCTCTCCAACACTCAGAGTATCGGCGGGCACCCTTTGTGTGGGGACGCTGATCCCCATTCAAGCTAATGGCATTGGCCAGAGATTTACTGACATGTCCATTCTCTGGCAGACCGAGCTTTCCTGTTGTCCCATGTGGGCACCCGCTGATGCACATCGGTTGGCGGCAAAATTTCCCACCACTCATTACGTGTGTGGGGACCCTTAGACACCTACATTTAAACCCAAGAAGATACCTAATTTCATGAAAATCGATAAAAAACCCCATTGTGTAGCATTGCATTACTCACAAAACACTGATGGTATATGATATAAAGGTGAAAATTCTAGTAATGTTTCATGAACAGTCCTTGAAAATCTAATGATGTAGTTTCTCCTCCCTGATATGGTGGAGGTGCATTAAAAGGAATCACTGCAATATAGGGTACAATTTTCTCGTGTTGACTTCATGATAAATTGGCCTCTGTCATCATAGCTTAAAATAGATGATTATTCCACCTCCCTGATTTTATGTATTATCCCTTCTAGCTTACCCACACATCTCTTACACGCTACCTCATTCTTTATTCCTATCCCAGGACCCCTATCACTTAATCACTGGAGAAGAGATGTGCTACTAATGTCACATCAAATCAATAATAGACTCTTCCAAAAGGAATGGTGATCATCCACATTCGCTGGTGTAATTCACAATAATGGTGTCCAGCAAGCCGCAGAGTAATTATACAGAATCTGTATTACTGTCACATTTGGATTCTGAAATCGGGTTGATGCTGATTAGGTGCGATGGGTATTATAGGTGAAATAAAACAAAATAAACAGTTCATGTGATTGGAGTGGGATGAAAACAAAAATGTGTCAGATGGAAAATAGTGGATTTAAAAAGGAACTTTGGAGAGACAGTAGTGTATATAATTAATACTTATAGATGATGACTATTTTTTGTAGTCCTCTTTTATTTGGGATATAAGATCGCGGTCTTTACAGATGATTTTGTGTGGCACAGAACACACATAGAGGGAGAGGGATGAGGACTATTCTGCCAGCAGAGGGCAGTGCCCCTTTGGATGTCATGAATTAGAGGATTTCACTACAAGCACAATCTTCATAGATAATTTCGTTCTCTTTGTGTTGTAATTGCAATTGATAGGTTATTAGGTTACAGTAAAATGATTTATTATTGCAGCTTTTCAAATGAATCTTCTTGTATTCAGTGATATATCTGGATATTCAATGACATTATGAAATTGGACACAATTAATTTATATAATAACATTAAATGCACACATTAGCACAGGTATCATTTAGCTCTGCTACATACATTATACATAGAATGTACATTATGTTTCTTTTCATTAACAACAAATAGTCTGTTACTGTATACTCTATGAACAATAATTATATGTATAAATCAGATTAACCATATTTTTCTGGAGTTTTAAGTCAAATTTCTTGGTAGCTACAGAGGCATGATTGGAATGAATAAAATACTGTTTATTAGTGTTGAGCAGCATATGGTATATTCAAATTTGCGTAATTTCGCAAATATACAAAGAAACATTCTATATTCATAAAATTCGACTCAACTGTATTCTATTGCCTTCCATTGTGCGCGCCTGTTCGCAATTATTCGCAAACAGCTTTACAGCTTCTCTTTTTCATTCTGTGATCTTAGCCAGTACAAGGACTGTGTGTATTGCACGTATCCATTCGCAATGCGCACACATATGTGCAATGTATGTCGGGAATGTGCAACGTGGAAGCATAATATGACGAATTTCCGCCATTGCGAATATCCGGCGCACATTTGCAAAATATTGCGAATTTTTGAATTTCAAATATTCTCGCTCAACACTACTGTTTATTATTAATTATTGAATTTTCATGCTTTGCTTGAGAGGTGTATAGGTGTATAAACTACTAAATGTTAAATTCATGAGACTACAACTACATGTCCACCAGTTCTTTTAAGGACAGATCTTCTGCACAGTGATATTAGGTAACTTTAAAAATTCTGGCCTGTTAGTCAGAATCCTGTGTGTTATTTGTAAACATTTTATTTACCAATGGGTTATCATCATGAAAAATGACTCTTACATGGTAAAGACGGGCACGGAGCAAAAAGGACAGAGACATATTATTATTATTATCATTTATTTATATAGCGCCAACATATTACGCAGCGCTATACAATAAGTGAGATCCAACAGTTAAAACCACAGGTACAGGTGATGTACAACAACATTAGACTAAAAGGACCCCGCCCGGTTTGTGGCTTACAATTAGTTTAGGTTGGGGAAACAGAGTAATACAATAGGTGGGGGGGTAGGTGGGGGGGTGGGGGGGGGAAAACTGGTATGGTTGGGGTGGATGTTAGGAAAGAGAAGATGGATAGGTAAGGGCCTAGACTGAAGAGTTGGGGTTTTTAGGGGATAGATTTAAGGGCTTTTTTAAAAGTGCCAAAGTAGGGGGGAGCAAGTCTAATTGCTGATGGAGATAGCAGTTCCAAGAGTAGGAGCGGCCCTGAGTAGCGTGTCCTGAAGAGCCTTGGCGGTGTGAGGTTAATGAGTGGGTGATGGCATTGAGAAGGTCCCTCGAGGAGCGGAAGGGGCGGTTAGTGGTGTAATTTGTGTACCCAGGTTGTGAGATGTACGGAGGACGTAAGTTGTGGGATTGATTTAGAAACCGCAAGCACAGGAAGGACTTTAAATAAAATTTGATTTCTGGCCAACTGGAAGCCAGTGAAGAATTTGGGCGAGATGAGCAGCCGATGAGGAGTCGGTTAGAGGGGTGAATGAAGTCTGTTTGGCAGCCCCATTCATGATGGACTGACTGAAGAGGTTACAGTTTTTTAGCGAGGGAGACCAGAGAGGATGATGTTACATAGTAGTCCATACTAGAGATGATGAGGCGTGTACGCAGGAGTTTGGTGGTCTCCTGGGAGAGAAAGTGGCAGATTTTGGAGATTGTGGAGATGGAAGTGTCAGTAATCTAGTCCATGTTTCTTATGTGGGAGTAAAAGGCCAGAGGCAGAGTCTAAGTTGACACAAGGCAGCGAGCTTGTGGACTGGGGGAAGAAGGTGTTATTTTAACTGTAGTGAGATGTTGGGGGGAGGAGGCTTGGAAGGTGTGGGAAAGATGATTTCTGTTTTGCTCAGGTTGAGTTTAAGGAATCGGTCAGCCATCCATGAAGAGATGTGCCGATAGGCCTGATAATGTTGTCCAGGACAGAGGGATGAGGCGAAGCCGGGGTGGTAGGTAGATTTTGGGTAATCGTCCGTATATAAATGGTATTGCAACCAAAGGGATGAGATGAGTTGCCAAGGGAGAGGTGTATAAGGGAGAAAGAAACTGGGCCCAGGACTGAACCTTGGTAGACGCCAACAGGGAGGGGGGGGTGTGTGAGAAGATTAGCCATTGAAGGCGGTTTGGAAAGAGCGGGGGTCAGTCAGGTAGGAGGAGAGAACCAGGATAGTGCAGAGTCACGAGATACCAATAGATTGCAATTTGCAGGGTCTGTAAAGAAGGGGTGGTCAACAGTGTCAAAGGCAGAGGAGAGATCCCAACAGAAGAAGGAGGTAAAAGTTTGCCCTTGGGCCTTGTGCATTGAGCAAGTCGTTGGCAACTTTAGTGATGTTTAGTGATTGCTGTTTCATTGGAACTGAGAGGGCGGGAAGCCGGATTGAGGGGGTCAAGGAGGGAATTTACCAGTCAGATCAGTTCCGGAGTCTTTTGTAACGAGATGCTTCGAGTAGCTTTGAAGCAAAAGGAATAAGAGAGATAGGGTCGGTACTTGGATGGAAGAGAGGGGATCAAGTGATGGCTTCCTTCGTATGGGGTAGGAGTGAGGAACTGTGGGCATGTTTGAAGGATGATGGAAATCCAGAGGAATAGGGAGATGTTAAATAGTTCAGTCCAGTGCTGGGGCGAGGGTGGGTCGAATGGGTCTTAAAAGGAACTCAGCGGGTATAGGGTCAAGTGGGCAGGTGGTGGTAGGAGAAGGGTAGGACATAGGCATAGATACTACATTACTGGGTTAAGAATTGGTTGGTATTCTAAGGGTTAGTAAATGTTAGGGCTTGTTTACACGGACGGTTGTTAAACGCCTAGTAAACAAGCAATAAGCGCAACCAACTTTTTAAGGCTTTTGCCCGATAAACCTGTTATAGAGTCATTATCAAAATGACCCGTGAGCATCTGCGCATGTTTGAAGAGGCTCGAGACAGGTGGCTTCTCAGGCTGCTGCTGCAGCAGCTCAGGAAACGACTTAAGGTCTTAAGGTGCTTAGTTATGTAAGTATGTACCTGATTGGTTGGGTCACTTGGTAGGATGTAGACATGGTAATTTCAACCATTTCAAGTTAATTTCAAAGCCCCTGGTATCATCATCAAAACTTGCTTGAGATGTAGAGAAGGGTAAGGGTTATACTACAAACAACCTATGGCTCTAACACAAACAGTTTTGGCATAAATGAAGTTCAAAGTAAAGAACAAAATGTCGAAAGACAACATTTCGACTTTTTTTCCCCCAATGTTCGCACAACGCTTCTCCACATTTCCAGCAATTTTGGTGTTGATACCATGTTCTGCGCTTTGCAAATCAACTACTCACTAGAACGATGAGACAACCTGTAGTTAAATTTCACTATTGTAGTTCAATTTCGGCAATTGAAGGTGTGGTCATGAAAAGGTAATTGGAGTCCCACCCTTTGCTATGAATGTTGGAGTGCAAGATGGTTATATATTACATTTGATTATTTATGTTGGTAATAAAGAATTGCTTAGCCATTTGAACTCCAATCCATATGATTCTCACTTATTCCAGTTAGGTCCTTAGAGAGAAAAGGTTATTGAACAATTTAGATATTGGCTGCCCTCAAATTTAAATGCACCAAATCAGGAGAATAGGGTATCTATATGAAGCAACCTGTGTTGCTTTCACGTGTTTCTTTGCACTTAGTTTATTCAGTCTTGTTTTGAAAGCCTCGGTTTTTGCTCCATGCACTTCCTGCATTGTGGTGGCTAGCTTAGCTATTGGGACTCTATGGAGCCCTGTATGTAGCCACCACTGTGTGCACGTCCCCAAGTAACAAAGTCACAGACAGGAGGGTGCAATCCTCAAACAGGATTCACCAGGTAGTCACCAGCTACAGGCAGGTGCTGCCTGCTAGGGCAATAATTGTCCCATGTGGGGCACTCTGAAATAGACCGACTGACTACTTAGACTCTGCATCCTGGGTTAGCCTGCCACAGCTCTAAGGACACTTGGTTGTCCTTTTATGGTTCCATGATGTGGGAGTGGGGAGAATAAACGAACCCCTAATGCATCCTTCCCCAAAAAAGACTACAGTTGTCAGGCAGGACTATAGTTGATAGATCAGTCCTGGCACAGGAATTATTGGCTTTACCCAAAACCTGTACAGTGTGTTTATGTTTAAACACTCAGCCAAGATGATCACATAACGTGCCTAAGCTGACTTGTATCTGTGTATAAACCTAACATCCAGAACACCTAGACTGCATGCTTAGATAAGGTTCACTTATCCATGTTTGGACTACATGCTTGGATAAGAGTGCCTAAAGGCTTTTGGTGATATAAGAATCTGGGAAAAAATTGCGATTTCTGATTGCGAATATGAGCTGATCTAGTGCTATTAATTAAAATTGCGAATATTTTAGAACTATTTTAGAACTACCGGGCATTGCGTTTACAATATACACATGTCCAAGTGCCAATTTCTGCAATGAAAATAATACATACATTAGTTTTCATGTGATAGTGTTGATTGCTAAAATATTGCAAACATTGGCACTTTTTATTGCGAAAATCTTGCATATAGTACTATATCTTCATAATCACGAATATTTTAGATTCTGGGGATTGAGTTCCCAATATGCACATTTATGAGTGCCGATTTGTGCAATAACGGTAATAATGACTGGACATTTATTGAAAATATAAGGAATATTAGGAATATTTCCTGTTCATCACTAATAATCTCCACCTCTGGGTGAGGTCTTGCCTAATCATGGCTTAAAGCAGACCTAAAGCTAAGAATGAGATTGGTTTTCTCTTGTATTTGCTTTGTAGAGTCACTTACCCCAGCTGCAATGGCTGGATACATGCACACGTTGCTGTATAGATGTGACAAAGATATGAGTGCAAAACTCTTCCCATCAATTACATTTCATACCAAAAGCAGATATCTCTAATACATTCCCTTGGCAGTAGATGACTTTTCCATTACGAGAGACCAGATTGTTATTATTTTGCCCTATGAGAAGTAAGAGTGGGTTAAGGTCAGCTTTATCAAATCCAAAACTCCCTTCTTGTACTTCAAGCAAGGAAAAGTGAATAGGGGATTTATAAGGTTTTAATGTTTTAGAATTACATGTGCTTTCATATTGAGTGCAAGAGAATTATAAATATTCTAAATTGGACTGGCCTGACCATCTCAGAAGGCCTACAAGGGAGATGGCATTGGCTTACCCAACAGAAATCTGTATGCGGCTTTATTATGTATTACTGATCTCTGTTCTATGTTTTACATAATACTGACCTCTGTGTTGTTTGTTACATATTCTGACATCTGTCTTATTAATTCCAGGTTTATCAATGACATGTGTACTGACCACTGCACTGTGCATCAGAAGGTCTTAAACTGTAAAGGTTTTTTTACTGCATATTGTCTTATAATGACTAAAATTCAGAAATTTATATTTTCAAACATTATGCAAAATGAAGTACTAGAGCTTTCATGTTTTTTTCAAAGCCCCTCAACATTGTATTGTTACCATAATTTCTAGCAGGTGGTCAGGAAGACCTCCTCCCCCTATTACAGAGGTAAAGTTGTGTTATAATGCCACAAACTACTTTTTCTTGTATGTCTCTAGATCATGTTGGATCTTCTTCTGTTCCAGTGTCCATGATAAACAGTAACATCACAGTTCACTTGACCTATTAATGCGTATGTAGTCCAACAGACAGACAAAAGATATGCATCACCTAACTAGAATAAAACTGCTTGGAAAGAAAATAGTTATTCTATCCATCAAATGGGGATTTAGGAATGGTGGGTAGTGTTTTTTTTGTGTTGATCTTTCCAAGGGGAAGAAGATGGGTTTATGGCCAATATAAAGCAGGAAAGTATGCCATTCATACATTTTCAAAAAAGAATTTCTCATAGAAATCATCGACATAACAAATGACCACAGGCTGCTATACCCTGCTTCCCTGGAAAACATTCCCAGCATGTCCACTTGGCAGTGCTGCACCTATTTATTAAATGCAGTCTACTGTCAATCCCATACAAAGTGTATAATAGGGTTTAAATGTCTAAATTTGATTGTCAGCTATTATGCTCTGTTAACTTTAATAAACACAGACCCGCTTATACAAATTAAGAGCAACAGACTCTATTAACCCAATATATTTTTCAGATTATTTAAATTATATGTTACTAAAAAGCCAAATATTTTTTTATTTTTTTATTTTGCGATACGTTTCTATAAGTCCTCTGCCATTCCCCAGTAATTATGAGAAAACTATGTTCGGGGGCTCATATAAGGACACAAAAAAATGAAGGGGCTATAAACTTCAATACTTTTCCAAAGCACTTCAAAGACACTTAAAATTTCTTAAAAACTGTTCAGAGGGCCACTAAACAGCTTTCCCGTTTAAGTCTATGTAAGTGGTTTAGTGTCAGACAGATCTCAGGTGCAGCATGGAGTCTTTCAACGTGGTGACAAAACCTCAACTGAACTGCACACGGCCATTGAAAGCCAACAGAATAGAGTTCTTCATCCACTATTATTCATTGTGTTGTTAATTAGAGATCTTGGCAGTTCTCATGTTTACAAAGCGGGTGGGCCACTGTGCTGCTTTTGAACACTTTCTAAACAAAAACGGGTTTAAAAACTTTGAAATCAAAAACATATCATTTTTTTCCCTGTATATATTGTCATGTATGTCATTTATAAATGTAACTGCATCTCTAATATAGCTAACGATGTAACTTTTACATTCTTTAGTTTTTGAATGCCTTGACTGCATATTTAAAACTACTTATAAAATCTAATATTCCAAACGTAATTAAATTTTTAAATTAAATTTGCATATTTAAAAATTTTGGTTATTGGACAACTTGTCTTTACAAATTAAAAGTTTGCATGTTGTGCAGCAAATAAATTATCTAAAAAATATAGAACTTTTCTATAAACGCATCTGTTGCATTTTCTTGGTGACATTTAGCAACATACAGGTGCTCACTTATAATAGAACATGTTTGATTCTTTGATGTTTGAAGAACTAATTTATGAGTGGAAGTGGTATTATGAGCTCCAGATGTGCTGATAATAGGACAAAATGGAGATTTAAAAAAAATTTGAGAAAATCCTCTGACACTTGCAATGCTGCACCCCTTCAATGATGTCAGCTCTAGGTGCAAGGGGACTTAGTTTTCTCCTTTTGCCTGGTCGCTTGCTTTAGATCCAGACTGGTGGAGGGAGTGAGACTGGAAAAGTCACTTTTTTTGGAGCCTGAAGGCCTGACAGCGCAGAAGCATTTAAGCGGCAAAGGTAAGTTTATGTTTTTATGTTTGGAGATCTGTTTGCCCAGATGAAGACTTTGTAAAGGTAAGCAATGTGTATATGGGTTTTTTTTGGGCTTTTTCCCTACATTATAGAACTTATTATTATCTTGTACTTATATAGCGCCAACATATTATGCAGTGCTTTACAGATACTTATTGCTAACTGTCTCTCAGAGCAGCTCACAATCTAATGTCCCTACCATAGTCATGTATATGTAACTAACACCGTCATATGTCACATGTAACTAACATAGGAGAATCTTTATTTGGGGAAGCCAATTAACCTACTGCATGTCTTTGGGGTGTGTGACGAAACCGGAGCAACCGGAGTAAACCCACGCAGACACGGGGAGAACATACAAACTCCTTGAAGAGGCCCGCAATTTGAATCTAGGACTCTAGCGCTGCACCTAGTGCTAACCACCTGAGCCACCGTGCCACCCCCTTCTTTAATTGCAAAGCCCATGAAAAATGTATGATCATCATGAGAAATGGAGCGAAAGATTGGGGGAAATTTTTTAGGTTAAAGTATTACTCTAGCACATAGTCGTTTTGACTTAAATTTAAAGCTAATTCATGCAAAAACTACATGTGCTTGGGCAATACTTTTCTTTAAAAATTTTTGCCACAATCCTTTTCTATATCTTTTGGTGATAAAATGATCACAATCATAAATCCAAGATAGTCAAAATTTCATTAAAATTTTGCAACCATCTCCATAGGGCACATCTAGGCATTTCACTGGGCCTTTGTGCATGTGGCCCACCTCCATTTATAAAGCGTGGACTGTGGTCCGTAGAGCTCAGCACAGTGTAATAGAAAGTGGATAACAATATCTTATAAATGACCTTGCAATAAATGTACAGTATAATTTCAATCCATAACCATAAATCATTTGTTTTATCACTAGCAAAAATGCATATGGAACTACGGAGTGTTTCTGTACACATTTCTGTAAGACATAAATAATGTATCCCATTATCATAAATACTTTTATCTTTTAAATAACTAGCAAACATATTATCCCATCAGGGAAAATGTTCTCCAGTTAGAAGTTTACATAAATGCACAGGTTTGCAATTATTTTTTTTTATTTGCATTCCTCTCTGAGCTGTTTATTTCCTTTTTTGTCAAAGAAACCTTTTCATGAGCAAAACCTCTTTTATGGATATCAATTTATGTAAAATTTCTGTCTGTAAGGGCTTATGTTTGGGCGGGAAAAGAATGCCATGTTTGTATCACTCAGTGGTAATGAGGGATCTCAAAGGTGAAATGTCATATGTGATTTTAGAAGAAAAATATATATATATATATATTTTTTTTAAATATAAAAACCAAAGTTAAAGTATTAGAAAAATATTGAATGCATAGGAAAACTTTTAACAAACAATAAACAGGGATGTATTATTTCAACAATAATTTTAATGACAAGGACTTGTAATTGAAGGAATTATTTTAGATAGTATTATGATCACTGGGGATTATATTTGCCATTTTCTTTCTACAAGCAGTGCTTGTTAAAGCATTTTATCTTTTTACTATTTGTAAGGGAAGCAATAGGGTAACCAGTTTGAAAACTTCATTGGGTGTCTCTCAGTCATTGGTACACATGCATAGCAAATGTATAATGGCAGCCTTATAAGTACAAAGTTAACGTGCTTCACATAAACGTATATTTATCCTATTAGGGTTTTTTTTCAACAAAAAGTACCATATAGACTAGAATTTTAATATAAATAATGTTTTCATTCTGCTAGAGATAGTCAGTCATAGATGTTTAGTATTTTTTGTCATTTTTGCCATTACTACATTTAACCGCCCTAGCGGTCAGGGCGGCAGCATCTCGTCCAGCGCTGCTACTGCTTCTATC
>CM070032.1:39257030-39276824 GCA_036250615.1 Ptychadena robeensis | reverse complement strand
GTATGATTTTCATTCCACTTCTCATGTGTACACCACTTTGTATTGGTCTTTCACATGGAACTCCAATAAAATCGATTCCTGTTTGTGGCTGTAATGTGACAAAATGTGGAAAAGTTCAAGGGGGCCGTATACTTTTGCAAGCCACTGTAGATGCGATCACAGAGGTATTTCAGTCTCTGTTCCACAAGCTCTGATTACAACCATGTGCTATATTGTTACTGACCCCTGGACCATTTTACCCTGTTTGCTGCCTGCCATGACTACCGCCTGCCTGTCGTTTCTGCGTGCCATCTCTGTACTTCGTCTTTGAAATTCTGCTGTCAGCCACTGCCAGTAAGGGACCGAAACTTAGGGGCCTTATCACTTCTTGCGGTGAATACTGGGGGGGTTATTAGACTTTGCGCCCTGGTTTATACTTGTCTGGTGGCACAGTGGGGACATTCAGTTTGGGAAGTCAAACTGTGTCTTATGGGCATTATGATTAATGGGAAATTAAGTGCTATCCTCAACAATACTCATGCCAAGTTCTTACACATATGGTGACCCTGGATCCGTTCGAGAGCTCTCTTCTCCCTCTCTCTTCTCTCCTTCAGTTCAGTTTTTGTATAGGTTTTGTTTACAAAACAGGTTCCTGGCAATATGATGGAGCAAAACATATGGTTGGTTGGAACCACCCGTTCTCCATTTGTGAATAGTATCATACATTGGGTAGTCGTCCATAAAGCTAATACTTGTGTTTTTTACGGTGATTGATAACTAACCACTCACCACCCACACAAGTGTGCAACCGCTGTGTACGTAACGTGCTCAGTATGGTTTCAAGGCAGCTGCCACTCTAATCCTGCCAGTATGAACCTAGCCAAAACATACAGAACTGAATAATCAAATGATGGGTGAGGGGAGGCGTGACAAAGCAAGGCAAGAACCCCAATTGAATCAGGTTTGGTTGAGGACAGCCACAGGAGATGCAGGTCTAACAAGATCAAGAATACACATAGTGCAGCAATGAACATAAGGCAAGGTTGAAATAGCAGGCTTTCTCAGATGACAAGGTTTGTACAAAAGTGATATGAAGGGATAGGTTACACCACTACAGCAATAACTCAGGTGAAAAAAAACTAATCTGCATGAAGTATGAAGACTATATGAATTGTTTGTTTAATTTCTAGTTTTGATTGCTACACCTCTGCAATGGTTAAAAAGTGAAACTCGAGATTATGGGAATCTTGCACAACTATGCAGTTCAAATGTATGAACCCCTAGCTATGTTCTCCTGGTATCCCATGCTTTACCTAATGAAAACCTTTGATGCCACTTGTAGTACTAGAAGGCTCATTCTTTTTTTTTAATTCAGCATAATGCTTTCTAGAATATCTGCAACATTAGTGGTGCTTCTGCAGAGACAGAGGGTGGTGGAGTAGACAGGTGTTGTCAGTTGTATGAAGATATCTTTGAAAATGCATTGGAAACATACAGTATTTGCTTTACCGTTCTCATGTACATCTGGTGTTCCTTAATACAGACAATCAATGTGACACGGTGCAAATATTGTACAGAAATTGTGAGTATGGCAATATAATGGGATTGAAAATGTATCAGAAAGTTTAGTGCTTTCTTGTATGATGATAATATTCTTGCTCTCATTCAGTTGTGCATATTTTAGTAGAGCCTCAGAAAAAGCTTTCAATATGTCAAGAAATAAAAAGGTAATACAAAATGGTGAAGATGCTCCAAGGAAGTAGTTAACAAAAGCTCATCTTTTCTGAGCTCTGGGAGTTATTTGTGCTTTAAAGAAAAGAATTAGAGAATAGAGATGAATGAGTCATTTAAAATATTCTGACTCAGAACTCACTCCTAAACTATATCCATCTATGGAAACTAACCGTCTCTAACAGAGTATTATGGTGCTAATATATTTCTTCTTTGGGACAGGGGGGGGGGGCAAAACTAGTTTTGGCTAGAGTTAAGCTGGCCATACAGGGATAAGTAGGGATCTTGGCAATCGATTTGAGATTAGATCAATACACAGTGATCGATTTAAATATGATTGATTCCCGATCGCACTATGGCCTGCATGCTCCGTAGTACGATCACATACTAATCGAAAAATACCTCAAAAAACATTAGATACTAGTACTATAAATTCTACAGCATGTCTGATCATTTTTCCATAGATTTAATGATTGATTTTGATTTAGTTTTGGCCGACTGTGCCAAGTTTGTAGGAAACGTTTCATGATTCCTGAAAAACGATAATTTTAAGTCGATCAAATTGAAATATCCAACTGTGTATGGCCAACCTAAGAAATACCCATAATTCTTCACTACAAAAAGGTCATAACTGCCTTAACCTCCCTAACAGTTGAGCCGAACCAAGTTTGTTCACCATTCAGGCTCGCCCCAACCGCAGGGGAACCATGCATCGTGTGTAGCCGATACACCCATGGAAATCTGCAGCAATTGTCTTCATCGCTGCAGCATTTCCTGGGTTTCTCCATGTTAATGGAGGAGCGCCGGCTGTGTGGGCGGGAAAGCCGGCGCTCCTCCATTAACATTATCATTAATGACACTGGCTGTGTGGAGAAGGTCGGAGGGATTGAGAAAATGGCAGGCAGTGTACTCTGTATTATTCTGTACTATTTTTAACAGCGCAGTATGGGCAGTGTGCTAGGGAGGTTAAGAATGTCATAATAATTAACATTAGCACATGCCTCACATGTGTGATCACTACTATGGACATTAAATTTATGAAAAAATAATAATAGGCAGAGATAGCACAAACTTACACTAGTGTGAAAATTAACAACATTAAGTTAATTTTAGGGTTTCAAATAAAGTATTATAAGAAGGGGCTATTATGGGTGAGGACAATATATGGCTTTTTCACATTTTGTCTGGAATACTTCCTTAAAATACCAGTGCCCTTCCAGCTATGTAGTTGCCTTACATCTTCTGTACCACCTACATATCTGTATATCTACAGTGGGAGTTTTGTGGACTTGATGTCTATAAGGGACTTGTCACCATCATCATTTCTCTTGTTTGATGATTTTTGTTGAAAATATAAAAAAATATATAATGACATTCAAAAGAAAAGATCAAGGAAAAGTTACAGTCAAGAAAAGCTAATAAATTATCATTTATGCACAGACTTTGATTCTCAAGGTTACAAAATTCAATTGCATAGAAAGCAGAAAGGAAATGAGTTCAGGGAAAAGAGCAAAAATCATCAACAAAACCCATAAAAAACATTAAAAAACCATGTGGAGGGTTACAAAGGTAAGGAATAAGGATAAGGGAAGGGATATCAAAGTGTAACCCAAAATTGTCCCAAATTATATGTCATCAGTTATGCAAGGAGGTTGGTGCCAGAGTGATCCAATGAGACCAAATTGTTAGGAATTTGTTGATATTTCAAAGGCAATTGCTGTCAATCTTTAATTGATCATAAGGCCACTGAAATTATTTTGTACCAGTTAATGCAAATTAAAATACTGAATCTACATATATGAACAACATACAAATATCATTATGAAATACTTTTCACAATAATTGTCTTTTACGTTTTGTGTGAAACTGCTAAGAAAGTTGTAGGTTGTGTACGGAATTATGGAATGAACTCAAGCAAACATTGCCTATTAAAGATTGGCAAAATGGCTGGAGGTTAATTAAGTAGCTAGTAAAAAAAAATATTAAGCAGCAATATTAAAATGTGTTGACATGGTGCTAGCCTAGTTGCCGTCAATGCAGTTTACATGGAATTGCAGTTGTCCTGGCTTGATATAATGAGGGCACCAAGTAATACTTTTAATTGTCTTTATAAAGTAAAGGGCCACTATGGGTGATTTTTCTAAGTTGGAATAGACAGCACATGTGTAATGGGGTAGAAAAGACATGAACTCTCTTGACGCTGACCTTTACTTTTTCAAACTCTATGCTTTCATGAGCATACAGAAATTTGCTTTATTTTCTTCCTCACTTGGAACCTGTCAGAACAGAAATATGGAAGCTGCCATAGCCTAATTGCTTTTAAAGGTACATGCACCAAGGCTGTCATGCCTATCCTTGCTTCATTACTTTGCAGTCACTGACCCGAAAGTAGTAGTGAGTAAAGTGAATAAAGTCGGGACACCTGGCCTATAGTTTTGTTCCAGGTCAGTGACACACCAAGTAGTAAAGAATAAGGTGCATACACAGAAATGGGGAAAGTACACACTTTTCCAATTCTAAAGTTTTACATATCACAAAACAAAACCAAAAAATCACCTGGTCATAAATGCTGGTAAAAACATCCTTTTTTCAGCCAAGCCTAAAGCTAGCCATATATTTATGGATTCCTATGCTTTCGGCCAGGGAGTGATCAGTGATGTCACAACGCTGCTTTCAGTCCTCCACCGAACATACAGGAATCGTGATGTGTGCCACCCACACATTGATTACTGTAAGATACTTTGAATAGGGACCCTGTTCAGGATAGCGATCGACCAGTATTTACAGTATTCAGTCTGCTAGGGTTCCCTGATACCTACTTAGTCACACATTATAGAAAGCTTAAAATCTGAAAAAGAATCGCATTGCTGAAAGGTGTCAATCTGAAAAAGGGTAAAAATAATTTACTTGGAAACGGATATACCATGAAACACAGTGAATACCATAAACAGGGGGACACATGTGAGGTTAAAAAGAACTGGATATCCCTCCAAAACTGATAGATGAGACAAGACACAAAAAACATCAGTAAAGCTGCAAACAAAACAACTGCAACACCAAATAAATTACAGGAAGCTCTGTTAAGTACTGGTTGTGTACTACATGTGATTGTCTAAAATAAATCAAATCTCCCAAAAGCATGTGGAAAAATGTGTTATGGTCATATTAAACCAACAGAACTTTAGGCAACAATTCCAGTGTTAACAGTGAAAATAGGACCAAAACAACATCATCCCCACAGTTAACAGGTTAGTATTAATATCAGGCTTTAGATTTTCTTCACTTGGAACTTCCAGCCCACAACCTTCAGACATCTGCTAGAAATCTGAAAATGAAGAGGAATTTTACCTTTTAGCATGACAATGTCACCAATCATACATCCAAATACTTGAAAGAATGGCTTCAACAGAAGAAAAAATTTTTTTTGAATGGCCATGCCAGAGCTCAGACCTAAATCCATGAGAAAATCTGTGGATTTGTGGATCACTGTGTTGTAGATAGTCCTCTCGGGACAAGGGCTATGTAGAACAGATTTGGAGTTTGGAGTTGGATTTGCAACGGTCAATTCACATTAGAGATAGTTGCTGTGGAAATACCTATGATTTTGGGTTAAAGACTGGCCCACAATGTTTTAGCTTGTGTAAATTAGTGGTACTGTTGAATCATGGGTAGTGAGGCCCCTTGGGGGATGCTGGAGACTCCCAGGTTGCAGCCCCTTAGCTACACTTACTGGCAATGGCTGACAGCAGGAAAGTCCAAAATGGGGTACAGAATTGACAAACGGAGATGAAGTCAGATGGGCAGAAAATAACTCAGGGCAGGTGGCTAACAAATTAGTCAAGGTGGTCCAGGGTCGGTAACAATAGAGCAACAGCAGCCTAAATAGCAGAGACTAGAAGACCTGTTTGCTCAGGCAACTTCCTCTTCCTCCTTAAATACAAGGTCATGTGGCTTTATTGTTCAGGACTACAGGTGAGGGATAAAAAGTTCTTCCTAGGGAAGATACCAGAACATTCAACCGGATGAGCAGGGAAACAGGAGCCACATTAGGTGCCACTGTTAATATGGCCAGCAGGGGTAGCTGATCTTGAAAAGTCTGTGCCCTCTGAGGTTTGGGAAGTATAACAGTAGGAGATTAAGTAGAGGGCACATCTGCAGTTACAGATCGCTGCAATCAATCTAGCCTGAATCTTATTTGACACTTGTAAGCTGACAGGAGAGCAGTGAGTATGAATCCAGTCCCCATAGATAACACCCTTTGGGGCTGTCACTTACTTTACCTAACACTCTCATGTTGCCTGCTGGTGCTTATAGTGCATCAGACAGCTGTGTACATGACCTGTCTCATAAGGATTCCTCACAAGACACTTTCCAAGAGCCAAGAGCCCTTGGCCCGTCCTAGGTGGGCCTAATACCCTGCTGGGATATAGCATCACCCTCTTCATGGACAATGCCAATACATTTACATCATTACCTTTATTAAAATGTTCACCTCACTAGAGTGTAACACATTATTCCAGTTATGTTCTACTGCAGTTAAAATCTTTTGAACATTTGAAAGTTCAGAAAATAAATTAGCTAGTGCAATGTCTGAACAAAGTATAGTGCTATACAGTGAGGAACATAAGTATTTGAACACCCTGCAATTTTGAAAGTTCTCCCACTCTGTGGGTTGTAGACCGGTAATCAAGGGTCAGGTAAGTACTGCCCTTACTGTAATGCCAGAAGCCATGTGAGGTGCTGACATTACAGTGATTGGCTCCAAAAGAATGATTACATGTCATTATTAATATACATTCACCCCTGTAGTCCGCCCTATGTACAAACATGTCCCCACACACATTTAATAAATGAATACATATAACCTCCCAAATATCATCTGTAATCATAAAATAAATGATTACAGATTAAAACTTGGAACGACTATTGGGTTATATTTACCCCTTTGTGGTTCCAAATCCATTAACCCCTAGCAATAAGCACATTAAAAATCAAACAATTGTCAAACCACCCAAAAACACATATTTTCCCTCCTAAAACCCCAATATTTACCAGTAAAACAACGCAACTCACAACGTGAACTTAAAGTTAAAATTAAATAAATGCATTAAATAACTCAAAAAATATAGCAATAAAAATAAGAAGTATCCTGAGCTCTGCTGGAGACATCTGTAATCCTAGAAGTCCCACGAAGAAAGAGGCTTGCTTTCCGGTCTTGAGCAGTAAGTATGGGGAAAGTGTTACTTACTGTGTCCCCATTCCCCAAGTGTTTCTGTGATTAGCGCTTATTGTCGCTTATGATGTTAATGACTTGATAGGAGTAAAGGATTATTACAAACCATTCCCCCTTCCCCTTTATTATCTGTAACCAATTATTTTTATGGCTACAGATAATAAATATATGTTCAGTATAGGAAATGGAGACAGGAAAGGGAGCTGTCATTTGTCATGTAAAATAAAAAAATTTGGGGTGTTTGGGCGTATTTTTGGTTGATTTGGGTGGTGTTTCTGTCACTTTGTTAACTTTTCCAATGTACCAGACACCCTCCCCTCCTGGTTGTCCCCAACTGACTTACATTGTACTCGGGTGCTTGGTAGAACACTCAAACATGGCGATGCGTTCGGACACCAAACAAACAAACAAACACTTTGGTGCTCGGTCATCACTAGTAAAATATAAAGGCAAGTATGAAAAAAAGTTTAATCACAGGAAAATTAAGTCATAGGAGAACCATCTATTTATCAGCCGTAGAGTTAAATGTCAGTTTTTGTTTTATTCCAGTGGAGATTTGGTTTTCATACTTTCCATAGAAACCAAATGGTTAAAATTCATGGCAGAAGAAGGGCTCAGCAAAAGACATCCATCAACTAAGCTGAAATATCTGTAATAAATTGTTATGATATATTCCGCAGGTTCTTACAACTAGGGGAATTTTATTGAATAAAGCTGGGTTTTAGTTGGCAGTTTTCCACCGCCCCCTGCTGTGGACAAAACTACCAGTTCTTGTTTGAAGTGTTTCAGAAGATGATCCTACTTGGCAGAGACAGTGACCATGGAACAGTTACCGCATTTATCTATAAATTATTAGTTTCGCCAGGCACCCACGCTACACACCTTGCCTAATCTTTAAATTATAAGAAAACACTGGGAGTATGTTTGAAAGATTCAACAGCTTAAGTTGCATTAGAGGTTTAGGACTCTCTGATGTCAAAGTCTGAGACTGACCTACAGCACACCAGGACTGCTGTCTTCCTTTTCTTATTCATCATAAGTGCAGCTGTCTTCAAATAAAACTCCAGAGCTCATTAATGCCATCCGTCCCTTTGTGGTAAATAAGCACAGCCCAAGCTGTACTTTGTAATTCTCCGCAGCTATGCGTTGAGGAGAAAATTAGATTTTTACTGTATTTTCTCAAAAACAAATTCAATTATGGTGTCACTTCAGCGTTGGTGATTATAAAATCGCGCTAATCCAGAATATACAATGTATTCCGATTTCTAATTAAAAAAAAAATATGATGTTTGAAACATTGCCTCATTTTGCGCAAGATAGGAAAATACGCATCATTTGCAGCATCGCCTTTAATCTCTCCAAGTACAAGGTGACTTGACTGCTAATTAAGAAAAGAAAGAATGAAGATGTATTTAAAGGTAAAAAGAAGAGCTGAGAATGAGATAGCCCAACTTCAATTTGCTTGCCATTAAATTCATTGTTGTCTTTCTTCAAGAACTTATTTGTGACAACACATTCTTTGCAGAGCTATGTCTTTTTGCAGATGAGGCTTTTGTTTAGACATCACCGATGGTGTTTTGTGCCATTGTCTAATCTGTCAGATTAGATGAGCATGTGTATTTATGGGGTGCAAAAATGTGCTGCCACACCTGCTGTGCATAGCTGTGAATTCACAAATCTGGGAGCGCTTTTGTTCTAATTGAACTGTTGGTGATTGCATGCCAGAAGTGTCACAAGTGTCCATCGTTATTAGATCACAATAATCACTTGAGAAATAGCCTCTTATTTGCAAAATGGTAATATGCTCAGCAGCAAAAGTCGGATAAATTGATATTCTTCATCATTTATGGATACCTAATTGCATGAAAGATTTAAATTAAGTTTTTGGGTTACTTAAAAGAAATATACTTATATACGTATATACGTATACTTCTAGGTAAGCATTAACATTTACAAATACAATGTTTTATAATAATGATTTTTAGGGGGGGAGGGGGGTTGAAACACTTACAAAATCACAATACTGCTGTACTGATTGCTGTACTCATTGCTGTGACACATCTAGTGGACTTCCACCCAAATAAATGAATATAAAATAAAAATATTTTTTTTTTGGTCTGAAGTTTGGTCTGGTAAAAAAACTACCATTCTAAATTTCAGAACCGGTATTGGTCCATGCCCATTAATATATATTTATATGAGTAACTTCATGGAGCTCCCATGCCAAGTAAAATGCCTTTATATGTTCATGAATTTAGTCCATAAGCAAATTACTTTCCTGAGGAATACTGCTTACTGGACTATATGCAGCCATTATAGGTTGGGACATGGGGGACATGGGGGTAAGCAGAAACACCACAGACGGGGTTCTTTAAAATATATTTTAAATACTTGCTAAGAATACTGAATATGTGCAGGGCCTCAGAGTGGGGATTCAATACTTTCCATGGTCCCTTCTCAGGGGGGGGGGGGCACAATGGAGCCACTACAGACTCCCCACCCCCTTGGGTAACAAGCTAAGACACCCCTCTTGCAGCAGCTTTCTTCACAGAATGATTCAATCTCAGTAAAGCATCCATTATAATGCACCTATAGCCACCCTACTCCCTGGACTGTATGGTGTTTGCAGGTCCAGAGGTGTGCAAGTCACATGTCACAAATAAGCCCAATTATTATTGAAAGCATATCATTTAAAGGCTTTCACTACTCCTGATGGCAGAAGTAGGGTAGATGCTACAAGTAATCAAACAGTCTCTAAGGCTGTGCCCAGTCCAAGTGGCGTGCCCGCATTTTGTTTATTCGTGACAGTCCCAGGGCCTATCGGTTACCCTCCACCCAAGCTTAGGTGAAGTGGGTCTCCCTCACTCACATGTTACTCAGTTTCTCAGTCCTGCATACAACCGGGCTCCATGCCATTGACAGGATCTCACACAGTGCCCTGGCAGCACTCCTGGTCTCCTGATGTGTAAAGCTGGCCATACATTGAGCGATTTACCGGTTTACAGTTATCAATCGCAGTAAACATACGCCCATCCAAACTATATTGGCCAAGGTCCCCATACAAAGAAAGAGATTGATGACCAACGATGGTCTGCATCAATGGACAAGGATAGTAGTTCATGATGGCATACCTGCCCTGAACAAATTTCATTAGCAAATTAAGAAAAAAGGAAAACGAGGTTTGTCTATTCTATCGGGTCTCCATAAGAAAGACTGCCCATATTTTTGGTTGCTTTTATCCAAAGTTCCTATATTTCCTTAAATGCAGTAGGTCTTAGAACCCTCTATTAAGCCCCCCATACACGCTCCGATTATTCTCCCGACCGATTTTCATCCTATTGGTAGTGATGGCTCGAACCTGGAATTGCGCGTTCGCGAACGACGAACGCGAACTAGCGCAAAAGTTCGCGAACCCGGCGAACTGGCGAACCCGCCATTGACTTCAATGGGAGGCGAATTTTAACAAACAAAGGGACCCTTTCTGGCCACAATAGTGTTGGGAAAGTTGTTTCAAGGGGTCAAACACCTGGTCAATGACATGACAGAGGGGAATCCATGGCAAAACTCCCTCGAAAAAAAAATTTCACCCAATAAATCCGCACCAAGGATTTCTACAATGATAGTCAATGGGAAAATAAAGTGTAATGAGTGATTACCCTTAGACCGTGTTTGATTGGACTTATCTCCTTTGTATGACCCCTGCCACAAACCTGGACTTTGCATGTCACTGTTTCTGAACTCACTCCCTAGAGGGGGGTCTTGGAGGATTTCACTGGTCTCAGTTCTCAGGTGAGGTACCTTGTGCGTTAAATCCTGGGGGCAACCGTAGACGGGTATCCATCTGGGATGTGCCAACATGGCCAACACACTCATTGAGGTGATCGCTTCATTGTGATACGCAAGCCCCTTCACCATGACAAGGTAGCGATCATGAAAGGGAATTGGCACATGTATGTGCCTTTTTTAATGCAGCCACAGCCAGAGGCCAGAAAAATTAGGCAAGTACACTTGCCATAAAAATTTGTCATGTACATTTGACAGAAAAAATTGGTATGGTAGCAGCCGCTGTTGTAGCAGCGGACAGAAAAATTGATTTGAATTGTTTTCCAGGCAGAATGGAAAATAAAACATTGCGGCTTGAACCCTAGTTGGTGACGGAGGATTCATGAAAGTCATCCGGTATGCAGTGTGGGGACCATTTTTAGGCCAAGGCATGTAATCAGGCCCCCCACCCAAACGTATCCCCCACTGTCAGTCCCTTCGGAATCCATGCTCGTCATTCTTCAGGAAGAGTGAGGTGATCCACACACTTTTTTGACCGAGTGCGACTTCGCTTCTCTTCACTATGCCGCCTTGCCAACTGAAGGTCCTTTTGAACAGGACAGAAGTTCAAGAGCCAAACTGGGATAGCTCTGGCCACAGGTCAAGTCTGCACCACCCAGTAGTTAACAGGGTTCATCGCTTCTCCTAGTGTGTCCAATATCCGCGTATAGGCGTATATATAGGGTAGTCTGCGATCTGTCGGTCGGGTCGTTCTCTTCAGGGATGGATATCCGATAGCGCCTGTGGCGAGATGCAGTCAGGACTATAAAAGCTCTCCGCATGTTCCGCCATCAACAGCACGTTTCTTGAACGACGCATCCTGCTCTTGCCAGGCAGCGTCGTGGTATCGCAGGGATGGATTAGTGTCACCTCTTCCACCATAGTACAGCCACGTTGTGCCTGATGACATCGCCCTTAAAAGCGGTGTAGAGCAGATGTAGTAAGCTTAGCCTCTAAACATGCTTTGATCCCTCTCAGACCCTCCCGAAAAACCTGGTTTAAAAAATTCCCACTTACTTTCTGCTTTATATGGGGTTCTAGTAGTGTGGCCACCCCAGTACAGATCGTTCTCCTTAATCACCTTATGATACGAGGGTTCCCTCAACAGGCACGACACGCATGAAAGACCCCATTCCTCAAGGATGGATGCCAAGCTACTCAAAATCAAAGTTCCTCTCCTCACTGATGTCCATTGACGGGTCTGTTCTCCCCCCAGCCCACGTTACAAAACACCCATGGGTCCCAGATACAGTAAACCACAAGGAGCACACGTTGGGATTGCAATGCTGAGGTTTGGTTCTCTTCCTCCTTCTCTGCAAAGCCACCTTTCTCCTCTGACTCCTCAGACTTCCTATTCCACAGCTTGACCGACAGGTCCGGCAAGCGAAGGCTGACTAAGGCTGGTTCTGGTGCTTGATGGTGACCTAATAACTCTCCCACTTCACGCCACATCCACAAGCCTGATCCAGCAACCTCTTCGCAAGGGCACGCTCCAGGAAGAAGGCCAAATGGATGAGGTCGCTAGATTTGTGCCTTCGATGCGACTGACAAGGTTTGTACACTCTTCAAAAAGGACGCATTCATGAGCCTACAGGCAATTGCGCATGAGCGTATCCAGTAAATGGCAAAATAAAATAACCCAGCTACCCGCAGAGGCTTCCTAGCACCCTGGTGATACAAATACTCGTTGACAGCTTTTTCTCTGTTGGAGCAGGCGGTCGAACATATGGAGTGTGAATTCACGTTGGACTATGTCGCAAATCAAGCGCTCTCAACCTGCATGTTCTTTCGCCCGGCTGAAATTTCCGAAAAACTTCGCCATAACCCCAGTTGTAGGAAACGCCTGAAATGGGCACACACCTTCCCTAGCCTGCTTGAAGACCGTCTTAAGCCCATGGGTACTGTGCACACAAAGCGTTGCACAATGAGATTTACAGACATGTGCACATGCACAGGACCATGTGACAACTTGCCCAAATTCAATGCCGCCAACAGATTGCCTCTCCTTGTCACACCACACCCTTTGCCAATACTCCAGTTGGTTGCGGCGTCAGCCACACTGAGCCAACTGTGCGTTAAGGCGGCAGGAGTGCTGGTCCGCTGTTGGCTCTCTGCTTCAGGCAAGTTCAAGCTCCAAAGACAGCGTGACCACGCTGTCGTATCTCGGGCATGTGGAATAGCCCCTGGGAGACTGCAGATGCAGATGATTGTGGAGCCAGACGCATCAAACTAAGAAGAGGACTCAGCCGCAGGAGGATGGCAGTAGGAGGAGTAAGAAGAGGTGGCAGCAAGCCTGCCTGCACAGTCTTGGCGGTTGTCACCAACTCGCTGCAGAGCCAACGCATTCCATGCTGGGCAGCTGTCAGCAGGTCTTACACCAATGTGCAGTGTACGTAATGTACCTGCCCTCGACCGTGCTTTGCAGACCAGGTATATCAGTGGTCAGCATTGGACCCTTCGCACATCCAACACTATCAGTAGAATGCCATGCGACTCCTTTTTCGACCAGGGAATAATACGATTCGGGGATTTGCCCGTTTGGAATTTTTTTTTCGACCGGGTACTCTCCACTGCGTTTGTTGTCCCAATAGCCACAAATTTTTAATTTGAAGGCACTCAGACTCCACGCAGCTGGTATTGGTAAAAGCTGAGGGCTAAGATCTCCGTCAAGCCAGCTGCTCAGACGTCAGGGCAATGGGGTGACTCTGTGACAATTATTTTCTTGCGTTCAAACATTTTTTTTGTCCTTTCACTGACACCTGACTGTGGCCAAATGAGCTGGACTTTTTTTTTTTTGTTTTTCTCTGCTCAAAGCCGAAGGCAAAGTGGTGGTGGTGAGAGGGGACAGGAAGTGACAGCAGTGGTTGAAGTGGCTGAAGATGCTTGGAACAGACGGAGAAGGTGGCTCTGGGTGTGTGTCCTGCTTGTAGCACATGTGTTGATACCCATAGGCCCACTGTTTGTGATGCGATCCATCATGTTTCCTATCAAAGCAGTTGTAAAACCCGAGGTTGGTTTTCTGTGAACTTTCCACGACTCAGTATCTGTTGCACAGGTTGCAAATGGCATACGCTGTACTATAATCAGCGGCAGACACACGAAAAAAATTGCCACACTGCTGAGCTTTGCACTGACAGGCGCATACTGGCTGATGGCACAACAGCATGACGTTGATTGGCGTGCTGTCTGGATGAACCCAGTTGCACGATTCATGCTGCATGACTGTGCCACATAGCTCCTTGCGATGACCTCCCCTGTCTAAACAACTCGTCTTCATCCTCCTCCTCTACTGTTATTCCTCATCTGAACTATTTCCCCTCGTTATCTTGGATTGTGGGCCACCCACATGACATCCACCGGACATCATCGTCCATCATCATCAACCGCTTCACTTTATATCTATGACACCTCAGCAAAAGGAAGCCAGCAGCGGGTACAACCAATCAACCCGTCATCACACCGCACACTCCATGTGCTTGTAATGCCATACCTGTCACAGGCATGTCCATGTTCACCTACCATGCTCTGGCAACTAATGGTGCGCCTATTCATCATTCTCCTCTTCAAAAGGATGTGAAAAAAAAACTACCTCTGATGGGTCAAATGTAGCGGCTGTGGTGCTAGTATGGTCGGCAGCCTGACAGCATGAGTTAGCAACTTGAGAGTGTCAGCAGCGAGCACCTGAGCGGAGATGGTGTGTCCCGGGTAGATTGGTTGGCTGTCAAGATATGGGTGTCTCCTGTTGTAACAACAGTCAACTAAGTCCCCAGCATTTTGTGTGACGGTAAGTGGCCTCTGAAACACTGGGCCATATTCTAGGGCCAAAGGACAATTTCACCACCACGGACCAACGACCACCACGACCCCTGCGGGATGGTTGCCTCTGCCTGTCATTTTATATGTTTGTGTACAGGCCCTGTGGCAGCAGATACTTGGGTGGGCACTGGACCAGTTGGCACAAGGCTGTAATGGTGGCAAGCCCCGTGCTTTTTAGTAATTACCCTTTATGGATAGGCGTGAAAAAAAATTGCATTGTCTTACCCTTCCAACCATGATAACTGTGGCTGGGCACACACAGTTGGCACAAAAGCTGTAATGGACGGAACGCCCTGCACTTTTTATTAATACCCTTTATGGATAGGGTGAAAAAAAATTGCTGGTATTAACTTCCACCATATCATGGGCTCGGGCACTGGCACACAAGTGGCACAGGCTTGTCTGTAATGGACGAAAGCCGTTGCATTTTTATTAATACATTTATGCATAGGGTTAAAAAAAAAATTGCTTGGTCTATACCCTCCACCGATAACTGTGGCTGGGCATATGGACAACAGTGGCAAAGGCTGCATGGATGGAAAGCACGTGCATCTTTTTTAGTTAATACCTTTATGAATAGGGTGAAAAAAAAATTGGACGTTGATATTACCCTTCACCAGATACCTGTGGCTGGGCACTGGGCACACACAGTTGGCACAAGGCTTTAATGGACGGAAACGGAAAAGCCCTGCAATATTTTATTAATACCCCTACAATAGGGTGAAAAAAAATCCCCTGGGATTACAAAGTGCCACAGGATTTATAGGGGTGGGCATGGCAGTTTGGGCGCACACAATGGTGGCACAAAGGCTGTATGGACGGAAAGCCTGCAATATTTATTAATACCACAATAGGGTGAAAAAAAATCCCCTGGGGGGTTACCAAAGTGCCACCAGATAACTATGGTGGGCAATGGCAAGGGTGGGCGCGACACACAGTTGGAAAAGGATTTTGTAAATGGCCGGAAAAGCCCTTGCAATATTTCATTAATACCCTAAAATAGGGTGAAAATAAATCCCTGGGGTAACAAAGTTGCCACCCTATAACTATGGGTAGGCATGGGAGTGTGGGCGCACACCCCAGTTGGCACAGGTTGTACTTGCTGAAAGCCGTGCACAATAGCCTCATAAAGTAGGGATTGAAAAACATCCATGGGGTAACAAAGTGCCCAAAATATGAGGAACTGGCAGTAGGCACGTGTATGTAATGTGGCTTGAACCCCTGCCAGCTGCCGGGCATGCAAGCCCGCATGTTGGGCTGGTAGTGTGTGGGTCGTAGCAACAAAATGCCCTAAAAAGGGCTTTGGGGTCGCTTTCAGGGACTTGTCTGACAGCGAGTAACAGCAAGGAGGAAGAGTACACGGTAAGAAGAACAAAGGCAGCTAATAGTTCCCTAGGTGCGCGCCAGCATTCTGATCTAACTCCCTCACTCTCTCAATCAGCTATGTAAATGGCGTCTCTCCTTGCGTTTGCTATAAGGGTGGGATGGTTCCGTGAGGGTGGGGGGTGTCTGATTGCGATGGTGGATTATGCCTGCTGACTGTGACTCACAGGGGTCAAAATTTATGCAAAAAGATAGGGGGCGGGTCAAACTCGCCATATGTTCGCGAAATAGCGCGAACATGCGATGTTTGCCGCAGATAGTTCGCCTGCGAACAGGTCGGTCCATCACTACCGATCGGGTCACCCGATTTTTACCTAAAATGTTATGGTCGGTTGGTAGCCTGGCATGAAAAATTGTAATTCGAATTATCACCGATCGATCAGCCTGACACTATTTATTAACAGCAGATCGACCAAAATTTACGGACAGGTCTGAAGCGGTCCCGACCGATTTTTCGGCCGATTTTAAAAAATCGGGATTGGTCGGGTACATAATTCCGAATCCGATTAATCTCCCGATTAATCTCCCGATTGGCCGATTGGCCGACCGTTGGCCAAAAAAAAAATCGGAACGTGTATGGGGGGCTTTACTGTTTCTTTTAGAAGCAGACACTGTGACCATGAATTGCATTAGAATAGGCAAAACTGGAATTTATTGTATGTTGTTACATGAACCTAAGCCTTAGATAATTTCCTCGCCTCACATTGATTTGTCTCCTATGAAAGGTATCCTTATTATCTTTGCAATATTCAGCAGTGCACAAATTGATTGTATATTACATAATAGTTAAACACTATTATGTTCAATGCTGATTTGAAACAGATGGATCACGGTTCTACTTTTCTATTGCCTGTATCGAACACCAAAGCCCGAATACATAAGAAAGGTCAATAACTGTATTGACTGCATAAGAGTTCTGCATTACCCTGCAAATGCAAAATGTATTTTAATAAAAAGTTACCGCAAAGTTCTATTGTCTAGCAGTCAAATATTTCAGATTCTATTCTCCATAAATATGTGCTTTCTCTGCAGCGCACAGTAAAATACCTTTCCAATAGCTTATTTCCCAAAGGACAAACTCATGATGTCTACAAAATACCAAGCCACGATAAAATACATCGAAACTGGTGGTGTCATTTTTATAATGCTGCACAGATCACTGTGGGATTAATAGTTCATAATCTGAATAGGTCTTGCAAGAGACCTTAGACCTAAAATGCCTCATTAATTCAAATGGTACATGACAGTTCAAAGGTACAAAACACAGAAGATGATTGAACAACTTTATAAAGGAATCTAACATGTTTATAATAACAGAGAAAAGCACAAGATGAACCTTGAGCAGGCTGAACTGACAGGCCAAATATTTCACTCTGTGTGGTCAGAAATATTTATCATTTTTCACAGAAATTCATTTCAGAGAGAAAAAAAATTCTGGTTTCAGAAAAAAGCCATACATCTTGATAATGTATAATGAGGAAACGGTATATCACAGGGGAGCTCCATTTACATATCAAAGTATTAGTTAACTATGTAAGCTGCCATTAAAAACCACATTCTCAAAAAATGCCTTGTTACTGGTTGTTCCTGGTTTGAATACTTTCCTGAGTCACCTATAGACGTAAGTTGCAGAACATTAGAAGCACCCATCTGTACATACGTTTTGGGTTAGTGGGTCATCAAACTATACAAGTTTCCTGTAAAACAGAATTTAAAGATATTTTCTCTCTTTGGATTTATTTAGGAAGGACATAATCATCCAGGGGCTCTTTGAGGGAGACAAGAGTCAAATACCCCTCAAATAATCAGGAGTGTCAAGCTTAAATACAAGTTAAATTAAAATCATGGACAAAGTATCTACAAGTATTTACAAATATGGACGTTTTCCTTCTTTACAGATAGAACGATGAACCTTCTCATATGAAGTCTAGTTTTGAATTACCATTGAATCTTGCCAATGTAATAACATGTGAAATAACATTTTAAAAATAATCTTGTGGCCCAAATATAATTACATTGTGGACCCCTGTACTAGACAGTGATTCCATACCAAGCTTTTATAGGCATGTATAGGCACATCTTCAGCACTAAAATGTCTTGGCTGTCACCCATAGACCAAATTACAGGACATTGCATTCACAGTTGTCTGGGATATGTTTCTTGACTACACTTTCTGAACATATTCTCAATGTAAAGATTTAAAGAGTGATTTTGTTTGTACCTCCTTTGTTGAACCCTTTCCGGCATAGGAATTAGTCAATTAGAATTTCTGGCCAATATTAAGAAGCAAAGCAAGCAGGGGGACAACTAATGTATGTGTCATGGGGACTCCATTGCTTCTCTTATACTCATCTCAAAGGCAACAATAGCTTGCATTACCAAATACAATAATCAAATATCTATATACACCCACACACAGAAGATATGCTGTATGGCAATGCCTTTAAACTCAAAGCCTAGTACTATTAAAATTGGTCCTGAGAAAGTTTGTAAACAAAGCAGGCCTCTCAATGAAAATACTGATATCCAGTAACACACAATCCACATTGGGCTTGGCCCTGTACTCTGGGATGTCACAAAGTCATTCTCCCTTCCTTATTGCCAGCAGGACTTTACTATACACAGACGCACATGCAAAAAAGCATGTCCCATTATGTGATGTCATCACTAGAGATTTTTTTTGCTCCAGCACATATATAATATACATAAATTAAGTTCAAAATGAAAGTCGAAATTCCAATTTTCGAAATTTTGACTTGACTTTGAACTTAATTTGTGCAAAAACTATTTGTGTTAGAGACACATTTTTTTTGTAGTGTACCCCCAACCCTTATCTACATCTCCAGCAAGTTTGATGATGATACCATGTTCAGGGGCTTTGCAATTAACTCAAAATCGTTGAAATGGTCATCTCTAGTCATCACAGAGAAAAGCAGGTAACTATGGGAAAAGCAAGTCATAGCCAGATACACAAAGATATAAACAGAACATCCTGAGCCCAAGAGAAGCTTTAGGCAGACAAGGGTGCCTTGACTGAGATTGGTTGGCCGAGGGGCGATATGGTTAGTAAAGGTAAAATAAAGTGGTGGAAGGCGGGCACAGGAAATGGAAAGGTGACGAAATCACTCGTAAAGTGAGGAAGGAACAATCTAGTTGACACGATTTTTAAAAGTAAAGTTTGCCTCAATCTTTAATGGTTGTAACATGTTGGTTAATGTAACAGTTACAATGGGTAAGAGTTATTGAGATTATTGATTCAGCCACTCTTTTCTAGTAATGTCATGTATATTTATATACACAAACAATTAAAGAGTTTATCTAATGAGATGGTGTATATTGTGGCTGGTGGCTGATGGCTGGTGGTGTATGTATGAAAGTAAGTTATACCTGAGGGCACTGTCAAGATACCTTAATTAAAAGTATATTCATTGTCTTGTCCTGTTATTGGATGGATGTATCTATGGTCACATTTTCTCTTTCTCATTTATTTTTCCAAAATTATTATTTTTTATTTTTGATGGTTTAGGGGTACAGCTTTACATAGATTCTTTATCTGATGGCTTTGGCAGGCAAGTTGAAGCTAAACCTAGCATGGACCATGCCACTGTTTACATAAGGCAGTGGTCCCCAAACTTTCCTTGCAGGGCCCCCCTTTTCTATCAAGGAATATTTTCAAGCCCCTCCTCCCTATTCAAACACAGGTACAGAATGAGGTCAAGCACCCCTCCTGGACTACCTTTGTGCCCCCCAGTTTGGGAACCACTGCCATAAGGTCTGGTCACTTTTCCCCAGATCACACAAGTTTTATTAGGCTTGCCACCTGGGATCAC
>CM070032.1:39213983-39235233 GCA_036250615.1 Ptychadena robeensis | reverse complement strand
ATCTCCCGTGTACCGACCCCTGGCTTGTTTATTCGTTGACCCATCTTCTGGAATCCCGACTTTAGCACGTTTACTGGATAACTCTCTGATCCCTGCCCGCCCTGACCTATTGCTCGTCTTGACTCTTCTGACCTCCCCTGCCCTCGTGACCTTGGAACTCGACCTGACTATTCTACTATCCGCACTACCTCCACATCTGGGTAGTCACATCAGTCTCACCGCTACACATAGGGGTACTGGCGATAGGGGGAGACCTGTCCTGCCTGCCGCAGAAACACCACCAGTGCCCCCTCAAGGGACATCGGCCCATCTCCCATTAGGGGGGCTCTGGGTAGAAGACCAGGCTCTACGGACACAGACTCCTCCCTCTGTCGTTGGTGTCATCTGTCATTACCCCTGTGGAGGCGTAACAACTACCCTACTCCCACCCTCCTTACCCATCCCCCCTGTTCACTAACAGTGATAAAGTGCCTTCCTAGTGTGCCTTGATTATGTGTTCATCCTCCTTAAATAAGATGGGATATTCTCGTGAACAATCGGTCTCCTCCATTGGTAAAGTGTGTGTGCGTTGGTTTCAAACCATCCAAGATGGTTGAGCCCCAACTGTGTGCAACTGGTCCCTAAATGTGATAACCTTGAAAGGTTATATACCTCATTAAAACCCTCAAACGTAAAACTCACAAGGCACTTTGACAGTCTCAGACAATCACATATGTGCAACCTCTAGGCTGTGAATATCCCCTAAAGCCAAATTCCCTTGGCTATGTGCATTTAAAGTGCTTCTGTGCCTGATTACTAGTGATGGCCAAACTGCCCACAAGGCAGACAGTTCGGCCGCGAACAAGCATGTTCGCCCTCCTTCTCGCCGGCGGACAGTACGGGTGTTCGACCCGCCCTGTTCGCCAGGGAGAAGGAGCCCTCTATTCTTCCTCCGGTGGGATCGTTAGCAGCGAGATCCCGCCGCAGGAAAAATGTTTCACTGAAGACCGGGTAGAGAACCCGGTCTTTCAGTGAAATTCCGGCTTGTAAACACGGATGTGACGTCAGTGACTTCACATCCGGTTAACACAACCAGGAACTATGCGTTCCAGGATGCGTTTCAGGGACCGCCTAGAGGCAGGGAATTTGAATCTGTCCGCGAACGGACGGACGGCGGACTTTTTTAAAAGTCAGCTCCGCCCGTTCGCGGACGGACACAGCCGAAGTTCGGCCATCACTACTGATAACTATGTGTATGAATCTTGATGCTGGATGTCCCACTAAGTGCCACCCAATTACCTTGGTTGTGGAGGTAAAGATAAGGGAGGAATCCCCTGGAGCTGGCGAAATCTTCAGCCCTCCTGTCTCCTCAGCTCTCATGTCCGCCCCTCTGACATGTTGTTGCACCACGAGGAGGTGGGGGCGTTGCGCGCCCTATAAGGGCGTTGCGCCGCCACCCCGCCCCCCGTGGAAGCAAGGATGGCATTCTTTGCACATGGGGAGATGAACATTCATCTTCCCCAATGTGTTGGGCGCGACCTGTGCGTGGTGGCGTCGCAGGCAGACAACGCCATCCCGCCCGTCTCCATGGGATGACGCCATCCGCGTGCGACGCTGACCCGCATCATTCAGTCGCGCCCTAGGTGCCGTCAGTCCCAGCGGCCATTTTGGTCCTCCCAAAAATCAGGTGGACCTGCGGCGGCTGGTTGGTTGATGTATAACCGAAGAGGGGTGAACATGAAAGCGGAGGCAGGAGTCTTATCTTACATGGCTATGCATTTAGATATACATTTAGGAGGAAACCTTTTTTGTCCCCCAAAAAACATTAAGTAAAGTATAACCTTCCCCCTCTGGATAGGGGGAGGAACAGGTGCATTCCCCCATTTTTGAGAGATAGGTTCACAGAGAGGTCTGGCAAAAGAGCCACTCCATTTATCGCCCTTTACATAGCATATCATATATACAGTATTTTGATTTATAAATACCAAATCATCATTTTTACATCCACCATAATAATCTTATCTTGGTAAACCACTCTACACAGTTAACAATTTTAAGTGACGAGAGCCCTGAATGTGTAAAGCCATGGATCCAATTCATAGTTCCAGTGCTTTTTAATTGTATTACTGTTCTAGGAAGGGCTTATAACTGATCATCTCATTAACACTTTCTAGATCCGACATTTTAGAAAAAAAGGGGGGGGGGAACCAAAAATTGGATTATCTACTTCCCCCCACCTCACCAAAGTGAGGATTTCCAATAAGTATAAAAGGATTTTTTGTATATCCTGGCAATATATAGACAGCGGGGGTTTATGAGGAGACTTCATATAAAAACTTTTTTGATAGGGGATAACAAGGACCACCACTTGTTAGGAGGCCCTCTTTCTCTCCTCTCCACATGTGTTGAACCCATGAATTATTAAATGTACAAGATTGTTTTTATTACCAAGAATCAAATACATTTTGACCCCTCTATGAGGTGGATATAATGCATACCTAAGTTTCTGGCTAATAATTTGTTAAAACCAAGGAAGTCTCCTCATAAACCCCCGCTGTCTATATATTGCCAGTATATACAAAAAATCCTTTTATAACTTTTTATGACTAATAACTGTATAAATTGCAGATGGATGTTCATTGTTTTTCATTTTGATATTGTAGATCACTCTGCCATCATGTAAATGGCAAATGGATGTTTAATGTTCTAATTTTGACATCATAGATCACACTGGCTGCAACATCACACCTCAGCCAACTGCACGGCAGCAATATATATTCTCTGATCTCGCAAGATGCCCCCTTGTTTGGGGTGAAATGCGTTGAAGAAAGTATATCAGGGTCTACATATGCGATTTGGTATCTCCCTATGTGGGATAGTATTTTAGTAACTGTACAGCATTGCGTAACCTTCTGTTTTGTTATATTGTTTTTCATAGCTATTTTTGGGTTCACCAGTATTTTCAGAAGGTAGACTAGAAAATGTTAGTTTACTGAACTGACACTTGGTCAACAGTAATCAAGTTCATTTACTTAACATTTGTTGTAGGTGCAACTTTAATATGGAAGTTAAATGACTCATTGGGGAGGGGGATCCTCAAGAGTGGCAGCATTTTATCATACTACATACTACATTACATGTTTTTGAGGTTTTTTTCATTAACGCTCTCCAGAGACCCTCTTGTGGCTGCAAATGTGTTTATTATGCATTTATTGCAAACACTGGTTTATTACAAAATGTCGAAGCTTAAAAAATAGCAATAGAGGGGTCAAAAAGCATTCAGGGAGTGGTTTTTGGACAAGGTCAAGGATATGTTCACACTTCATTGCTCAAAAATGAATTAAAAGCATTCTGCTAAGTGCTGACAGGCATTTCCAGTGGTGTCCCATTGAAGTCAACGAGGTAGTTTAACGACTAAGCACCCATCCAAATGTGATGTTAAAAAAATTTACCAGAAAGCACCAAGCTTGATAAACAACAGCAGCCCAGTTTTGCTTTTTAAATTCCTTCAAAGACCCTTGTTATTTCTTGGGAGTCTTCCCAAATTTTAAAGCACCTAAATGTGCAAAAAGCTACGTTATAAAATACAGTGTGAATGGGCCTTTATTTACCATGAATGTCCAATAACATACATGGAAAAAGTTTGGTTTATCCATTTGATTTTCAACTACTTACATATCTTTTCATAGCCGAGTTTTAATTATGTTTTGATACTTCATAACAAGATAAACATAGTAAATCTAGTGAGAGAAAAAAAGAAATGAAAACATGTTAGAACATGGGTGCAGAATTCTAATTAGGCCTTGGCAGGGTCATTTATGTTTGGTCTTATTTTTCACTTTAATCCCATGTACAGTTGAATGACTTTCAAGACTTATCTAAAACTCTAACATTATTACCATAATCACACCAGTTACTGAAAGGACCTTTCAGATCTCTCACTAAAAAGTGTCTACGGCTTCTTTACGCTCTCTTAAAATGCACTTGACAGAATTACTAATGTTTTTTCCCTTCAGGATATTTCTTAATACTTGTAGTATTTTCATGTATCTAATTAGGCCAGTAATAGTCCCTGAAGTTAAACCAATTAAAATTATTTATTGTGACACATGGTGTAGAGATAATTATTCAGTTTCTCAAGCAACTTATGCTTACATTGCAACACAACTTAATATAAACCCCATATGAACTGTTGCCAGAGTTTTCCTTTTTTTCTTACTTTTCTTGTTCTGCTGGATTTGCACAAAAATTATAATTTTGTGAACTGTGGTATACCCAATGTAGTTATACTGACTAGTAATGCTTTGAAAACTATTAAAAAGCAGAAAGCAAATTTAAGAGGAAAATCTTATACCGATCTACTTATGTGACATTTGCTTTTATTGTTAAAGCATTCAAAAAAATACAACATTTTGGGCATTGCATCCTTATTACAGGATCACAGTGCAAATAATTCATAGTGATCACAAGGTGATTAGCAATCATTGCTGACGAACAGACTAATAGGCAATGTGTGTAGAAATCATTCCAACATATATATATACATTTGGGACAGCTCATCAATGCTGCGTAATAGGTTGGCGCTATATAAATAAATGATAATAATAATAATCCAATACACTAATATGTATAAGTTTGAAAAAAAAATGGTTTATTAGATTAGTTTAGTTAGGCTTTATGTTGTAGGCCTGTAACTTCCCAAAATATGTCTGTACAAGGGTCTAATAGACATCCTGAATATAATAATGTTTGAAACAAACAATTATGTAAAATAAAAAAAATTGTTTTTTAATAAAATTTATGAGAATACACAAAAATTAGGGCACAAAGCTTTGCTGCTATGTACTAAATCTCGCCCAAATAAAGTCTCTGGTGCCAAGGATGTCCCATTTGCAGTTAACCCTCTTTAACCTGGTGTGATGAAATCACACCAGGGAAGAGAGCGTTACTGCAAATGGGCACATCTGGGGCACCAGTGACATTATTTAGACGATGTTCATTACATAGGTGCAAAAAAATGCTTTTGTGCAATTTACTTTTCAAATCTTCCGCCGCCCCCGATGTGACGTCATCATGTCACTCGGAGGGGGGGGGGGGGGACGAAGATCCAGCCTGCCGATGTGTACTGGACGGCACCATCTCGTCCAGTGCTATAGTAGCAGTAGCAGCGCTAGACGAGATGCTGCCATCCTGACCGCTAGGGCGGTTAATTACTATTGCAATGATAAAGTTTACCAAATATTACAACACTTTTTTTTTTGTATGTAATAAACATTCACCAAGCAACTTGGTAAATAATATGGTAATAATTTTTTACATTTTTTGGGCGGGTTACAAAAAGTGCATACAAATAGGAAGAATGGCTTATTAGTAAATATTCATATATGGAAGTAGTTCAAATGCAGTCTCATTTCAAATATGGTCAGTTATAACAAAATTAACTGTGGAGATGGCAAATATTCGCTACACATTCATATCTGTGCCTGGGTCCTGATAATTTGCATAACACAGAGGTTCAAAGGTAATTCAAAGGTTGAGTAAAGAGATGGACCTGTACTCCCCCTCTGGGAACCTACAGAAAATGAACACCCCTTGTAGAATAAATTTCCATACCACAGGTTGGTTATCTCTAGCGAGAGGGGTGGGAATGGGTGTACAACATTCTTAAGATACATTTTTAAATAGAGACTGTGATTAGTCCTCAATTTCAGCACTGTGGACAGCTCGTGATGGTAGCTTTGCCTATGAGTTAAACATTTTTTTGATATTCTGTTGCTTTTCACTGTATGCTTCTTTCTCTATTAAATATAATAGACTTGATTGTGATATATCATTTATAATGGCAATGGTAATTTAAATAAACTCCAAACATTCACTTAGCAGCATTCACATTGTTTTTACAGTACAGTCTGCTGCACATTCACACAAAATTCACCTGGCCAAATATTTATTTACTGGCAACATCTACTCAAGTTAACTACAGGCAAACTCATCTGTCCACTGATGACATCAGATATATAACACCGGAAGGGCAATGGGTAGGCGGCGCCATTGACCACCATGTTATGGAGGGGGGCACCGCTTTTTTAGAGCATATCTGTGTTCAGGGTCACAATTTAATCACCTAGAAGGTTGAAGTGCATAGGTGAATAGGTGTAAAAAATGCCATCAACAGAGTCTTGATGAACACACGAGTTATCTCGGGGTGAGCGTGTCAGCTTATAAAACTGTCCCCGACAACTATAATAAAACTCACCTGTCTGTGAATTACCTCTGCAATTCTGAGCATCGGTATACCTGCCCATGCTGCCATGTCTGCCCCGATGACATCAGGTATGGCACCTGAGGAGCAGGGGGTAGGCACCATTGACCTTCACCATTAATGGAGGGGCGTAGCTTTTTCAGAGCACACCTCCGGGAATGTGTTTGGCAGTGACATTTAATGTGCTGCACCGCGATCATCCTGTGGCGCGCTCTGTGAAAAAGCGTGCCATGGCCGCAACGTCCAGTGTTAATGGTTGTGTGTTGAGTTATCTTGGGGAGACGGCAAATTTACAAGCTGTACACTATTTTACATGGTATTAAAGTGTCATGTTCTCCCATGAAGAGATATTATAAACTATTTACCACAATGTCAGGAGTGTACTTTTGAGATACACAATAGGCAATAATTTACTGAATGTGTTTGAAAGAATTAAATGAGATATGAAATATAGATATTGCTTGGCAGCTTTGACTGTGTGGATATCTAGCTCTTTATAAATGTGGCCATGTGATTAATTCTATACAAAGTGCATATACTAAATTATCCTTCATGTTATTATATTATACTTTAACATATTTACTTCAATATACTTAGAATGAAAGAGATGAAATATTGTCACTAGTTTTCTATATATTTCTTCTCATAATATAAAGCCAGCACATTAGTGCATTTTGAAAATGTGCATTAGAAGATAGCCGAGGTTAAGGATGCCTATTTTCACACATTATTAACTCTGAGGGTAGTAAATAATGGGTTAAGGAGAAATGTAATTATATTCAGGTGATTCGCTGATGTCCTGTTTCAACGCTCCTAGAAATTGATTGGTTGTACAGGAGCTCTAAAACGTGTCAACACATTAGATGGCCCTGTCTATGCAAATGGCAAATTGTGTAGAGTGAGACATGTGTAACATATCTCACAGACAGGAGCTTATAATCCTGTTCATTAATTTTATCACTAACATAAACTTTTAATATGCATATGATCAGTATATTGGACTTCCAGGGCAGCTTAAACTGATTGTAACCTATAATTACTGTTCCAGTACTTGATTATAGTAATCTGATTGCAATTATTCAGTGATTTTAATACAGGCCCCAAGCTACATAACAATAATTCAAGTGCAGCGATTGGGAACATGTTTCTGTTTGGCTGTGAAATGATGTTTTAATCCACACTAATTCAGGGATCTGGCTTTTTGTACATGCAATTAAGACTCATTTATGCATTCCAGCAGAATCTCCATGGTTTAACTTGAATTTCGGCAGTGTACAGAATATTAAAAAGGTCTGATTTATCAAGCAGTGTAAAACAAATTTAAATCCCACTGCAGTTTATGATACTAGTCTACTATACTTGCAGTCCTGTTCTAAGAATGAAAAGATGTCAATTCCAGAATGTGTACACTGCTACTTCTGGGTGGCATCAGAAAATAGGAAATACATAATGAGAGTGCAGACTCGATTATCATTTTTTATCACTTTATCAAAGACCTTGCCTTCAAATTTTTAAATTCACAGCTCAATCACAAAATTTGAAAAAAAAATGTTGCTTTCCAAAAAGAGTTTGACCTGTCCCACCATTTGTTTTACTAACCTATGTTCTTAAAGAGCTATGGCTGTCCAAGAATCTTTAGAATTGTCGTACCTTGAATGTCAGATGCCAAGTCCTTCACTGCATCTTCTGGTTCCATTCTATGGCCACTATATCCCTATAGGACACATGAGTGACGTAGTGACCAGCAAGAGAAACTTGCAGAGAAAGCAATAGGAAACCAGAAATCAGACACTGCTAAAAGCAATAATGAGCCTAGGTTTACAAATATGTTTATTGCTTTTCAATGCTCTCAATAGTTACCCATTTTCAAAGTTTTTTTTTTATAAAAAAGTTGTCACTTAATTATATAAAGACCTTAAAATAGAATTTGTTTTGAAACTTCAACTTATAAGAAAAATGAGAGATGTCTTTGCTGGGAGTTGGTAGTTGGGAGGAATAAATGGATACTCTCCAGCAGTGGAGATTGTCCTTGACAGATTGCATGCATGCAGACCACTTTGGATAACCAAGACTGATGCTAAGGCTCCAAATTCTATTTAATATAATGAATAGGTCAGGAGCAATAAGCAGCAATGCCAAACATGCAGCTAACTTGATCTTGATGTGTGGGCCTCCATTCTTGTGTGCCATCTGCTAGGCACCCCTGATTCAGGTAGAGTGAAGATCCACAAAGCAGTACAACTAAAATCCAAAACACATCTGGTGGTGGGGTAATTCTTTGCAGGAGTTAAAAACTAAGATCAATGACCATCAAATTCATGAGAAAAAAGGGTTAAAAAAAACGTTATTGACCACCAATGGAAGCATTTGGGAGCAGGGCTTATTTAACACTTGGTGGTTTAGGGCCATGTCCGATATCCCTGTGTTCGAGCAGGATTCATTGGTCCCCCTTGAAAACAGGGATGGCGCTTGAAGCAGCCATCGATCTGGCCCATATCTACACACATCTACACACTTCACTGAATGCAGGAGGCAGATGATTACCGTTTCATTGACCACCAATGTGTGTGTGTGTTGGGGGGGGGGGGGTGAGGTTATCACCTCATTGAGCACCAATGTTATTGTGCAATGCTTTTGGAGTGTCAAAGACCACAATCTGTGATCATAACTGTTGTAGAGAAAATGGCTTGATGATGTTGGTGAGACACAATTTATGTTGTTTGTTGCAGCTAACAATCCTACCATAAGATGATATAGGCATTGAAGGTATATCTATGCAATATTCAGATGCCAAATACATTTTTTTTACGATGAAATAAATATTTATTATTAATTTTAATAAAGATTATAGATTATGAAGTGAACTCAAATATACATGAAAGTGTCTCAATAATACAAAGTTTCGAAATAAGTAAAATTATTTGGACAGTGGCTGGGTTTTAGAATTGTGACACTTGAAGGGTTGTTTAAATGCATCATTGAATTTGTACATTTGGGAGTAGAGATGAACCAGAAACTTTGACTACTTTTTGGTAGTTAATTGCAAAGCCCTTGAATAAGGCATTATCACAAAAATTTACTGACTGTGAACATAATTCATGTAAAATACATTTTGCTGAATTGCTAAAAATACTTTTTTTGTATTATCTACATCTCCAACAAATTTGATGATGGTGATGATATCTAGGGACTGCAATGAAATCACAAAGTCAAGTAGTTGAGATTTCCCAAAGCAATTGAACATCTGTACTCATAAATGTTCTGGCTGAGCTGTTTTCTAAATTGTGAGGGTTTAGGGTTTTTTAGTACTGATAGATGAAATAAATGGTTTTCTACAGTTATACAATGTTCATTAATGTTTGGATGCTTGCTGGTTGTAGTGTAAGGCTTGTTTCCGCTCCCATTTTTTTTACACAAACCTACATTATATAGCTTACTATGGTCATTATTAGGCTGGAAAAGTGGCTACTGCATTGTCAAGTTACAAAGAAAACCATAGTGCTATATATGGTTTTCCTAAAATGAACATACAAACCTGTGTAAACTCTCAACTCCCTCCCCACTGCTTGCCTGCAAAGGGTGGAGCCCCTCCACACACAAAACAACTTGCAATCATTAGCCAAGAGTTGGGTGCACACCAAGGGGTCTTTTAGCTACTATCCGATTCCATCAGAGTCTACTTTCATAAATTTCTCCATTGGAAAATTTAGGTATACAACTTTTGCAGAAATGTATAATACATTAAAATTCATTCTCTGTTATTCAGCTATCATTTTCCATATTTTTATTCCTTATGTTTATTTGTGTTAATTTGACAAACTAAATTACCCAGGGGTACATATCTAGGGAAAGCCAAGTTGATTAAGGGGCATTGTCCTAAAAAAAAGTTCTGCCTTTGTAAAGGTGAGCTTAGGAGTCAAAATTAATTGAGTTGTTCAAACTAAAAGAGAGAATATACAGACAAGTAGAGAGAGTAGGATTGAGAAGAAAAAGGGTAACATTGTAAGCAGGAAAGAGAAGAAAAGGCTGGATGGAGTAATGTAATTTCTAAGACAATACATACAATGAACCATGTTAAGGGACAATGTGGGGCTGTGTAAGTGGCGATGCGTTGTACAATAGCCCCAAAGGGTATCCAGAGAGATAGGAGCTATCAAGTTGCTAGTGTTTACTAATTTCTAAGACAAGGCTATCTAGTTTGGAGAGAAAGAGTCAAATATATAAAAAAGCAATATGGAGGCAGGATCATGCTCTGGGTTTTGGCCCCAAATCTTAACGCATCAGCTGGAAAGCTGACAACCTGACAATAACTTCAAAATAATTAATTAAAATGAAATTAAGAATGACTTCAGAAAAAAATTATTCACATGCACAGCTCTCACAGCTTCCCCACTATGGCCAAGCTCAGTGTGAAGGGGCGACCATACGCATTTACAATATAAGATACACCGTTTTTCCCACCCCCTATTTTGGGGGGAAAAGTGCATCTTATAGTATAAAAAAATACGGTATGCATTACACAGGTAAGGTAAGTACTCTTAAAAAAAGAAACACGTTTTACTAAATAAAATTCTATGGTTTACAGTGGCAGATTTACCAGAGCAAAGGACTAAACATGGAAAACATATTTTAACAAAGCAATGTATAACTAAACAAAGTCTGAAATAGAGCTACAACTGTAGGTTATCTGTATTTAGCAGGGTCATATACTAAGAAGAAAGCACTGCAGGATTTGTAGTTCTTTTGTCCTGTGGCAACTTTGGTTTTATGTATGGTTTAGACATGCGCGTATAATTATATGCCATCTTCTTTCGACTCATGAAAGTCAAATAAGTTAATCAATTTAGAGGATTTACTGGTTCACTACTGGAATGCTTATTTGCTGAAGATATGCAAATATACAATTCAGTAAATTTGTAGTTTATTGGGCAATTCAAATATTATATTATTCATATACTATTTATGATGATTTGCTTGTAATCAATTGTACAATTCTATAATTATGAACACATAGGTCTTTTTCAAGTGTTTTATGACATCTAATGAGCTGAATGGCCTCTAGTAAATATAGTCCAAAAAGATATCATCTTTAAAATTACAGAAAAAGTAAAGAATCCCATATTACAATATATTCTATGCTATATCAAAATGCATAACAATATGCTTAAAATGTTACCTTTGACTAAATACTTTTACCACAAAATACAAAGAAATTGATTTTTTTTCACTTATAATAATTTTTTTAAATGTTATCATATATTTTGGTATATAACACATATTATATCATATTATATAAAAAAGCAAGTTGTGAAAGTGTTTTTACCTTAACTTCCATTATAGTATAATACTTTAGCCAAATCTTTTTAGTTTTGGATAAAATATGAAAACATAATATGCTTGGTTGTGTTTTGGCTTGTTTCTCCAGGATGGATTTTCTTTACCTGTCCCAAAGAAATAAGTGAGGGATACTCTCATTCCAGCAAACACATAGACAACAAGAAAGCGGAAGTGGTGAATGGAGGTGATGGGTTCATGACCAAAACAGGGTGGAAATGCCAATAAAAAGTAGATATCCCCTTTAAGGATCTCTAATATAAGGTTTTAGAATGAAGAACTGTCTGGTGGAAGAAAATGCACGTATAATAGATGGTAGACAGTATGTGTGGATGGTTGGATGGACAGATGTATAGATACAGTTATGTATGGAGTTCATTTAGCAGGGCAGGTGTCTCTTTCGAAATCACTGTATCATTTAGTTAATGATGGATGATGATGCATAAAATCTGGTCCTTCATTCTCACACAATCTGTGTTTAATTCCTAGTTGAGAAGCATATTACAAGTTCCAAGTAACAGCTGTTCAAAAGCCATTTACCTGAACACTTGTGCCATATCTCAATACGTAAATTTACAATAAAATGCGGAATTTTTCAAGATAAGAATTTCCCCTTTACTAAGCTCTGAATTCAGTCCCTAAAATAAGTTACCCACTGTATTTTCAAAGCTATGCGGAATTAGTAGCTTCAACATTCAATTGACCTGTTTCCAAATAATGTAAAGCAAAAATGAAGATTAAGTCCTTTAACAAGAGACGTTTTCACAGTCTTCAATTCAAAGCAAAGAATTCAGTAAAAGATAAGAGGGTAAGCTGCATTGTGCTATCCCACTTAAATCTGATTTCCAATTCACTAAATGTGTTATTTGACTTGGCAAGGGAGCTGGTATGTGTATTAGATCAGCAGGGAGCCTAATCAAGTAGATGCCAAGTTTGCAGTAGCCCTTGTGTAATGCATTAGCCTCAACCAGTGACCTAAAGCAAAGTGGGTGGTTGAACCCGAAAGAGAATAGCATTAACCTTTGCTTGAAGTTCAGCCTGATTTGAAGTCTGCCTTTGTGAGGTATTCCAAAAAATGCAAAACGCTTTCAACAGAATAGAATCTAGACTACTCAGCACCATCTTCACATGGTAGTTTGTATTGAAGCTTCCCTCTATTAATGCTGACACATGCAAAAGAAATGAAAAGCATTAACTCAGCTAAGGCACTTGATTTCGCAGCTGCGGGAAAAAGAAAATCGCTTTGTTTCTCGGTAACTGCAGGTTTTGATCTGACAATAAAAGTGCTAATTTTTCAGTCAAAACCCAAAGATATCTAGAAAACTTAAAACACACTATCTACTGAAAAAAATGCAAAAGCATAACAAGTCTTCAACAGTCAGGCAGTTACTAGCAAGCCTTCCAAATCAAGGTTCCGCATGAGCTTAATGTCAGGCGGGTATTGCTAGATACGCCAATCAAAAACCCGAAACAATGCTCAAATATTAGGCAGCAGGGAGTGTACCCTCTGGGCACATTACAACTTTTTTTCTTTTTTAAATCAACTGAAAGCTTAAACATGCCAGTGATTATTCTATGTAAGAAAAACAAATAGCTCCCGGTATATAGAGAAATCTTTTACACAGTGGCTGTTCCTCAACTATGGACTTTGAAAGCACCACATTTATAAGACTGCCAGAGACTAAAGGGGGTTCACATATAGACAATAATAATCCACAAAATTGTTGAGCCATTACAGAGTCTGTGAGAACCAATGTTCTACTAAGTCTAGTCTACTAAAAGGGATGTGTAAAATGGGTCACACCAATGTTAGTACTTAAAGGTTGTAGGTCGGTCATCAGGGCTCAGTAATATAATGCATCTAACCGAATCCTGCACAATATTCAGTTTTGTTCGTAGCAATTCGTCCATGTGACAGTTAACAAGTAAGCAATGTCAGTGTGGGATAAGTCAAAACATCAATAGCCAAATGTTTTTTTGATTTGTTTTAGTTTATTTAAGATATTTTCTACCTTTCTTGCAAGAGGCAAGATATCTGACAGCTATTACTTTTCTGTTAGAAAATGTGAGGTTGGACCAAAGCCTTACCTCAAATGGTGGCACCTGTCTGTCAATGTGTATTGGCAGACAACCAGGGGATTTTTTAGCTGGTCAGTGTGTGATCACATTAGTGAGAGCACATAGATAGTTTGGAAAAGGGTTTAAATGCAATTGAAAATTAATTTAATTATTTCCCAAAATATGTGAAGAGATCCAGTACAGTCATGTATATGTTGGATCTTATCTCTCAATGAGCGTATACACAGTTAAACATATGTATTCTATACAATCGCCTCTTCTGTACAATCGCCTTGACGCGTTTCGCGGTGTAATGCCGCTTCTTCAGGAGGAGTAACAGAAAGCGTTTTTGTTCTGGGGAGAAGCATAGTGACTATAAGTTAATGGAGCAATCCAAAATTTTATTTTTTCTATAGGTAAGTATGTATGCTTACCATTTATGTGATGTCTTTAGGTATAGGGCCCGCCGGGGGCAGGGCGCGAGGGTCGAGGGGGGGCCCACAAGGAGGAAAGGAACGACAGAGGGAGAAAAAAGGAAAGGGGGCAAGGTCCAGTGGCGGGGAGAAACCCAAGAGGGGCAGAGGGACAGATGGAGATCCCGGCCCCTTTTTCGGGGAACAGGGAGCATCTGCCGCGTCGCTCTCGCTGATTCCACGCCAGATAACGCTGACGGTTAGGCCTCAATAGAGTCACAGCGTATATGATATGACTGAGGATGAAAATAAGAATGAGTTGTCAACTAACATGGAGAATTAAGTGACCAGACCACTAAAAAGGAGAGGTGAATATATTCATAGGTGGACAATATGTGTAAATACCATGTGTGTGACTAAGTGTTGTTACCGGTCAGTGGTTGTGTTGACAAAAATAATGGTTGTGAAATATGTGGGTATTTACCTGTAATGTGCCAAATGGTATAAAAGTGCGTGAATTCTATGTACACCTATTGGAATATGTGAGTGTGTGGCTAATGAAAGTGAAATTCCCTATAGAAAGCCCAAACAGAGACTCCAAGGATAGAGAGTAGATCACCAGAAAAGAAAGAGAGAAGGGGTGAATAAAGATATGGGAACATTCTATGCCCTCCCCAAGGTGCATAAGAGTCAAACAGACCCACCGGGACGTCCTATCTATAATTTCGGGGAACGGTAACCTAACGAAAAAGGCCAGTATATTTATTGCCAACCATCTGAAAGCACACGTGGTCAGTTTACCCTCATACGTAAAAGATTCCCCAGAACTTTTAAAAAATTTGCATGATGTAAGAGTGCCTCCTAACACCCTATTGGTGACTATTGATATAGAGTCTCTATACAATAGTATCCCGCATGAGGGTGGTTTGGAAGTAGTTGAGATGTTCCTAAAGGAGAAAAGTAATCAAACCAGAGAATTGAACTGACTTATACTGACTATTTTGAAATTTATTTTGACGAAGAATATTTTTGTATTTGACGATGATGTATACTATCTCCAGGTACAGGGTGTGGCCATGGGAACGTGCTGTGCTCCCTCATATGCTAATGTATATTTGGGAGGATGGGAGCGTTGGCTCCTATCGGATTCCCCAGCATCCAAGTACCATGACCACATCCTGTCCTGGAATAGATACATCGATGACATGCTGATGTTGTGGACTGGCCCACAGGATGAGCTCGAAGATTTTTTGGCATCCTTACAGGTAAACCCATTTAACCTAAAATTTATACATACCTACAATGCCAGTGAAGTGTCCTTCTTAGATATTAAGATCTCAATCAATGATCAAAACGAAATCAATACATCCCTGTTTCGGAAAGAGAGTGCAGGCAACACTATCTTGCATGCAAGAAGTGGCCATGCACAGGCAACTGTTAAGAACATCCCATACGGCCAGTACCTGAGGATTCGCCGGAACTGCACGAGCATTGAGGATTTCGATGTTCAAGCAGAGGCCCTCCAGCGGAGATTTAGGGACCGCAGATATGGGAAGAAAGGCCTTAAAAAAAGCATACAAAGAGGCAAGAAAAAGAGATAGGAATGACCTCCTTTTCGGCAGGAAATCCAAAAACAAAGAGGAATCAGTGAGATATATCAACCAATATAACTCTTAACATCAGGAAATTAGAAGGACCCTCCAGAAACACTGGCACTGGTTAACAGTAGATCCATCAGTCAAAAAATTCTTAAAGGCCAGGCCAGAAATCACATTTCGCAGAGCTCCCTCCATCAGAGACAAGTTGGTGCGGAGTCATTATGACCCCCACAAATCCCTAGGATACAAAGAGAGAGGTACCCATAAATGTGGGCATTGCGCGCAATGCCCCTGGGTAAAGGAAACAGAGAGAATACATCTACCAAACGGGGAAACGTTTATGCCAAACTTCTATGCAAACTGCGAAACGGAAGGGGTGGTATACTTACTAACGTGTAAATTAACTGTTTTTATGTCAGTAAGACAAAAAGATCCTTCAAAAAGAGAATATACGACCATGTGAATGACATCAAAAATGGAAAAATCCTAACCCCAATCAGCAGACATGTATGCTGGAAACACAAATCAGATCTAAACTTTATAGACTTCTCGGTACTTGCTATAGTCAAACCCTCCATAAGAGGGGGTGACTTCAACAGGAGAGTCCTGCAGAGAGAGACTGAGTGGATCCAGAGATTGAGGGCTACTAGACCCCCAGGTTTCAATGAAATCATTAGTTATAAACCTTTTTTAGAACAGTGAAGGACTCTTAGACACCACCACTGTGGTTCAGGGTTGATGCCTAGTTATCCAGGGAGGGAGGAAACGGGAAGTGTGGTAGCTTCCCATTCCCATAATCTGATCTCTCAATGGATATGGACGTAATCCATCCATGTGGGAAGTTAGCGGTATGAACGCAAAAAGAAACATAAGGGCTAACAAATCCCGGCTGGTATAAAACAAGAGATAAACGAATTAAAGAAATGGAAATTTAAAATAGAACAATAAAAACTGTTTGGTGCAAAAATTTATCAAAACTAGCTATATGTATATGGATATGAGAATGATATATGTGGAGGCTAATATGATTTGGTGAGCTTTGATTGAGCAAGGAGATATGCCTTGTCTTAGGAGGTCATTGTATTCCTGTGGAAAATTGTGGAGATTTCCTTTTTCCCAAGGGGTGTTTGGGTTCCATTTCCCAGCCAACATTAGGATATCCGTTGCTAGAAGGAATTGGCCAGCTTAGTATGGTTCGTGGCTAAAGTTAGGACTGTTCCACCTGCCACTGGCATGGCCCTGGGGATGTGTTCCTTTCCCCTCCCTTTTGATATGGCTCACCCCTCTCCAGCCAAATTCATCTGCTGGCCGGCGTCGTTAGTGCCCTCCCTTCTATGGGAGGACAAACATGGCCGCCGGGACCTCAGTGCTAGTTGAGGGTGTACCGTGACGCGCGCGACTGTGCGCATGGCGTCACCCATAGGGGACGTGGGCATGATGACGTTATTCGGATGCGCACCCGTCCCCAGCTAGCACTAAACGCTGCAGGCATGGGGGGAACTTTAATGGTCTCCCCATGCCTGCAAGCAATATCCGCTTCTCCTGGGGGAGGGAGGGACCTCCGGCTGGGACATATAAAGTTCCCTGCCATGGCCCCATACCCTCAGATGGAGTTGATGGTCGGAGGGGCGAGCCAGGTTGTTTGGGGGTGGATGGAACTATCTCCCGGGACTAGGCCAGGACTTGAGGAACAGCCGAAGCAGGACTGTAACTATTACAGACTTGGAGTCTGTGCAACATTTTAAACTGCAGTTGTAGGTACCAAACAGGTTTTTATATATATATATATATTGTGGAGGAGGATGAAGGATCATTTAAGAGCTAAGGGGATTTTAATTCTATTTTACACCTAGACACAGTGGGCTTATCAATGGAGGGACAGGATCTTTGGTTTTTGGGGGTGGGGGGGGGGGAGTTGTTTTGTGACCATTTGCGGTGGATTTTATAGAAGTCACTGGTGATGATGGTCAGTGTGGAGGACAAATGGGACTTCTTATGCTTTTCTGTTAACAATGGCTTTTTTCTTGCCACTCTTTCATAAAGGCCAACTTTGTGCAGTGCACAACTGATAGTTGTACTATGGACAGATTCCCCCATCTGAGCTGTAGATCTCTGCAGCTCGTCCAGAGTTACCATTAGAGATGGTCGAATTTTTCGACTTGCAAATTTTGTGAGCTTATTGCAAAGCCCCTGAAAATTGTATCATCACCAAACGTGCTGGAGATGTAGAGAAGGGTTGGAGGAACATTTGAAAAGTTTTGCTCTAGCACATGTAGTTTTTGCATAAATTAAGATCAAAGTTAAAGTCGAAATTCCGATTTTCAAATTTTTTACTTGACTTTGAACTTAATTTGTGAAAAAACTATTTATGTTAGAGACTTAATTTCTTTTTTGTAGTATACCCCCAACCCTTCTCTACATCTTTGGTGATGATACCATGCTCAGGGGCTTTGCAATTAAGTCGAAACCGGCGAAATGGTCGAATTTTTGAAAAAAAGTGACATCCGGTGGCTGAAGCTGATATTGTAGCTTGAGTTGAGATTACAGCTCCACACAACTTTACTATAATTTAAACACTACTGTAAATGGGTTTTTTTATTGCCAAAATTCTTTGCCAATTTTTATTGTTTTTATTGTCAAACATATACAATTTATGATCTGGTTGGAGCCCAATAGCGAAAATAATGTAGTATTGCCATCATCCCTAATATATATATAAAGAAAAGGTTGTTACACACGATAGAGATCAGTGTGTGGTGGCACCCATTACCAGGAAACACGCATGTCTACCTGGTACACCAGAAGACGGGACTTTTCCACGGCAAAATAAGTCAATGAAAGGTTTATTCACTTGAATGTGAACCAAAGTAACTTAAAATATAGCAAGTACAAAGCATACAGTTACATTATAGTACAGACAATCGGACAATACATATATCTCACATGACATGTACTAAGAATTGCTAACAGAAAAACATCAATACATCTATTATTGTCTCTACGCGTTTCGCAGTTATCAACCGCTTCGTCAGGAGAGATTGATGGTTTCTATGGATATGGAATTGAAAAGAAATAGTAAATATGTCAGCTTTTCAATGATTCCGTCAAAGGTAATCACTAATATGCGAAAAGAATGAAAATGGTACAAATGGGTTATCAAGGTTTTGTATACCTTAAATGCGGTGGTGCGCCTGTCATAGGGGGTACGTCCTAGGCCCTGCCGGAGGGAAGTCCACCGGGCGCGGAGGGGGGGTCCTCTCTGGGACCGAGGGTGGGGACCCGGGGCCTTTTCCGGGGAACGGGGAGTTCCCTGGAAAAGGTAGACATGCGTGTTTCCTGGTAATGGGTGCCACCACACACTGATCTCTATTGTTATTTATGTCTATTGGAAAACCGCAGGGAAGCTTTAATAACTATAAAAGTTTGCAGTTAGGGGTGTCAAATTGGGAATCTAAATGACTCATTCAAAAAATTATTATAAGAGTGTTGGAGATCTGGGGGACGAAAGTCAGTGTAGGCATATGTAGGGTAAAATATGACAAGAGAAAAGTTACACTACTGAGATCTGGAGGTTCAAATGGTGTTGTACTGTAAGAGTTATATTTGACCCAAAGCTAGCTGGTGACCTATGTTTGGAGACAGGTAATTGGAGGATCAATCAGGAACAGGGAGATCCATCTGCAGCAGAATCTACCATGAAGGAGGTTGATGAAGAGGACAGTGAGGGAGACAGTGAGGTAGACCACCCGACATATGGGGTGAGAACCAAACATTATCTCCTGGTACTCATCTGATGAGCTCACTAAAAAAGTTATGTGCACCCCTGTCAATATGCATATTATACATGCGTTAATATGCCCACCAAAATACAAGCACATATATCCTCCTAACATAGCAAGCACAGGGACACTGACGTCCAAAGACATGCCAAAGCACATGTAGCTTTGGACAACATTGACTGCTTAGAGTGAGATTTGCCAGACAATAAAACTTTACACAAGGATGTTGAGGATCTTTACTTTGTTATTTTAAACCCTATTGGACTGTTATTTTTAAAAATATATCTTCATTCTGATATGTCCATTTTTTTTGTTTTTACAGTAACTAGTAAATCTTGGGTTTTCGCCTTGACTTCCTTAAGCCCCTCATACACCTTTAGATCACTCTATACAATTTCGAGTAGACCAACAACTATGTGGTGCGGGTCCTCCCTGATAGAATACATTGTGATTGGAAGGTTTAGAAAAGTCCTCATATTACATGGTTTTGATAGAAGAAAAGTTGATTGTACAGAAATTGTATGGTAAGATTGTAAGGTGCATGGGGCCTTTACATATGTAGTCTTTTGTCATAACATATGAACCAGAAGTAAAGCTAGTAAAATGATGGTACAGGGGACATTAGTCTGAAACATGAATTACCTGTATTGGCTTTATGTGTGTTTTCTTTAGAGAAAGTGTTGATATTCTTTTGGTGTAATTAAAATGTTATCTTTGGTAATCCTAAATTTACAAAAGGCATCATTCGGTAACAATTGACACAAGCAGTCCTCATTTCCAAACTGCTGAAATTTTCAGATTCAGTTTAATTTCAGCTTGGAAAGAGGCAATCCTACAGAGAGCTTTTTTTTGTTATTTAATAATTAGGAACAATTTGTCGAGTAGGATAAAAAGCCTTAGAGACCAAGCCAGCAATTGTTATGTCTTTATATAGCTGTGACAGACTAAGCAGATCTGTATACAGAATTATTCATACACAGGGAATCTTTGCCCCTTGAAGCTTCCAATCTAATATATAATGCCTGAGGCGTAGGCAGACTTGTGGCTTGCCTATAGTCACCTGAGAGATGACCAGGATTTAAGTGCCGGAGGCACTTAGTAAAGAAATAGCTTGGTCTGATGTCACAAGGGGTATGACCAGGTCTTACACTGCCCTTTCACTTGTATAAGAAGAATTTTATGACACCCAAAACTGAGTAATGTAAAAGACCATTATAGAGTCAAGTTCTATTTGAATGATTATATAATGAATATACATATAACACATTTTAACATGCTATATATGCACGGATATAATATGAAATAAAATGTGTGCTCCAAATATAAGTTACCAGCAAATAGTAGTAGATCTAATTATCAAACACAGACTGTTTTAATTGACTCATATGACCAGGAAGCTAGTTAAAGTAACAGGACGACTTCACAAGCATACATATACTATACAGGGAGTGCAGAATTATTAGGCAAGTGGTATTTTTGAGGAATAATTTTATTATTGAACAACAACCATGTTCTCAATGAACCCAAAAAACTCATTAATATCAAAGCTGAATATTTTTGGAAGTAGTTTTTAGTTTGTTTTTAGTTTTAGCTATTTTAGGGGGATATCTGTGTGTGCAGGTGACTATTACTGTGCATAACTATTAGGCAACTTAAAGCGGTTGTAAACTCAAAAAAAAAAATCCCCCACATACATTACATGGACATATTACACACCTGTCAGCAGTATACATCTGTGAAAACTGCTACACCGAGAAAAAAAAAAGATACTTACAATCTTCACTTCCTCATTCCCTAAGACACCATCTTAAGTACTGGCACCTGAAG
>CM070032.1:39178649-39190516 GCA_036250615.1 Ptychadena robeensis | reverse complement strand
TTGAAACAACTTTCCCAACACTATTGTGGCCAGAAAGGGTCCCTTTGTTATTTAAAATTCGCATCCCCATTGAAGTCAATGGCGGGTTCGCGTGTTTCGCGACATCACTATTTATGTTTAATGTGGCGTGGGAATTTTCTAAAAAAAAAATAGAAAATATTGCACTCTGACTCTGACTGGAGGTTAGCACTCTAAGTTTGAATTTCAGTTCGGGCATTATCTGAATGGAGTTTGTATATTCTCCCCATGTCTGTGTGGACTTCCTCTGTGTACTCTGATTTCCTCCCACACTCCAGAGACATGCTGGTAGGTTAAATGGCCTTTTCAAAAAGAATATTTGCTACATATGACTTAGGGCTTGTTTCCACATATGTTGGGACCCCCTCTGCTAAGCGATATGACTATATATGCTCTGTAAAGCGCTGCTCTGGCATTATATAAATACAGGATAGTAATAATAATAAAAATACTAGGACTACGTTTGTTCATTGGAGGCACTGGCACCTATAAGAGATTTCATCCTGTTCCCAAGGATAAAGTACTTTACTCCTATTAACAACAAATCAGTAGCCTGCAGAGTGGGTCAGAATAGGGCTACAACAGGTATGGTTTTATTATAATTTTATGTTTACAGGTTACATGTATTGACTGAAAAGGGAACATGGAACACAATAAGTCAAAAGAGGTCAACTTTAGGGAAGAATAATAGCTCTTCATAGCTCTATGTATAATTAATAGATAGATAATATATATTGCCCCTCTTAAACACCATTACTTTGTTAAAACGTTACAAGCATACTAACCATAGTGGCAAGTTCAACGGGTACTGAATTTCTTTTTTCATTTCTTTACCCCCCCCCCCCCCCCCCCCCCTCCTCCCCAGAAAATGGGGGAAATTTATGTGTGTATAATGCAAGGCGAGTACTAATCCTGGAGTTAGCCTGCTGTGTCTTGTGCTGTCAGCTGTCCTCCCCTTTTTACAAATGCAAACAGCACCGACAACCAACCAAAAGGCTAGGTGTGGGACAAGGATAATCCACAACTAGATTCCTAATGGAAGAGCAAATGGTAAGTTACTAGATTGTGTATGTATGTGTGTAAATGTGTGTCTTTTTGGATGTGTTATATGTATGTAAGTGTCTGCATTGAAACATAAAAATCCCTATTTGGGTGTGGCCTATTTATGTACTTTTTCACATATTTAATTTCATTTTTACAGTATCATGCCCCAAAATATATTTAATATTCTATGTGAGGCCCTTTGAATGATTTACTGTGTACAGCAACAATAGTAAACTTGCTGTCTTTTATTTATTTACATGTGTTACTAATGAATGATACATTTCCTGCTGATAGCCCTGCTCAGTATTCCAAATATCAGGAGTACAGCTCCCTGAATCATACTGAGCATTGCTAATCAAAGCAGTAACACATTAATGAAGTTACTGTAGATGTTGAACTGCTGTAATCTAGTTTTGTTTGTGCTAGGGATTTGTAATACACACTTGGTAACCCACACTAAAATATAAAATCAAATCAGAGCTCATGATGTTGCTATTTCATCATTGTTAAATAGATTTTTAAGAACCTCTAACGTGTAGAATATGTATTGCCTTTTATTTAAACATATATATAAGACCATGTTGTAGTCTCATCATTTTGTGCTAAAATGCCAACCAAACCATGAATATTTGGATATATATATATATATATACACACACACACACAATGGTCCTGACCTCACTGTTCAAAAAGATATAGTCTATGACCCAGTCAGTGTAGTCAAAGCAATACAGCTCTCTTCCCTCCCTCACTTTTCTTAAATCGGGTCTACACTAAAGAAAAAAAATGTAATAAAAATACTTACACAATGGAAATTTAAATAAACATGCTTACCTACGCAATTCTAAAAAAATATATGTACCTGCTTTACTCTTGAGCCTCAGCTGTTCTAATAAAAAACTAAACGTCTATGGCCGGCTTAAGTTTATATTTGGTGTAATTAATAGAGATGGGCAACATTTTTGGACTTGGGCTAAATTTGTGAGTTAATTGCAAAGCCCCTAAATATTGTAATATTACCAAAATTGCTGAAGATATAGAGAAGGGATGGAGAAACACTTTAAAAAAGAAAGTATTGCTTCATTTTTTGCTTAAATTAAATTCAAATTTAAGTGGAAATCTATGTTCAGGGGCTTTATGATTCGGCACTAATTCGGTCGGGAAAACACTATGCACTTGCCCGATGTTCCCAGACCAATAAAAAAATTTCAACTTGTCCGATGATTTTAAGATAAATTTTATCAGGACGTGTATGGCTAGCTTAACACGGTACAACACTCTACTATTTGTAGTGTTAGAATTGTTTCTGGTCCTTCCTTCATATGTCTTCCTGCAGAACATAGAATGGTCACTAGACGGTATTATAAATTGTTTTCAATATTTAAAACATTTGAGCTGACGGACATCTGCACTGACATCTGCTTTCCCCAAATCTCATTTCACCCAGAAGAATAGGAGATGCTAAGGTCACTTCATTGGAGGGAAGGAGATTATACAGTATATATAGGCTTTGCTTCTCAATGTAAAGACCTGATGACTAAACATCTGGAAATACCTGTTGAAATGCATGGTATTGATTCCTAAGGCATTATGCATGACATTGGTGTTTTTCCAGCTTTTTTGCCATTTCAGGCGTTAAAAATTTTTTGAATAATAACTCACTGGTTAATGATATTGAAGGATTTCATGCATCGGGCACAATGACTTTCAGAAATACAGATCTCTCATTTTTACCTTGTGAGCCTGCAAGTCATTGCCCAGCTACTTAGGTAGAACCATCTAACTGATTTTAAATATTACCATTTCTTACAAAATATTACTAGGGCTACCTAATACAATTTAACAGGTATGGGTGATACAAATACATACATGAAGGAAAGTAATAATCTGCATGAAATACAACAACAATATAAATAGTTTGCAAGCCTAATAGGCTAATAGAACATATTTAGCATTCTGTAAATGTAAATATAAACACAATACCCCTTTTCTTCTGCCTGCTTTCAGTATCAGTGGAATAACACCGTGATTTAGCCATCTATTCCTTTTCAGATCACTAGCGTTCATCTTTTAATCTCTGTTGATGCACTTTGTGATTATATCTCCAAAGACTGTAATGTCGGAGAAACATTATGTATGTTCACATGAAATACATGAACCATTTCAGATTAGAAGAAATCCAGTATTTTATGGATTTTAAACCAGCCCATTAATTTTGCATTGCATAAAACCACCAGGTTGGGGTTTTTTAATTGAATGGGCTTGCTCTTTCCAGTCTCCTAACAGTTACTGTCGGAGAAAAGCACAATAGAAGTTAATGTTATCACACTCTACAGAGTAGGGTTTTGTGGATATTAAATATTCTAGATTAAGTACATCACACTCCTTGCCATTGTAACTGCTTCTACCCCTATATTCCAGTCTCTGCCTGAGCAATCAACTACTTAATATTAAAGTGGAAAAAGCTTCTTATAAAGTATAAAAAGTTCACAGTGTTCCAAAGTTTGTTACATAGATTTATGCCTTTGGCATTGGAGAGGCACTGCTGATAGCACATTGGTACTTGATGGGTTTTTGCCTATTGCCTTACTTTAGACCACTGTTTCCCAAACTGGGGGGCGTGAAGGTATTCCAGGGGGCCCTCATTCTTAACATGTGTTTGAATAGAGATGGGGGCTTGATAATGTTCTTAAATAGAAAAGGGGGGCCCTGCAAGGAAAGTTTGGGAGCCACTGCTCTAGACCAGTTAGCCATGGGGTCTTACCTACATTGAGGTTTAGAATGAAGCCTGGTCTGGCTTGAGACAGGTGGCGCTCACCCCCCCCCCCCCCCCCCCCCCCCCCCCTTCTTTCTGTCAGGCTCGATTTTCCACTTGCCATTTTGCTGCCACCCTTTTCATGCCCGACTCAAGGTTCCATGCCTAGGTGAGCCTGTTATAGACAAGAGATAATTTACATTCCCATGCTGCCCTGTTTCTTCCTAGCTAGCTAATCTCTATGTCTAATGGTGGCCTGGAAATAATATAAGGGGTACCAAATATTATGGGCACCTTGTTGGTAGGTGCATAACAGAGTTGACATGGAGGCACACAAGTGCATCCCTCAGCATCACTAAAGTGATAGGGAATAGTCATATACATTGTCAAAGGTTATGTGCCTCATAGATATAATCAAAGCCTATGATGATATCTATGCAGCACATAACCTTTGATTCAAAGGTTATATGCCCCTATTCTCAGGTTATGTGCTGCAATATATATTATACAATCACCCCCCGTTCATTAGTGGATAGTGGGAACAAAGGGACTCACCTGCTGATTCCCTGCCAACACTAGAGGAGAAGAGGAGAGGTGAGGGACTTTCTCAGGCACCATCAGGGTCACTTATCGACTCTCCTCCTCCTCCCACTCAAATAGGTGAGTTCCTATGCCCTATGCAACAACAGGTTTCTGGGGCTGTATGTGGAAGACCACAGTGGGCCCCCGGGCCACAGGTTGGGCACCTGGGGTGTATAACCATTAATAGCAAAATTACTGATTGGTCCTTTCTCAAAAAATTATGTTATCTTAGCGAAAATGTTACAAGATTTTTTTTAAAAAAATCCCCTTCATTAGGATGAGAAACTATTTATTGTTGTATAAATTTTTTTGATCTCATATAACAAAACACACCTTGCATCAGTTTGTTAAGTTTGTAGTATGGGTGCATTGTTTATGGCAAGTTAACTATAAAACAGTGATTTGTAGAAATGTAATCCCCTCAGCCTGGATGGATCATTAACTTATTTTTTTAATAAAAATAAATTATTATAAACAAACATATAACAATTGGCTGACATTTAGTGTATCCAATTTGCCATGTGGTACCCATCCCCACCTTTACATTTCTAGAAAATACCTAAATTTGGGGATTTTTAATTGATACCAAGATGCAAAAAAAAAAGAAATAAACCCTCATTGATTTATGAACCATCATCTCTTTGATTATCATGAAATAATCTACAATAATATCATTATTAGTGATGATCGCGAATATTCAGATTCCGAATATTAATCGCGTATATCGTCAATTCGGAAATTCGCGAAGATGGTGAATATATTGCCGAATATTCGCAATTCCGGATATTCGGTATTTTTTATCCATTACACTTCCCTCTCAATGTGAGTGGATGAATGGGAAGGCTGCAACAAGAGCTTAGCAACACCATCAACAGATTTTTAAATGAATATTGGGCTGATGCGAATATTGCGAAAATCGTCACTTTTAAAATTCGCATAAAAATTCGCGCCATGTTAAACATATACTGTCTGTAACATGTGAAGCAGTGAAGAAGTAGTGACTGAATTGTTGTTTTAATTGTTACTTTTGCCAAAACATATGGTAGAGCAATAGTTTTAAAAAAATACCTTCGAATTTATGAGAAATGTCACAATCATCTCCACTCATGTGTTCTATGTACTCACCATGTTGCATGGTTTTCGCATGTTGGTACCAATAAAAAGTCCCAAAATAGAACTATTTTCCAAAAGGTTTATACTTTAATATACTTTACTTGGGAATAATTGTTTTCAGTAGTTTCCTATCTACCTTTCATTATCATTGTGACTTAGATTTCATTTCTGTTCTATTCTTGTTTGCTATTGTGCTGTAAAGGCTTTATTTTGTTATAATGTGAACCTTTCCTGATTTCCTGACATCTGTCTATAAATGCTCTCTGTCTAGCTAGATCAACATTAACATTTTGTAAGAAGCAAGTGATCAGAACTGATCTTCATACTTTTTTAAATTTGTTACATGAACACCTTTAAAACCCTGAAAACACCAGACAACTAGGACAACTAGCATGACTGGTATGGTCTGGATAGTTTTCCCATAACTAATATTATAAATATTGAGTCCACTGCAACATTGATGATGTGTATCAGATAGCTTTATAGTTGTAGTAACTATGAAAATAACCTTGTATTTGGGTTCTATTAAACAATAGATCCACAACAATAAAGAAAGTTCTATATCTGTAGCCTTTCAGGGTAAAATTTTTCTGAGCAGGGTAAATTCTGAAAAAGTATATGATTTTTTATGAATAATAATAATTTTTCTAAAAGTTGGTAGTACAACACCCTGAAAATTAGTCAATATGAAAATAATAAAAGGTTGTAGTGGGTACCCACGTATAAAAAAAGCTCAAGTTTTGGCACCCTTCATTTTTAGTATTTACTTTATTGGAGCTCACTTATAAAAACAGGTATAGGAGGTAGTATATCAACGCATAGAACAGGCTTTTCGTGACTCACGTGTCCTTTCTTCAGGACCATAGTGGTAAGGTTTGATCTGTGTCACTTAATGAGAATGTGCAGGACCAAAAATCACCATATAGAAGTAGTAAAAATAATATTAATGATATTCATCAACTTCATTTTTAAAATAACAAACCTAATAAAAAGAAAAAACATAGACATGGAAGAGAGTTCAAATCCTAGCAATTAAATCACTGATTTACTTCAAAATAAGTTTGGCATTTAAATACCTGATCTGAGACAGAGGAACATATAAAACCAAAAATGTCTCCTGGACTAAAGTATTAAATGTGAACACAAGGAATGAGAACATCTCTATCTACATTTTTAGTGTTACACGACATTCTAAGAGTTGTCACGGAACTCCCTCTCGTGGTAAATATCTGTATAGCAGTGATTGAATAATTTCTTCAAGGATCCTGTCATTGAAGTGCAGAACATTGTAAGCAATAAACTACTTGTAAAACTATTAAAGACTCTAGACTTTCATAGGCGTTATGTGGGCACCGGTGACCCAATAGGTTAATATAAAAAATAGATCTTTTTTTATCCCTATAGGCATGCAATCTATGCTGTACAATCATGGCACCCTCTTTTATCATAATCTCTGATACAAGGGGTATTTAGCCTGCAAGATTATTCAAAAAAACAATTTAACAAATGAAAGGCACAGATCTGTATTTTTTAAGGTCTTGTTTATTTATGGTCTTAAACTTTGGTCCTATTTAATATATGGTCTTAAACTTTGTTTGTTCCAGATATTTTTAAACAAAAAGTAAGTTTGTTTGCATATCAGAAGGAAAAACTCAATTGTAGATATTTTCTATAATTATCAAGGTTGATACACTTTCTCTAATATAATGAGTATTTTCTTTTTTTACTGCACCTTACCTTATTTATAATGTGTATTAACCGAAGTCATTGGTAAAAATTGTATAGACAATAACTGGTAAAGGTTTTCACAGTTAATCATAACATTATAGACAATGTAAGTAATAAAATTATGCATTTAATCATCAATATTTGTTTTTTCAAATGAACTGGAAACAGCAGTAGAAATTCTAAAGAATGCAGTTATGCATAGTAATCAACCTCTTCTCATACCATGTACATTCAGAATTCAGACTGTGAGAATTCAGACTGTCAGAGGAAATTCAGAACTTGGGGCATTGTATGTTATGTTCAAGCAACAAGAATAAATGTAAGTGGGCTTTTGCTGGCAGTATTGATATGCAATTTTTAAAAAATCTTTTTATTGAACATTTTCATTGTAAGTATACAGTGTCAATGATACAATGTCAGACATAGTAAACTCAGCAATATATGTAAAGAGCAGTCTCCTAAGGAGATAGCAATAATAATGTTAAAGATGTTTCATAGCCACTTCTTATACTGAAAATGCAATCTCTCTGATCTCTATATGACCAATTATGGCTAAATATCACAGGCTTAACCTAGCTATATTATGGGCTTGGTGCTTTTGAACCTCCACAGACACGTAGACCTTTGCTTATAGCATTTATCTGGTATGTGCCATGGCATGTTTCATGGTTCATCTTGTTGACTAGCAGACATTGCACAGTAATATGCTGGTACGTGTATACATTGAGGTCTATACAATTTGAGATATATAGCACATGGACTGACTTATTCAGGGGCACATACATATAAGAACAGCATTCTGTTTTATTAGTACCAGTAAATAGTATGACAGTTATACAGAGTCATACAGCTTCCAGATGGGGCTATTTTGACCTTGTGTAGAGTGCACAGCATGCTATAATTCAAGCTAGTAAAAAAAGAACATCCTGATAAACTTGTCACAATCCCAGTTTAGAGATACAACTGAATGATTCACTTAGAGAACTAGGATAGTTTAACTCTTATTACTCAACAGTGTAAATGCAGCAATCTCTGTCTTTGTTCTCTGAACCTCCATTGGAGTTCACGCTGAATGATATTTATATAAGAGTAATAAAGTTGGCTGTATGTGTTAAATATTTGGAAGTAACTAATATACAAGTGGAAAGATAAAAGTGAGATCGATGAGTCCTCTTTGGTCTCCAGTTTTTTATTGTTTTTTATTTTCAGTTCTTTCATGTTCTCATAAAAGCTTTTTGCAGTGTCTAGACTCTTTCAGCACGATAACCTCCTTTCTTTTTCTAAATGTGTATATTTCAAGACTAGTTAGTAAGTAATAAAAGTCATTTGGCATTGAAAACATATCATTTATAGCCATGGTTAAAAGGACACCCTCTTTCAACTCTGATGTTCAATGTAAGGTTAAAATATCTGGGCCTTAGCAGGTTCTTAAGATCAATGACACACAACAGATTCCCTTGTATGATTAGATTTATTTAATGAAAACTGCAATAAATTCAGTCAAACTTATCAATTAATTTAATACCTTGTAAGACCACCTCCAGTAGAAGTGGAAATCTGGAAGAGAAGATGGGGATGGATAGGACATACCCTTCGCAAACCGCAAACCAGCATCACCAGACAGGGCCTCAGATGGAACCCCCAAGGCAAGCAGAAGAGAGGCCGTCCAAGAAACACCTGGAGACGTGACCTCGAAGCAGACATCACAAGGATGGGCTACTCATGGAGTCAACTAGAAAGAATAGCCCAGGACAGAAACCTCTGGAGATCTACCTTTGGCGGCCCATACCCCGGAAGGGGTGAAGGGCGTAAGTAAGTAAGTAAGTAAGAAGACCACATTTAGCAGCCAAAATGTACTAACCTTCTTTGTATGGACTTCATGTCTGCCTACTGTACTTGTGTGATAAACAGAAGTAAAGTAGGCGGACATCAAGTGACCTTCAAACATGGGGAAAATTAAGGCTAGAGTGAAGTGCTTGGCAAAATTAGTTCAAAACCGTGTAAACTTACATGTAGGGCTGAAGTAAAAGAGCAAGCCCTTCATGAGAAGCAAGGAAGTCAGACTGAGGTTTTTGAAAGACCTTCTTCTATTCAGTGTCCAACACCTAGCCATGGTTTAGTTAGACAGAGGCCTGGAGGAACTTACAATCCCATTGTCTTATGCCAACTGTTAATTATGGAGGATGGTCAGTGATGATGTGGGAGTGCTTCAGCAAGATGCTCTACAGTTTAGATCAAGGGTTGGAAAAAAATAAATTATTCTCACCTAATCCTTTGTATCTGGCACGGCTAGGGGACAAATCCTCTTACAACCCTCAAGAGTAAATTTTTTTAAGTTATTTTTTCATTTACATGATGAGGTCAACGGCCTTAAAGCAGTTGTAAATTACTCAACTTTCAGCAGTTTACACCAGGGAAAACTGCAACAAGAAAAAAAGGAACTTGCCATCATCACTTTCACATTGCTAGAGGAAGCATCTAAAGTAATGGAGAACCGAAGCCACTTCCACCCATTTGGTCCAACAGTAATAGAGCATCCCTTTCCAGCAGGGGTGGTACTATGCCAATCAGTGCCCAGGGCTAAAATCGCCCAGGGCACTGTTAATGGGATAGATATCCAATGTGCCTTTTGGCTGTATGACATAGTGCCTTGGTGCTACGTCACACAATGGGAAGGGGCAATGTTGGAAATATGTCAGGATTTATTCTTTATTTTGGGGCAGTGATTGCCGTAACTATCGTCAATCCCTTTTAAGTAGCCAGCAGAGGCTTCCAGAGCATTAGCTAGCAGAGGAGGTAACAAGAGAGCCCAGGATAAGGTCAATAAAACCTGGTGCTACTTACCACTAGCTGTATTAGATGTGTGCCTTGATTTTTATTTAAATTAGTTGAAAACACACACATATGAATTTGAATAGATATATATTATAGTTTTTATTGGATAGTATTTATTGTATCTAGGTGGGTTTTTTAACTAGTTGAAATAAAATAGCATGGAATTTTTATGAAGTATTATGTGCACCTTAAAACCCCAGTATTTGCTATTGGCAAATGTTTAATATACCCAATAACGTCCTCCAAATAATCTCTCCACCAACTTTAATTATCCTTGGACTTTTTCCATTCTATAAATTCTCCTCATTTGGAATTCCATCCATTCTTCGCTGTCTTTTTCTCATCCCCCCTCTCTGTAGACCTTTTTAGGCCCAAATAAGGATTCATCCATCAGGAAAATTGGGTGGATAGATTAGACATATAACTAAATTTTTTGTGAATTTCTGGTTTGGCTTTTTGTTGTCTGTGGTATATTCTGTCTATCCAGTTAATTAGGTTTGAAACCATTTAAAATCCATTTCAAGGGTATATATGAATTCAATATTTTGAGATGGGTACCATCACACTAGTCAAGAAAATTTCAAGCACGTTATAACCATTTGTGGTAATCAATATGTACTCCCAGTAAAGAAAAGAGGTCAGGTGACTATATGTGGCAGTAGTACCTTGCATAAACACACCATGAATTATAATGGTTCTTTTAGGCCATTTAACAGATCAAAAGCTATAGGAGGGTCATGAGTACAGCTGTTTCCCCAGTTTAAAAAGACAATGTTCAATTATGATAATCATAACAAAAGGGTAAAAATGGTCTAAACCAATCAATTTGTTTTGTTGATCGTCCAGAAATCTATGCCCGTTCACATGGTTTGATTGGCCCAGATTGATCAAAATTTCAATGATTCGATCCCAAAATTATTGGACATGTCGTAAATTTCGATCGGTCTAGTAATCATCGAACGAATCTCACATATTATTTGTTGTGCACAACAAATTTTGGTCTGATTTAACGAATTACCATACTTATATCAGATGAACTAAAATCGATTTAAACATCTGTTTCTCTATGTATGTTTCAATGGCAGTAAGATCAATCCATTATTCTCAGATCAGAAAACCTAGATCGGGCTAGGTTGATTGAATTAAAAAATTCAACGTGTATGGGGGCCTTAACCTCCCTAGTGCTATGCCGGAAGCCAGTTCGGGCAAAAGGACGCTGCAACTATCAATGTGCCCGAACTGGCTTCGGGCACGGCGCGGGAGCTCACCTAGTCTGGCTGCCGCCTCCAGCAACGTCCTTACCGGCTTCTTTCGGGTTCCCGAGTGACGTCACGGAGGTGGGACCCGGGATTAAAGAAAATTCTTTTTCTTTTCGTTTTTTTAATATATATTTTTTTTACTTTTGAACTGGATCAGATAAATGTCTTTATCTGATCCAGTTCAAAAGTGGATCCAGCTAGCAGAAACGCTTAGCAGGAGCGTTCCTGCATCTGGATCCACCTAGGGCTGGACCAGAGTGCCTCTGGAAATAGTCGATCTCTCTGGCTATTTCCGTGATCGGCACTCGTGTGCCGATGACGTCACAGCCCAGGCGGGAGATTTAAAATGTAGATGAAAGATTTTTTTTCTTATTAGTTTACATTTGTTTTTAAAATGTTTTATCCAATCCAATTCAAAAGAAAAGAAAAGAAATGTAAACTAATAAAAAAAAATGAAAGAAAATTAACCTCCTTAGCGGTTGAGACGAGTCCAGCTTGTCCAGTGCTGACATGCTGAAAGTGCACTGGACGAG
>CM070032.1:39162919-39178549 GCA_036250615.1 Ptychadena robeensis | reverse complement strand
ATCGGTGGGTGGCGGGAAATTTAAAAGTTAAAAAAAGGGAATTGTACTGGGCACAGTGATGACTGTTCCCAGTACAATTTTAAAGTAATAAACACAACACAAATTTACATTTAAATAAATGTTTATTATTTACAACAAACAAAATTCAAATTATACTTTAAATAACTTTTTGTTTTTATGTAAAAAAAATTTTTTACAAAAAAAAAAAATTCCATTAAAGTCTATAGTGCGCTTTTGGTACAGAAATCTGTACCTATGCAGTGCGCTAGGGAGGTTAAAGAAATTTTTTTTTTCTGTACCTCTAAAGCCGGCCATAGTGCTTCAATCTGTGATTTTGCGAATGATCACCGTGCACATTCGGGGTGATTGCTTGGTGATCAATCGCAAAACGAACGCGCCCACCTGGAGCAACCGCTCGTGGTCGCACACAACTTTGATCAGCCAGAGAACGAACGTTTTTCTCTGGTCGATCACCAGTACTTTGAATGGGGTGTTTGGAATAGGATTTATGAGATTCTCTTTTGTTCACATTTTATTATACACAATGTATTTATCCTAAATGCTGTCTATTTGGAATACTTTTATAAAATTTTATTGCTCAAAAAATAAAGTATTAAAATAAAATCCAGCAATAGAGTTACAAAAACAACAGAGGGAGAGCCCTGTCCTTGTGAGCTTTACATCTTACAAAAGAGAGATAGAAACAATGGGTAGGATAACAAAGCTTCCTGCGCAGCTGATGTATAGTGTCTGTATATATATATATATTTTTATTTATTTATTTATATGCTATTATGCTGTTAGTCAAAAGAAAAATAAGAAAACTGATTTATATCCAGTAATATGCAAATATTCTAAAACACCTAAAAATACACCAGTGTAATGATATACTAGAAAAAAGTCTATAATGTAAATTGCATGCCTAATAGTACATCCTGCAGTCATTAACATTACAAGGTACTGCACAATGAGAACCATTTACCAATGAATGGAAAATATGGCTTTTACAAGATAGAGTTGTGTAATTAGCTTATATTTTGCATATATTAGTCAAGTCCAGTTTCCGGATCTGAAATTTCTGTGATTGTACATGTAAACTGTATGTATTTCATTAGAGATTGCATTTACTTTTACATGATTTTAATTTAGGGTAATGGTTTAAAACATTCATAGTGTTTTGGAGTTTTAGAAATCATGTCGTCAAACAAAATCTCAACACACAGCAGCCTATATAAAAAAATTCAATTGTATCAAAGACTTCTTGGATAGAAATGGAAAGGAACCTCACTTGTATAGTGAAGTATATCTGTTTTTGCTAATGTAAAATTATATTTGTTTATGGTGTAAACTATACTCTACTCCACACTCTTCCAGGACTAGCAGGTTCCACCAAAAAAGAACTGCTGCACATTATTTCAGAGCAGACCCTAGTAGGAGGACCCACTTAGCTTCTCCTAAGCTGATCCTGCAGCATCCTCTTTACTACTTCTCTTGAACACCTCAATGACTTCCTTCTGTCCTGCTCCTCTCCAAAACCCATTATATTCATTCTAGCATGCCCTGCTACCATCCAGGGCCAGTATCAGAAATTTAGATTAGACAATTTTTTAAGGGCCCTCAGCTCTTCCAATGCTCCCATTATTGGATTTCCTCCACTCCAATTTCCCCTAGATTGGTCTCTACCTGTCCTTGCTCTCCCTATGATCGCTACACCAATTCCCCTCATTAGAATTTTTGGGTTACATTTTCTTTCTGAAATACTACACTAGTGCAATGAGAATATTTCTGTTCCTGATACTCACCCCTTTATGGAAAAACTACCTTTCCACAATTGTTTTCACCAATAGACCCCACTATTTTCCTTCGATGGGAAAAGGCAAGAATTGTACATGTATCCCAATTACCCTCAATTCAAAGTTGTGTTTGTTTCTCTGTAACTATTCCCTCCTCACAATTAAGTATTTTGAGTAATCTTCAAAATGAAACCACCACTCCCCAGAAGGTCTCCTTCCCCAAATGTATAAATTACTTAGTTTCTGAGGTGCACTTTCTTATTGACAAGCTGTGGATGAAGATTTTTTTTCACCCATTTCCTGGACTTCTTGTTCATAGTTGTTAATATCATTATATTACAAGTGTCCCTTTCATATGCTTTGCAGTTCTACGATTCTTCAACTGTTTCTCCATCCCTCTAATGTTCCAATACTCTTTCTGGTACTACTTTTGAGTTTGTTTAAGACATAACTTTTAAATTTTAATTCTGACCCTTCTATTTCCTATAACATCCACTACAGGTAGGTAAAAAAAGAGTTAGGTTAAAAAAGCTTCTCAGTACCTATCATCCTGACATTCTTTTCTGTTTCTCTCCACATTATTTACACATTTAAAGACTATATGGTAGACTAAATTACAACTCCTATGATTGCTTTTGTAAATCCTTATAATGTAATGTTCTTTCCAATCGGACACTTAGGAGTCCCTTAGCACAGGGATCTCTTTTATGAAAATCACAATTTATCCAAGAAGTTAGCGATTAGGCTCTTTGTCCTCAACTCCTGTACCTTGCTGTTTGTCAGTGGGGTCATCCATCATATTTAGCAGCTTATGACAAGATAAGGAAGGAGGAGGGCGCAGAATAGAGAAGTCTTTCTTGCAGAAAATCAGTATTCCACAAGAAATCTGTAGAATTGTGGGGACCTCGATTTGATCACTATTAAGTCCAGGTTTCAGTGTATAATGCTTAGTGGCAGTACTGGTTTACTTTGGTCATGTAACCTATACCCAAATAGTGTCTCCCAGTATAACACTATTGTGTAACCAAGCAGGTGAATAGGCTGAAAGCTCAAATGGAAATGATCTGGGAATAATTTAAAACTGCAAATATAAGCAATTTTTACACCAAGTGAAACTTTCAAAATTTGATGTATTGCATTTATGCCCATTTTATAGATTTTACACAGATCTTGAGGTTAGCTTAAGGCAAAAATGTGTGGAAACCCAGTGATTTAGAGATTTGCTAATAGCATGAATCACACAGGGTACAATGTTGCCTCACTGCTATTTTACAAAATAATGACACCAAATATTTATTGCATGATTAATGGTGAGCGAATTTGAGAATTCCTTAGGGGAAATATGTTTCAAAACTAAAGGATCTAATCCAAAGGCTAGAAATAGAACAAAGGAAACTTCCACAGTCTACTGTTTGTATTAGAAAACCTCTTCAGGAACCACACAGTTTAAGCAATTTTTATCTCTTTATGTATCACAACATGAATAGTAATTGTCTTCCATTTGCTTTCATAAAACAATATATTTGAATACATTTCTCTTAGGTTAAAGCAGTGGTTCCCAAACTTTCCTTGCAGGGCCCCCCTTGCCTATTTAGGAACATTATCAAGCCCCTCTCCTCATTCAAATACAGGTTCAGAATGAGGGCCAGCGCCCCTCTGGAATACCTTCGTGCTGCCTCCCACGGGGGCCTACCCCCCAGTTTGGAACCATTGGGTTAAAGAAAATATTTGTTTTTATAAAAAAAACAAGTTGATTGGACAGACACAATGCATGATGGCATTGACTTACATACTTAATAATTGTTTGATAAGAGAAACGCAAACTTTGCAAGCATTATACCTAATGCTAACATTAGGTAACCACCTGTGTGGAAGGGGGCTTTTAGGTTCCTTTTGGCCTTTATCTAATTGTTCTGGTTTACTGTCACCCTACTTTCAATTAACCATATAAGACATAATACTGTAACATGCCACATCCCTTTACCAGCGTTACGTTCAATTTCACCCAATGAGATATGTTGCATAAGAGATTTTGTGCTGAATCCCCTTCTGGCTTTTTATTTTCCTGACTCCACATACCTTTGGATGTTTATCACTGATTTGTTCTCCGTTCTTTATTTACAAATGAATCAAAATAAGAACACAATCACATACATGCGATATATTATCAAAACGTTGATTCTAACCTACGGTACTTACTAACTAATAAATATCGTTATTGATGTCTATGTAATGAACCTTAGAAGTTATGAAATGTATTAAAAATAAAAAAAAATTTCATCCCAAGCTATATTCTATGTAATATTTCTACAAAACGAAATATTTACTAAACTAACTCCACTTACAAAACATGTAAGGACATGTGTACACTGGGTCTTTTTCCCACCAATCAGTGCTACCAACCACAGGGAAAAAGTTGCAAACACAATAGTCCCATTAATCTGGATGGGATCCACATATTCGAATTAATAAGGCATGTTACCACTAATGCCCTCTAAACAGTGGGTCAACACGCCCATGACTCCCTATGGATGCATAGCCTAAGTGGGTTAGTCTGTAATCTGCAAGTGGTTCTTATGTTGAGTTTTCTCCCCATTGGGAGAAGTGTAATTTAACAGGACTTCACAGGGTCTTTAAGTTTGCCAACATTCAATCACAATAAAGGGCACACATTACCATTAAAGGGAACAGAGGTGGGTATGGTGGTCACAGGGCACCCTTTGAAGCTAGATATCAGCTTCAAACTTCCACAACACTATATTACATAACTAAACTTTCTCATGTTGCATACACAGTTACATATATGAATATGAGCTAACAATAACAAGCAGTCTTCTTACTGCTAAAATATTTGATCTATAGACAGTACTGGGGAGAGGAAAGAACTGTGTAGAAGCAATAGAATTACTGGAAAAGTGCAAATGATAAAAAATATAAACTCATGGCTCTACAATGCTCCAGGTACCTCACTGATAACAGTATCAATGTACACCATTCCTGAACAATTGTAATTAAATCCAATTTGAATTTGAAACAATAAACCATGAAACAATGTTTTTTGTCTACTTTATTGACCTGAGGATCGGTTTAACAGGGACACACACCTTTGGAGCGTAAAAAAATCTTAAATGCACCTACCCTAATGTACCTATATTCACCTCGAAAGTGTATGTGCATGTGAAAATCTAACAGTATTCAGTTACTCAGTACAGTATAATAGTTCTTCATATTTTTGGTCACTACATAATATATAAATCCGTATTTTTTTGGATAGAAGACATAGTGCAATGTGCTAACTCCTGGGGCATGGGTTAAGTCTGTAGATGCTTCTTACCATAGAGCTTGAAGTGAATAATATGCAGTCCCATCATATTTAACTACAGATCACACGTTACTGGAGTCAGTGAAATTCTGATTTTTTGCTACAGGTTACCTTCACATTGCTTTATTTAAATAAGCCTGATAATATGCAATAACATATAGTCTTTGGTCATTCTCACGCCAATTGCCTGGTGAATTGTGTTGTGCTGCATACAAAACACTGGGGCTGTAAAAACGAAAAAAATATTATTACATGGTGTAGTGATGAAATGCATTGGTGTTAAACTAGAACCTTAAATTAATCATATACCGTATTTTCCGGTGTATAAGGCGACTGGGCGTATAAGACGACCCCCAACTTGCCTCTTCGGTACAGCACATCCCCACTGTATGACAGTAAGGGCAGTGCTGTACGGAACTATGCCTCTCTCAGAGGCACAGCCTGCTTGGATTGATTAGCTCTGCTTTTCTCCAAGACTCTGCTTTCCGTGTATCTAGCAGACAAGTGAGCTTTGGATACACAGAGCACTGAGACTTGAAGACAGGAAGAGCTGACTGCTCTATGTTACAGACACGCAGAGCTGGGGATGGGGGCGGGGATGTGCTGTACGATCCAAGCAGACTCTTCCTTTGAGTGGCAGAGCTTCGTACAGCACATCCCCGCCCCCATCCCCAGCTCTGCGTGTCTGTAACATAGAGCAGTCAGCTCTTCCTGTCTTCAAGTCTCAGTGCTCTGTGTATCCAAAGCTCACTTGTCTGCTAGATACACGGAAAGCAGAGTCTTGGAGAAAAGCAGAGCTAATCAATCCAAGCAGGCTGTGCCTCTGAGAGAGGCATAGTTCCGTACAGCACCGCCCTTGCTGTCATACGGTCCCTGCATACAGTGGGGATGTGCTGCACGGAACTCTTCTGTGGCCAGTACCCGGCCTTCAAGACGACCCCCAAGATTTTTATGGGTTAAAAAGTCGTCTTATACGCCGGAATATACGGTATTTATTTTTTTCAGGTGATTGTCACCTTCTTTTGTGAGTGTGTCTTTAGAAAAGAAGCTGAGAATAGTCCATCAGGAGTCCTCAACAGTGAGAAATCTCCTGTCCTTAATATCACATTTGTAATGGGATTTATTTCAAAAGCAATGTGTGTTGTCACAGCAACATCTAGTGGCAAAATGTGAAATTGCAGCTGCAGTGTAACGAAGATAAAGCACTGTATTTGAGATCTTAGCAAACTCTCGAAGTGCTAATATTCACAATAAACATTCCTGATTTGAATATTTGCACTCAACACCATACAGGAGCAGCAGGTGACTCAGGGAGTGTGTGACCAGGCTTGAAATGGCTGGTACTTGAAAGTAGAAGCATTGTATATGCTTTGTAAAAGCCAGGAGGCTCTGACTACTTGACAAGGTAGAGGGCTGTTGTGATATACTCTGGAGCCCTGGACTCATGGGTGGGAAACCCCAAACAGGTTAACAGAATCAACAATACAAAGTCCATGGAAAATTCAGACCTCAAATAAATTATTTCCTTTACCACAGGGAAAGAATGCATGGCTTGGAGAGGCCAGTGCACACTTTTTTTTTGCCCCTGGTATCTGCTGCTCCAACATCACACTGTCTCCAATCTGGCGGAAAACTCCCTTTGTGGACATACACCTGGCTATCTTTGTGACTACCAGGTGAAAATCCTGGTGTGTACCTGGTTGGAATGGGAAGGCCTACCCAGTTCCTTGATTCCCATTCCAGGACCCTTTGCGCAAACTGAAAACCTGCAGGTGCTGTCCAATATCCCAGACTCCTTCCCTGAACACCCTTGATGGGACACTTCCATAGCTAGACATGGTCCATTTACACAGTGACCGATAAGATGTCTGTATCTATGTACATACCTAAAGCAGTTGATAGGACTTAGGAAATATTTATAGCAGTTAAATCAATGACTTACCTTTAAAATACATTTACCTGAACGATCAATTTACACCTATCCATTTTAGAAATGTTGCCATGTGTTACTGCAGAATTAACCCCTGGAATACTGTACACTACACAGGAATCAACATGGTGACATCCACAGAAGAGAGCAGGTAAGTATATTTTTTTAGAATTTTTTGTGACTTTGAGCCATAGAACATCAGAGGTAAGTGAAAACTTGTAATGACATTTTTCATGTAGGTAAGTACTTCTTGACCACTTTTAACTTTTGGTACTTTGTTTATTGTTGGTTTACTTACCTACATCCATAGTTGCTGTAATGTTATCCCAAGGAATAGTGATGGACGAACATCAGCTGTGGCTGTTTGTGAACAGGTGAATCGAACTTCTGCAAATACCCGCCATTCACATGTTCGCGGCGAACTTCCATTGACTTTAATGGAGGGCGAAATTCTCAAACCTTCAGGTCATACAGTATTTGTAGCCAAAATACTAATAAAAAAAGTCAAAGGGGTGCAACCACCTGGACAGTGTCATACCACATGAGAATCAATGGCTAAATTTCTCCCCCAAAATAGGGAGTTTTTAAAATGCTGTTTTCTTCAGGTTTAATGGACAGAAATCACATCTAGTTTAAAGATTTTGCCAAAAGTTGGTGGGGGGTGTCTTCCAGGAGGGAAAAATTTGTTATTGGCTGTACTGTCCCACCTGACTCCTGACACTTTGCCTCCATGTTAAGGTGTAGGGGGCGGGTCGAACACCCATAATTTTCACCGGAGCTGCGAACTGCGAACATGCTATGTTTGTTGCGAACTGTCCAGTAGGCGAACTTGGCCATCACTACCAAGGAAGCATTTGATTGAGAAATGCATTGATATCCACTTACACTATAACTTGAGTGACTGTATCTTCAGCACGGTTTGATCACATTTATGTTCTCTTTGATGTAATAGTATGTTGAATATGAGAATGTGTTTCTTGATTAGATATTTTTGTTGACTGTTTCAATAAACTCTGCCTTTAAAAAAAAACAAAAAAACTATTCTCACCACAAGTAATGTGAATGTCTTCAAATTCCCCTCGCTAACTTCAGAACCCTTCACTACATGGCAGAACAATTTATCCATTTTTTGACCCATTATTAGTTAGGATGTAGCATCTTACCTTTATAATTTCAGAAATGTCAGATCCTTTGTGCAGTCATTTGAATATGCTGTCAATGCACCAGAATGGGCGCTATATATATTTTCTTAAGCAATGCAATGTTTTGGAGGTGCATTGGGTGGCATTTAACCCTCTGAGCGTTTGCCACGTGGCACGGTTTTTTTATAACCGTGCCACGGGCAATCGCGGTGGAGCACAATGTGCTCCGCCGCGATTGCCTGCTCAGCTGAGGGATGTAAACAAAAGTCCGGCGTCGCTGGAGACGCCGGACTTCTGCTGACAGAAAGCGACGCCCCTCCAGTTTGGCAGAGGTCTATGGCGCCGCCTACCCCTGCCCCCTTCGCGTCACCGGTGACGCGATCGGGGGCGGACCCGGAAGCATCGGCATACATGCCGATGCTCCTGACCGCCGTCAGAAGACGGCGAGACCTCGGGCGTTCCTCCGGCTAACTCGGGCTGAGTTTCATGATGCATGAAACTCAGCCCGAGTTAATTCGGGGAGAACGCTCAGAAGGTTAAAAGTATATGTATATTATGTTTCACCATGCAGTGTCATAACATCTATGTACCCCAATGCATACGTGTGAAGCTGGTTTCAACAAGTCAATGGATAATTAAGTATTTCGCAGTCAAACAAAGACTGCATATAGTTAAAAAAATAAATACATAAACTCAGTTTAAAAACTTTTAACTTCAAGAAAAACAATTACACAAAAATTCAAGGCTATTAAGCGTTTCCTTTCACCAAATTGCACAGCAATTGTTAAAAACACATCCAGTAGAAAAATTCTTGGCTAATCAGTGGCTTGTCTTTCTATAATTCAATACAAATAAAATGCTGTTAGGCTAATTGGCTTGTGCGTGAAAGTGCTATTGGTAGAAACATTAGCATAACGATAAAAACTTTGTAATCCAAAAGAAGATGTTTATGGCTGAACTCTAGAAAGCAGCCAAATACAGACAGAAAATACATCAGATGTGTCGGTGCTACTTCACCAGTCAAAGGATTGTACTTTTCTCCCTTCAGTCTAGAGATGTGCACAGTTATGCCAAATGGCATAGTAGGTCATAAGACCTGATTTTTTTCTGCTTCAGTAAAGTTAATCTTACCCTGGCCATAAATGGGTTAATATTTATGTTGTATTACCTTCAATTAAACAAAATTTGATTCATGTTTTTAATAGCTTTACAGGTCTCATCCCTGCCATGAAAGGAGAACCAGCAGACTGTCACTCCATTGTACTATTCTAATATTCCTGGTCTCCAAGTTTTTTTATTCTTTTTGTTTTTAAGTTGAATTATTTTCCTAAAATTCAATGCGTTCAACAGGCTGCGGTTGTGTGTACTTCCCTCCTTTCCAGTGTACTGTACATTATTAGGTAAAAGGGATAGATAGATAGATAGATAGATAGATAGATAGATAGATAGATAGATAGATAGATAGATAGATAGATAGATAGATAGATAGATAGATAGATAGATAGATAGATAGATAGATAGATAGATAGATAGATAGATAGATAGATAGATAGATAGATAGATAGATAGATAGATAGATAGATAGATAGATAGATAGATAGATAGATAGATAGATAGATAGATAGATAGATAGATAGATGTGTTCTCTGTATACATGTATACAAAAGCAAATATTTAGCAATAAACATCATTTGTACAGTAGGAAGTTTCTCATGTGCATTTGTCTCATGTAAGATTCAAATAAAATTATAGAAAGGAAAATCATTAAAGCCTTCCAAAATGAGTTTTTTTTCCGATTGTTCCTGGAATCCTGGCATACATATGCTGTCTTCATATTCTTGGTGTGGTGCCATATTTGTTAAACAGCATGAAAATATTCATAAAACGATAATGATTCCTTCAGTGTATGCAAAACTAGCTTTTAAGCAGAGATTTACGGTTGTGCTACAGTTCCAATTCTATTTACAATAAATCTAGTAGAGTAAAAGAAAGAGAGAACTACAATAAAAGAGATAAACATGACACAATTACTCTCCTCGTGATAGCGCTCTCCAAATTATATGGATTTTTAGAAGAAATCACCAAGATAAATACTGCATAAATAATTAGGTATGCGTATCATTTTTCCAAAGAAGCACCCAAAACTATATAAAAATAAGTAGGAAAAAGTGATTAAGTTGGAAGAATATCACTTTACATTTTATAGTACTGCATTATTGTAATGAAGACAGGCACATTACAGGGTGTAATGAGAAGGTGTTTAACCCCTTTTCCTGATAAATTAGCATTTTAAAGTTTCCCAGCACCATATTTTGTATTGGGGATATTAATGTTCTCCATTTGAGAGCAACCATCTGATATATTGTGCAGGTCGCGGCTCTCAATCTTTATTTCCAATGACACTTCTGATGCTTATTGAAATGGAAAAATAAATACTGTTTCCCTAGGAGTTACAGTATTTTAAGATTAATTAAGTTTTCACATGAATTGGGTTAATGCAATTAATTTAATGGATGCAATATTCAATTCAACCAAAAGGTGTCACTAGCAGCAGTACACTCTCAGCTGAACACGTCATACTTTACACTGATCTACAGGAGGAGGGAGGGGGGGGGGGGGCTGGGCTGTGTTCTGCTCTCTCTCTCCTCTCCCGATGTCACTGATTCTGTGTCCGTGGGGCAGCTGATTCCCACAGACAGGAGAGCTATAGATGCAAGTTCATCTGGCTCTGTCTTCATTGCCCATGACAGTTCAGGGCTGGCATAGGCAATTACACAGTTCAGATGGGAGAGCCGGACATCTGAACTGACAGGTCCTCCAGCTCCTCCAGCTCCCCTCCGTGCCGGGAGAGCTGGCCGGAAGCCAAGGTGCGACCACCGGAGGCTGAGTGGCCGTGGGGGTCACGCATTTGGCGTCACGCAGGCACTTTTTTGCCCCCAATTTTGGGGGTGAAAAAGTGCGTCTTAAATGCCGAAAAATACGGTAAGTTGAAAAAAGTCTGTTTAACCAGTAAAGTTATTAATAGGTAATAATAACATGGATTGCAAAGGTAGACTAATTGGAGATAGATAGGTTTTGCGCATTCTTTGCTAATTGTGTTTAATTAGTTCTGCAAATGGGAAGCATTTGAGGACACATTAGCACACAGGGGGGGGGAGCAGAGTTATAACCACCCCCAATTTTACCCTTTATGGAGCAAACAATTGATAACCGCTAGGAGACTACCCCTAATGTTGCATTCCCCAGTTGCTATAATCTGTTGTTGGTAACTACCCTTGCAAATGAGCTCAAAACCTCATACAGGATCATACAGAAAGGGCACAACCTAGTGCAACAAAGTTAAGTTCTGTTAATGATAATGGAAAAGATTAAATACTCACAATAACAGAGGTACAAAGGGCCAAGGCCCCTGTAAGTAATCACTACTTCTTGCTAAGCACGCTTTGTATCTCCATTATTTTATCTTTTCCTGAACTGAAATTGCATTACTGACTTTCCTTGTCAAATTTAAGTTCGGTGCTGTTTCCTTTAAATACTATGAAGTTCTATTGGTCAATACGTCTTACTATTAGGTTAAGGTCTAATATTGATGCTTACAAAGCAGATGATGGGTTTTTCATTATAAATCTATATTTGTTATGCTTGTGACCAACACAGAAAGGTTTGAATGACCATATAAGCAATTTAGATATATGTGTGGGAAAAAGTAAGTTTCTAGTAATAAGTGATGGCCAAACTTTGGCTAGGTCCATCTGCGAACAGGCGGATAGTGCTGTTTAAAATGTCCGACGTCCACCTGTTCATAGGACGATTCATATTCCGCGCCTGTTCATGGGGAATTTGAATTGAAAAAAACTAGTGACTCCCGGTTCAATATCCGGACGTGACGTCACTTCCGGTTTAAGCCGGTTTTCTTTCAGTGAAGACCGGCTTCTCTACCCTGTCTCTGGTGAAAGAAAAGTAACCTTCTTCCCACCGGTAAACAGGGCGGGTCAAACACCCGTACTGTTCGCTGGGGAAAGGAAACATTTTATGTTCGTGGCCGAACTGTCCGCAATCACTATTAGTAATTGCTTTCTGCATGTGAATTTTATTGTGATCGCATGGTTTCATTACCTTCAGAGGCAATATTTTGAAAAAATATGCTGATAGGAAGGTATGAGATGGATAAAAAGCAAAAAGAAAGAACTTATTAGAATGGGAAATAAATGTTTAGGATACTTTTGAGGTATGCATTAGTGCACAAAAACGTGTAAACAGGAACTGATCTGGACAATGTTAAAGAACTATTCATTAAGAAGATTCTGACAGAATACCTTAACATCAAGAAAAGGAAAAATACAGCATTGCAATTCTGTGGAAATGTGTTGAGTTGCCATTGGGACAAAGATTGGAGTTTCCATTGCCTGGGCACAGTTTAAGGATTCTGACTTGTATGGAGTTGGGAACTCACACCACCTATGGTACATTGGAACCATAAATGATTGGCATCATTCAAGTGATGTCATGAAGGATGTGCTTGCTAGTAATTCTCTAAATTTTAATATGATTTCCTGCAAAATATGACAGTACATGAGTGGCACGAAAATGTCTTCATTATCCAGCTTTTTATGCTAAATGAATCATTTCCCTAATTGTCTAAAATTCTAACTAATACAAAGACTTCCGCAAGGGGACTCCAGTGTGTGTATTGCTGGAAATTATTTTTCTTTCCTTAGGATATTCTTACAGAAACCATTTAATTTCTTAATATTTCAACAACTTTCAACAAGGACACCTAGGATGTTACTGATAATAATATTTTAGAAAGGGTTTGTGTGAACAATTTTTTTTCCGGGCAAATTATTATAACATAATAATATGAAAAATCAAGCTATGTTATTACTAAAAGTTTTACTTTTAGGGTATGTTGTCGAAATATTGTTACATTGTTTCCTAAAAGAGAAATAAAGATAAGTGAAGTGAGATTTTTGGTAAATAAAAGAAAAATAGGCAGATAATAGAATTGTGTATATTAAGCGTTAATACATTCCATTCAGAGATGCGTGTTTTTATTATGCAGCATCCTTTGTTCTCATTTGTAATTCTGTGCCATCTAAAGTGAAACGCATGCATATAATGTTAAACTATAAATACTTATTCATAGGTCATAACAGTTAACAATAGGTACATACTGTAATGAACTATGAAAAAGATAATTCTGTGCCCATCTCCTGACACATTGAGATGTAGATTGGTTTAGGCTGCAGAGATTAAAGTGATAATGGGAAAAGGAGGGTCTCTTTCATGCATTAACATATCTGTAACGAGGGAAGGATATTAAATGATGTAATTACCGGCACAGACCTGCATATGTACTGAGTGATTGCCCTTTGCATTTGCTCATTCTATGCTATAACATGTGTGTGTGTACATTTAGACTTTTTGGATTTGTATCGATCATGTTGATGTTTGTTTTTGTAAGAATAAAAGAACACTGGAATAAAGGAATAAACACCTGTGATCACATATTTTAAAAATCAGAACTGCTTCTTTTTGTACTGCCAGCCCTTAGCCTCTCCATTTTCATCTTTATAAATATTTATAAATCTGGTTTACCCAGAATCTACAGTTTGTTGCAAAAGATTACTGCAAGGAAGTTATTTGTATCATTAATAAAACAGAGAATTTGTCCAAAATATTTATACAGATGGTAACTCAAATAACTACATGTTACAACCAAGGTATGCACAAGAGCATTTCTGAATGCACAACACGTCGAACCTTGAGGTAGATGGGCTACAGCAGCAAAAGACCACTCTGGGTGCCACTCCTGTCAGCTAAGAACTGTAAACTGAGGCTACAATTCCCACAGGCTCACCGAAATTGGACAATAGAGGATGGCAAAAATGTTGCCTGGTCTGATGAGTCTCGATTTCTGCTGCGACAACAACATGAAAGCATGGATCCATCCTGCCTTGTATCAATGGTTTAGGCTAGTGGTGTAATGGTGTGGGGGACATTTTCTTTCCCTTAGCAGTAATTGATCATTTTTGCAACGTGTGAAATGAGCATAATGACCATGTAATTTAAATACAAATGCCCAGCAGCATCAGGTTACAGGTATCCACTCAAGGCACCCACCCAATACAATAAACATGTAGAAGTACACACAAGCTGCTTTGTTTCTGTGTGAATGCCAATCCCTGTAGAAATTTGCATATTCACCATGGTAAGTTATACATCATGTGTTTGGTTTAAGAACAATCTCATTGTCTCAGCAACAGATTATGGTGGGGATGTATGGTGGGGTGGGGATCTAAACTGTGCACTGATTCCCTTAACTAGCGCACTGCTGAGGTACAGCTTTCTGCACCCAAAGCGCAACATGTAACATGTAAAATAAAATAAAATGTTTTTAATAAAAATAATGAAAAAAAAAACACAAAAATTAGGACACAAAACTATGCTGCTATACTAAATATCGCCAGAATAAAGTCCCTGATGCCCCAGATGTTCCCATTTGCACTTAACCCTCTCTAACCTGGTGTAATAAAATCACACCAGGGAAGAAAGGGTTATTGCAAATGGGCACATCTGGGGCATCAGGGACTTTATTCTGGCGATATTCAGTACATAGGGGGAGTTTGAAAGCAGTTTTCTACATAGAAAACTGCTTTCATGCTATTTACTGTACAAATCTCCAGCCGCCTCCCCGAGTGACGTCATCACGTCACTCGGAGCGGGGGGGGGGGGAAGGAAGACACGAGCAGCCGAGGAGGAATGTCGCATGGGGACACAGGGACAGCGTGAGTATGCTCTCCCGGTGCCCCGCATTGTACTGGACGGCAGCACCTCGTCCAGTGCGATAGTAGCAAATGGAGCGCTGGACGAGGTGCTGCCGTCCATAACGCTAGGGCGGTTAATGGAATTTTCTATTTTATGTTGTAGGCATGTAACTTCCCAAAATCTGTCCGTACCTGTCAGTAGACATACTGAATATTATCATGTTTGAAACACAATTATGTAAAAAAATATTTAATTAAAAAAATATATACATTTAATAAACTGTATCATTTGAATGATAAAATCTCTAAAATACTGCTTTTGTATGATAGATTTTAAAACAGTATGTATTTATATTTGTTTTTTGTTTATAATTATAATGGATATGTGTTTTGTGTTTTTTTTTACTTTGAATTGTATTGGATACAGTAATCACTGTATCCAGTACAATTCCCATTTAAATTTGGTGCCCCTCCTCCTCCTAGTGTCACAAACGTAATGACGTGACTCCGGGGGAGGAGGGATCTACTTCCTTACCCGGAAATATTCAGGTAAGTTTTGGACATTAAGCCGCAATCAATACAGTTTTTATGGTTTGAATTAAAAAAAATCCCACCGCCTCTGTCAGAGATCTTCCTGTCAGAGACCTACCACACCATCAGGGGTTAACCCACAGGG
>CM070032.1:39133353-39157773 GCA_036250615.1 Ptychadena robeensis | reverse complement strand
CTCCTCCTTGAGCCATTGGGAGACCCCTTGTCCACCCGTGACACCCAGGAGATCTTACAGCCTCCCAGTGTGTCATCATTAGGTGCGTCCCCCCGAGGGTGGAGGGATCCACTCCCTTACCTGAAAGCATGCATTTAAAACTCATGCCGCCTCCTGCTGTGATGTCATTACGTATGTGACACTGGGGGGTGTGGGTAGGGATCGACTTCTTTCCCTGAAGCCTGTGGATGCGATCGGAGCTGCCACGGATGCAGCCTCAGGTAAGGGATCACTCAGTGTCGGACAAACCCAATTAGTTTGGTGCACTTTTTGTACGTGCAGAGTGAACGAACTGGGTTTGTCTTAAATGCTAGGGAGGTTAAACAACTGCATTTTTTGGGAAACCCCATTTGAGAACTTGTTTTTAACCCTGGGTGGTTTAATGTATTCTTTTCTATAAGTAGAAGAATAATGGGAGACAAAGTAGTATATTTTTTATGTCTCTTTAATTTTATGTCTCTTTCATTTTCACACAGGTCGATACCAACTCAATTGATGAACAATTGAGAGGTACGTGGTGACATCATTGTGATATCACCATGCTGCACTTGAGCATTCATCCATCAAACGGAGAATCGATGTGCACCATTTTGTGCAATCGATCCCATTTGATACTCTGGGTGGGGACCTTGGTCCCCAACCAAAGTAATGGCACTCAAACAGGGATTTACCAACATGTTGGTTCTAACAGGGTGGCCAGGTTTGATTCCTGAACAATCAATCGCACCAAAAGCGCACGGCAATCAATAGTTCTGGAATCGGATGAAAAATGTCTTCCTCTGCTGGAATTCCATTCCAAGCATCATCTATTCCTTTAGGTGAAATAATACTTGCTATGGTTAGTTTGAAACTTTCCTTCTGCTAGTAATGTTGCTGTGTTCTTGACTAGAGATGGTCGAATTTTTCAACTAGCTAACTTTGTGAGCTGATTGCAAAGCCTCTAAAAATGGTATCATCACCAAAATGTCTGGAGAGGTAGAGAAGGGCGGTGGGAACATTGCAAAACAGTGTCTGCTCGGTGCACAGCGTAGGTTTGTCATTAAATTCACTCTTAAGCAGAGGCCGCCCCCACCCCAAGCAGACCCGCCACACCCGAGGCTAGGCCGGCCGACCACCAACAGAACACACACCCCAGTCAGACACTTCCACCCTGTCACCCCCCCCCCCCCCCCCCCACCCCCCCCCCCCCCCTGACCTTCCACCCCCAAAACGTCCCTCCTTACCCCAATCAGAACACACACCCCAGTCAGACCTTCCACCCTGTCAGACCTCCCATCTGACTTACACCCCCTCCCACTCAAATCAGAAACACCACACCCAGTCAGACCTTCACCACAGTCAGACCTTTCCACACCAGTCAGACACTCCCCCAACCCAATCAGACCTCCTTACCACATTCAGACCTCCCCACCCCATTTATACCTAAACCCCACCCATTCTCAGACCTTGCCACCCCGTTCAGACCTCCCACCCCATTCAACACCTTCCACCCCATTCAGGATTTCCCTCCCCCAATCAGACCTCCAATCCCATTCACGACCTCCCAACCCCAATTCGACACACAAACCCCAATTAGACCCTCCACACCCCAATCAAGAACACCTCCTACCCCGTAAGACCTATGCACACGTACTGAGAGGGAGGAACTCACAACGCACCCAGCGTGCACATTACTGTACACACATGTACCACCAATTGAGGGCGAGAGGGGTGGTGTAAAGGAGTTTAAAGTCATCGAACTCAGGGTATATAAGACAAGAAGAGTTAATACATGTCAATAGAGAAAGTCCCATGGTTTTATGAAGTCAATCATAGGTCAAAACGGGGTATCATCCTGCCATCATACATTGTGACTTGATTGCTATTTTTCTCGACGGCAATTCGCGATTTTCTCGATTATTCAGGAGAACTCTTTTTCTTTTTTTTTTTGTAGTGGTAGGCAATGTAATGGCACCAATCAGAGGAACCGTGGGAGCTGTAATTAATTGGCGCGGGGGAATCATCAGGTTCCCCCCAGATGAGAAAGGGTAATGTCCTGAGTTAGGGGTGCCCACATTGGTTATTTGGAAAGACACGGGGTATAGCGTAATCCGGTAATAAAGTGGACATCTAGCACCGCAATGAAATTTAAAGCGGTCCAGAAGGTCAAGCAGCTGAAGTGTAGGTGTGCTGGAGAGGGTCCAAGGCACTCCAAGAAAACCTGGAGCGATCCAGATCACGTTCCGCGGTCATCAAAAAGCCCCGCCGTGATCACCCCTATTTTACAATTAGACTATGCACTTAAGTTCAAAGTCGAATATTGACTTGACTTGTAAAACTTCATTCATGCAAAAACTATGTGTTAGAGGCCATCCTTTTTTTTAAGTTATACTTACAACCTCCTCTATATCTCAGCCATGTTTGTTTGATGATACAGTGTTCAAGGGCTTTACACTTCAGTCAAAAATCGAGTCATAATAAAAATTCAACCATCTCTATTCTTGGCACCATAGTGAAAGATACAGTGGTCGGTGTGCAAAACGATTCCTGATTTCTTATTTTTTTGCATGTTTGTCACACTAAAATGTTTCAGCTCATCAAAAACCGTTAACTATAGTAAAAAGAAAACATAATGTGAACACAAATGACAGTTTTAAAGAAGGTGTCGTTATTAAGGGAGAACAAAAACGCCAAATCTACTGGCCCTGTGGTTGGAAAAGTGATTGCCTCCTGTGAAAACATAATACCTGTACTGCGGTTTTATCACCCTAGTTAAAAAATTTCTGTGTCACCCCCCAGGCCGGATTACTGCCACACCGTTTCAATCAAGAAATCACCTTAAATAAGAGTCTCCGGTCACAAAGAAGTAGACCAAAAAGCACCTCCAAAAGCATTAGACCTCATGCCAACAAGATCCAAAGAAAGAAATTCAGGAACAATGAGAACCAAAGTAATTGAGATCTATCAGCTGGTAAGGTTATAAAGCCATTTCTAACGGCTTTGGGACTCCAGCGAACAACTGTGAGAGCCCTTATCCACAAATGGCAAAAACATGGAACAGTGGCCGTGGAACATTCCCAGGAGTGGCCGGCCGAAAAAATGACCCCAGCGAGCGAGACTGAGACCAACTCATCCGAGAGGGCCACAAAAAGACCCCCAGGACAACTATAAGAAAACACTGAGGCCCTCAATTGCCTCTTGAAGGTCAGTGTTCACGGACTCCACATAAAGAAAGGGACCTGGGGTAAATAAAAAACGGTCCTGCATGGAAGATACCATAGATGCAAAACCACTGTTAAACAAAAAAGTCTCAATTTTGCTAAAAAACATCTGAATGATTGCCAAGACTTTTGGGAAAATACCTTGAGGACCGACGAGACAAAAGTTGAACTTTTTGGAAGGTGCGTGTCCCGTTACATCTGGCGTAAGAGTAACACAGCATTTCAGCAAAAGAACATCATACCATAAGTAAAATAAGGTGGTGGTAGTGTGATGGTCTGGGGTTGTTTTGCTGCTTCAGGACCTGGAAGGCTTGCTGTGATAGATGGAACAATGAATTCTACTGTCTACCAAAAAATCCTGAAGGAGAATGTCCGGCCACCTGTTCGTCAACTCAAGCTGAAGCGATCTTGGGTGCTGCAGTAGGACAATGACCCAAAACACACCAGCAAATCCACCTCTGAATGGCTGAAGAAAAACAAAATTAAGACTTTGGAGAGGCCTAGTCAAAGTCCTGACCTGAATCCTATTGAGATGTTGTGGCATGCTAGAAAACCCTCAAATAAAGCTGAATTACAACAATTCTGCAAAGATGAGTGGGCCAAAATTCCTCCAGAGCACTGTAAAAGACTTGTTGCACGTTATCGCAAACGCTTGATTGCAGTTATTGCTGCTAAGGGTGGCCCAACCAGTTATTAGGTTCAGGGGGCAATTACTTTTTCACACAGGGCCATGTAGGTTTGGAGTTTTTTTTCTCCCTAAATATTTCAAACCATCATTTAAAAACTGCATTTTGTGTTTACTTGTATTATCTTTGACTAATCGTTAAATGTGTTTGATGATCAGAAGCATTTTGTGTGACAAACATGCAAAAGAATAAGAAATCAGGAAGGAGGCAAGTAGTTTTGCACACCACTGTATATATATATATATATAAATTTCACTGGCCACTTTTAAATTTTTTCCATATTTAAGTAGAGAATGTGTTTTCTTACACTTCAGCACAGAGTATCGTTTCTCCCTACAGTAGAAATATCAGCATTTTGTTTAGCTTTGACTTGAATTTCCTCTCTTTGTGTTTTATGTTTGAATGATACAGAGTGTAAGCTCCTTGGAGTTTTAGGACAGTTAAAATACTTTATAGAGTGCTAACAAATATACTATTTGTAAATAAGCAGATAAAAACTAGTTGGGTCGCCAGACAATAGCTTCAATACCTTACATTACACGCAGAATCATTAGGATATAAAACATACCCAGCTAAGACAAGCTTTGAAATTGCACATTGCTAAGTGTTATTTTGTCTTTTTTAACAGTCATTAGAACAAAACATGGCTGCTGCTACAAACTTGATGCGTACTCTATTAGAAAAATAATATTAGAAACATAAATCACGTCCTATTTTTTTAGGCAAGAAAAACCATATATGCTTTATATATGTCTAAGGCAGCTAAACTTTCAATTTCTATGTAAAATATGATTTTTAAAAAATCCCCCGAAGAGGATGGAGCCATAATAAAGATGAGGAAAAATTAACACACTGTGAAAAAAAGAACAGAAATTAATTCATGGCCAATTTAAAGCGGGACTCATATTAAAATGTATAAAAGGCTTTCATCATATCTTGAAAAACCGTTGTTCTGTAGGAGGACTTAATGACTAGAAATACAATGTTTCCCCATGTTGTCCTTTTTGTTGAAGCGATTATACTGATTTATAGATGAAATTGAAAATGTTTGAAATTGTATATTAATACATTACAGGAAAGATTGTGTCATCTACAGATTGTTCATTCTCAATAAAAGAACTGCGATCAGCATACCAAAAGCTGGTTGAGTTGCTCTTACCGTTACTTGCTAGTCTATCGTTACTGGCAGATACAGTTACAAATGTACAGCAGCTGACTTTTTAATGACAAAGGATCTGGAAAAGACCAACACTGGCACAAAAGTTAATTTACAAGCAGATGTTGTTGTGAACAAAGGACACCTTGCTTTTAGAGCAGCCTTCCACATTAGGCAATAACTAAACATTTTCAATTCAACAATTCATTTAAACATTAATTCTAACAAGTTAAACTCTCCCTCAGTAAATGTTCATCAATATGGCATCCATATGAAGTTGATCACTTCTTTCCCTTTGCAAATATCTGTAAACTCCGCCACTGTCAAAATGGTGGAGGGAGCATCATGGTTTGGGGCTGCTTTGCTGCCTCAGGGCTTGAAGGGATTGTTGTCATTGATCGAAACATTTATTCCAGAGACATTTTGCTGGAAAATGTAACACCAACTGAAGCTCCGCAGAGGATGGGTGATGCAACAGAACAATGACGCAAAGCATACAATTCATTTAACAAAAGAATGGCTTCAACAGAACAAAATAACCCTTTTAGAGTGGCCCTGCCAGAGTCCTGACCTCAACCTGATTGAAATGCTGTGGCATGACCTTAAGAGAGCGATTCACACCAGACATCCCAAGAATATTGCTATACTATAATATTAACAGTTTGTGAAGAGGAGTGGCGCATATTAACTCCAGATCGTTGTGCAAGTCTAATCTGCAACTACAGGAAACGTTTGGTTAAGGTTATTGCTGCCAAAGAAGGGTCAACCAGTTATTAAGTCCAAAGGTTCACATACTTTTTCCACCCTGTACTGTGAATGTTTACATGTTATGTTAAATAAAAACATGAAAACATATACAGTGGAGGAAATAATTATTTGACCCCTCACTGATTTTGTTAAGGTTTTGTTTTTACAATGACAATGTAGGCACAAGTATGAAAGTGCTTAGACAGTTATCATTTAGCAGTCATGGTTAGGTTATGTGTAATACAGTGTGCAGTGATAGCACTATCAAAAGGAAAATCGAACAAAAATTACTTTACTAAAAAATGATAGCAACTATGATTTGCATTTCATTGAGTGAAATAAGCTATTTGAAACCGCCCTTTACCAACCATTAAGAGTTTCCGGGCTCTCCCACAGAGTGGTTAAGACCACTTTACTCAATTAGTTCCACCCTATAAGGAACCTGTTCTTAAACTATGGTCACCTGTTATAAAAAGACACCTGTCCACGAATCAATCAATCAAGCAAGACTCCCAAACTCTCACAAACATGGGGAACAAGCCTCAAAGAGCTGTCCAAGGGGATGCGCAGAGAACAAAAAAATTGTATATAGACCTGACCAAGGCTGGAAGGGCTACGCCAAAAACATTAGCAAGGAAAAGCTGGAGAAGAGAAGGTGAATCAACTGTGGGTATGCGTTGTTCGAAAATGGAAGGAGCCACAAAATGACATCAATCGACTCAACTCTGCGGGCTCCACAGCAAGATTCTCACAGCTGGGTGGTCAATGGTTCTGAGAAAGGTGGAAAAAAGCATACTAGAAAACACACGGGAAGGAGTTACGTAATGACCTTCAATTAGCAGGACCCTGACGTCCAAGGAGAACCATTGGAACAACCACACTTACACAGCATGGATTAAATCCTGCATGGCCGCCAGTTCCCCCTGCTCAAGAAGGCACAGTGAGGAGCCCGGCTGCCAATGTTTGCCCAATGAACACTGAATGATTCCAGAGAGTGACTGGGAGAAGGTGCTGTGGTTCTGATGAGACCAAAAATAGAGTCTTTGGGACTTAAACTCCCTCGCTGCTGGTTTGGAGGTAAAGTAAAAAGAAAACATGCTAGCCTTATGCACCCCCAAAAAAACCACCGTCCCACCGTCAAAGCATGGGGTGGGCGAAACATTTTGTTTGGGGGTTTTTTGCTAAGGGCACAGGATCAACTTAATAGCATTACCGGGGAAAATGGACGGAGCCATTGTGTATCGTGGAAAAATCCTGAGCGACACACCTCAATTCCCTCTGCCAGGAAAAACCTGAAAAAATTGGGACGTGGATGGGGGTTCAAGCACGGACAAATGACCCCCAAATTGAAGACATACAAGCAAAGCAAACAAAGGGCGTGGCTCAGGGAAGAAGCAAATTACGGTCCCATGCGAGTGGCCTAGTGTTGTCAGTCTCCGGACCTTAATCCAATAGAAACTATGGAGGAGCCCAAAGCTCAAGAGTTGCACAGAGACAGTCCTCGAAACCGGTTAGGGATTTGAGAGATGATCTGCAATAGAGGTAGTGACCACACTGTCCTCCTTAAAAATGTGCGCCAAAACTTGTCATCAATTACAAGAAACGTTTGGAACCTCTGTGCTTGCAAACACGGGGTTTTACCCACCAGTATTAAGTCTTTTTTTCTTTAGAGGGTTCAAAAAACTTATTTCACTCAATTGGAAATGACAAAATCAAGTTTGCCTATCTTTGTATTTTTTTTTAAGTTATTTTTTATTTCGAGGTCCTTTTGATGTGCTCATACTGCCCACTGTTAAAACTAAAAACCTACCATTGAAATATACTGTCTGAGACTTTTCATTCTTTGTCATTGACAAACTTACAAAATCAGTGAGGGGTCAAATAATTATTTCCTCCACTGTATGTTTGTGTAGTATTATTTTAAGCAGACTGTGTTTTTCTATTGGTGTGACTTAGATGGAGATCAGAGCACATTTTATGACCAATTCATGCAAAACTGCACGTAATCCCAAAGGGTTCACTAACTTTTTTGTCATGTAGTGTATACTGACATTAGTGGGCAAACAGACATCTAAAGACAAGGTTAAAATACTTTACATCTGATTTACATTACACATTCCATTCTGTTTCATAAGCAATATGATACAGTATATTCATCTATGATATTATTTTTATTATTCCCTACACCCATACAAAAATATTCTTACTGTCTCCCCACGAAGAGACATGCCTCCTGCTGCTGACATAAAGGAACTTCAATAGAGTGGGAAGTAACTTATTTGGAAGTGAGCTCCAGCCACAGTCATTTTAGTGAGTAGATCATACAGAGAAAGTGGGCAGAAGCTGATTTACTCCCTGTATGAGCACTGCAGGGTACAACAGACACAAATGTCAAATCCTGCTCCCGTATTTCCATCACTGTTCTAAAATAAAAATATCCCTAGAGGAAAAGCATACATTTGTAGTACATTCACAGTAACAGAATTATTTTACTCATGCAATTGTTTAAGTTAACTGCACTGAAACTTCTCTCCTCTTCTGACATCTTCAGCTGTCATAGATCTGTCTCAAGTGAGCAACTTCTTATAGGATACAAATTAAATATCAGTGGAGAAGTGTTATTTATCTAGCATCTGAAATCACTGAAACAGAAAAGAATTCCACTGCAAATGTATATTCCACCTTTATACAGTGGTATATAACATTTAGGAAATGTTTAGAATAATATTTTAAGGTTATGTATAGTTTTTTAGTTATTTGTTAGATGTATCTGTAAGGGATATCGGGTTGATAATAATTATAGATTTGTTTTATGTATTGATCTTGGCAGAACCGTGACAGTAACAGTGGAACAAACAAAAAATGAAAGGGTTTTGGTGACGTATTTTATAATAGGACAGTCACTTAAGCCCCCCATACACGTAAAGATAGAAAGGCACCCTCTGTCGGGTCGGCAGACCCAGCAGACGGCATCTAGTGACACTGGCTGTGTTGTGAGTCAGCACAAAGGGAGAGAAGCACCTCCCCCCTTCCCCCCTCACAGGGAGAGAAGCAGGAGGCAGCGCATGCAGACATGCTGATTCCTCAGCCCTGATGGATCTGAGATCCCTTGGAGCTGAGGAGACATATACCCATACTTTAGATGGGGACACTGTGTCCCCGTCTTAAGTATCAGACTTAAGACAGACATGCCTATAATGGCTTAGATGGATTTGCCTGCCGATTAAAGCTCTTTAAGCTTAAGATCAGCAGCCGATTTTTCAGCCGACCGACCGCCATGTCGGTCGAAAAATCTAAGCTTTAGTATTGGTTAATATGGTATACTGCAGGAGTTTTAATTCCTCAGCTGCTCCTGTGTCATTACCTGTACCTTTGTGCTATCTCGTGTTGCATCTCAAATCTAATTGAATGTACAACACTGCGTAATATATTGGCACTATATAAATAAAAATTAATAATTATAACTGTAAGCCTAGGCTCATAAGTGGTTTGAATAATTGTACACTTACAGTTGCAATATCAGACGTCTTGAATGTGTAGGGGACGGAGGACATAAGCATTGCATATATTTATTTATTCATTTTTGACATGGAACTTGCTGCATTAAAAAAAAAACAAAAAAAAACAGAATCCCAGTTGTTGATATCTTTTGCATTAAAAAAAGTATCCAATTATAAGCAAATTCTCTATTTAGTAATGTGATATTAGGACCTCTATTTTAAATGTGTTTTGGTTAAAGTATTTGAGATATTCATTACAATAATACAAAATTATTTATATTGTCATGCTACTAAACTGGGTTAATAACACACATAATGCTGAAATACGTGTCAGGACCCGGGTCTAACATCTGTAACTTGGCTTGTCACTTGTTTTTTTCATAAGAGACCTCATAAGCAGCTCCTGCATATCAGTCACAGTATACCTTGACAGGTTTAACCTTCCCAAGTGGCTAAATACACCATCTTCAATGCAGCCTATTGACCAAAGCAATAAGCCATTCTATATAGTGTATTAAAGTCATTTTCCACATGCTACCTCAGCATGACCCATTGTTCATACAGGCTCCTGCTGACCATGGAAAACCAGGATCCCATATTAAATTGCTACACTTTAGGCCGTTACACCGGTTAAACAATGAGTCCCCAACTGAATTGTTTTCTTCTTTCATAGCCTAAAAAGCTCAGCGATTATCACAAGTGCTCAAGATGCAATTTTAAACTGTCAAGAAGAAAAGAACCCTACACATAATGTTCCGACTCAAAATACGGCATATTCTGGCTGTAGAATCTTTATTTGTGTTATCAAGCTCTGTTCCTTGATTCCCGGATGAATAAAGGTGTCATTAGCAAGACTATAAGAAGTTACTTTGAAAGCTTTGGATCCGGTTCTATAAAACTGTACCTTATCCTTGCTAAAATCAATTTTATTCACATGCTTTTTGACAAATGAGTTCAATCTAAATGTTGTGCCCTTACTTTGACCCTCAGCACTACAAACAATAGGTTGGACTCGGCTAGTGGAGACAGTGTTCCACACTAATGAATCCAAAATGGCTGAGGCCCCAAAAAATTGGTTGATAATGACAAATCCTTTCAGGTGATCATTGTAATTGGAGAAGTACTGCATAGGGGCTTAGCGAGGATGAAGTAAAAAGAGATTTGTTCTCTCATTACAGCTAATAGAGTCTACGAGTGCTGTGTGAGTATGTTCTTAATTTAATCATCCTTTAATAACTTTGCACACTTCATTTTCTCTGTAAAATGACATGAAATGGACACACACATGTTAAGTTTAGCATTAAAAGCAGATGGATCTTCTAATGACCAATTACACGCTGTGTATACTGATGAATTTCCTTTTATTGAACCATTTTAATACCAAATGTATGATTAAGAATTGTAATTGCATCTTGAAATCAAGCACGAAGTGTAATCATTTAGTGCATTAATGTTTTGTCCTTATTGTTGTTTAATTTGCAAATAATTTGTAAAAAGCTTGTTTTTAAAAATCAAGACTTGGTTACTTTTACGTTCTTGCAGTTCTTTTAACTGTGTCTGTTAACTTTTTAACCAAGTCTTTTCTACATTGTTAGAAATTTCTTCTTATTTAAATGTTTTGTATTATTATTTGCATATTAATATTATAAAAGCAAATTGTTAATATACAGCAATTGTGTGGTGTGGGGCTTCCTGAACTCATCTCCAGCTGTGGCCATGGCCACCTTCCCCCCTTCACAGACAGCCAGGAGCACTGGCGCAGAGGAACTGCACTCAAACAGGCAATGGTGGCCGACCCTGCCCCACCAGGTTGAATCCTTCAGCCATCAAGGGCAGGAAGGTGACCAGGTGCTGCGGCTAAGGGGCTCCCTTCCTGCCTGCCTCAGCACCCAGAGGGTGACTGTGATTCAGGGCCAAGGGAGATGACTGCTTCCACTCTGGGGCGGACTGCCCTCAGTTCCACGGAGACAGGAGAGCCCATGCCACACAGTTGCTGTTAACAATTTGCTTTTAATGCAGAAAAAGGGTTCTGCATAAAAATTTTGGGGATGTGGAGCTTAATTTTCTAAAATGAACCAAAAAAATGTTGTGCCTTTAAGCACACCAAAGATATTTATATCTACCATAATTTGCTTTTAATCTTGAACGTATAAAAAAAGTGGTAGTGGTAGTTTTAAATACACACAAGTAATGAGGGTAACATTCTTTCAATATTGTGCAACCACGATATTAGGATTTAGTTACCAATACTAACCCCCCTCTCTTCTCTAATATATTAAGCCATATCCTGAAAATATTTCAATTTACATTAGTTTGCCTATGTATAGGATTTTAGCCTTACCGCGCGATATTATGAGGTATTAGGAAATTGTGTTATTTCTAACAAGCAGTTTATGTGTAGTAGAACATCATGGTTGAATTTAGAACCAGATGATATGGTAATTAATAGGCTTAGAATATTGTTATTGGCTTATAGGCTTAGAAGTGTATCGTTATTGAGCTTACACATATGTTTCTTTATGGCCCTTTTTAGATGTACTAGTATTAGATTGGTGAGGTATGTTTTAAAGGTTAGGGGTACATCAGTTTTTTGGATGTGCTTCTGTAGCAACTGTGGTAGAGAATTAGCATTGACCAAGCTGGATGGACCTTTTAACAAAGTCTTTCAACCTTCACCGTATGTGGTAATTATTCTCAAAGCTACAAGAGGGGCAGAATATGAGCATCTATGCAAAGATGCCATCTTAGATTGATGCATTAATTCAAAATCAGTAGAGGGAGGCAGAATTTACAATGTATATACCTTGTTAAATTATGTTGCTGTCAGCAAAGGTTAATTACTAATTCATTAATTCGTTCATATCATACCTTTACTATCTCTAGTCCATATGTGGTAGCCATTTTAAATATAGACACCATGCCATACACAATGCTTATCTATAGCTGCAGCAATTTGGTGATAATGCATTGTTCAGTGGCTTTGTGAGCTAGTTAAACTGTTTCTAAAAAAATTATCAATCTCTAATCCCAAACCACCAGCTATGAATAGTGTTAATTGATGTAAAGAAACCTTACATTAACCAATTATCCTTTTTTCTTCCTAAGACCACCTACTTCAACACACCCTCTCCTATCACAGAGCTATACATGTTAAGATTAGGGACATGACAACAACAACAACTAAACAGCACTTTTTTTGTTATAACATCATTATTGGGGCAGTTGATTCCTATGGGCAAACGCACCAAAAACACGTCCAAAAACGTGCCCCCGCATTTTTGATATGTCCAATGCAGTTCAATAGCCATGTTCACTAGTGATGAGCGGCATAGGCAATATTCGAATTCGTGATATTTCGCGAATAATTCTACTAATATTCGATTCTATATTCGGAAATTCGAATATTCGCGGTAATACCATGTATTGCGAAAATAATATTCACAATTGCGAAAATCATATTCGCATCGCGAAAATCTTCAAAACGAATGGTCACATGCTATATTATGCAAATATTATTTTCGCAATACATGGCCATATTGCGAATATTCGGAATTGCGAATATTCGCCGAGATATTCGAGATATTGGCGAATTCTCGAATTGCCGATATTCGCAAAAAATATTCGGCATTCGAATATTCGAGCTCAACACTAATGTTCACTGGCATCAAACTCTGGAATTTTAGCTAAGTGGAGATTGGGCCTAAGAATATTTCATTGGTGGGTTGGTTTACATTCCAGCACTGGATCCCATCTTTTGTGCAGTAAATCTCCATATTCATTGTAATGGAGCTGTCATTTAAAAAGGAAATGTACAGACTTGAATACAAGTAAATCGAGGTTTACTGTGCAGGTGTGAGCAGGAGAGTCAGTCCCTTCTCCTGAAAGGTATACAATTCGGATCAAATGGGGAGACGTATTTCGCATAACCTTGGATGTTGGGTAAACTCAGGAAGGAGGAAAAAGGCTGTTAGCCTTTGAATTCCTTTAAAATGTTTACTTACAAAAGATTGTAAAACAAAGTCCTGTGATGTCAGCATGTTAGAAATTCTCAAAGAAGAAACCTGACTCCCTGCCATGCATCTTTCTCGATGGACATTTAAATGAAGTATAGATTAAGTTTCCTTTTACCATATCATGCAAAAAAACTTTTTGTCTGGTATCTGTAGAACATATTTTATTGTTAAACTGGATATCCATTGTTTGCAAAAATGTATATGCTTTTTAGGGTCTGCAAATGCACTCTATGGCAGTGTACATCACTTAGTCCTCAGTCTAAAGCCAAGCTTATAACGTTACTCACTGTAGTCATATTTCTGTAGAATGTTGATGCACAACAGACCCATCTTGCTGTGTCTCTTTCGCATGAATAATGAGATGCACTAGAACAATATACCCCCACTTGATACTGTTAGGAAAACATTACTCAGTTGTTTGGAAACAATGGATACTATCACATTCATATATGTGTTATAAATCTAACATACTACAGTAATTGTTATGTTTCACTAGACAGTGATAACTCAATATGTTTTAAGAAATAGACATCTTTCTACTTTTCAAAGCACTGTGGGATAATGGAATTTCTCAGTTGAGCCAGAGAAGCAGAAATGGGCCCTTGCATTTAAAATACACCAGAATGTATGTATCTATGCATTTGTCCCATACTTGTGTTGATGTGTGCTAATAGTTGAGTTTACATCACACTTTGAGGGTAACCGGAGATAGTCCAGTGGACAAATGACAGCAGCTCGTTTTGCTTGGCATTTAATTACCTGCTTCACTAGGTGCCACACAGCAGCACTTTTTCTTTAGTGTTATGAGTCTCAGGGATAGACAGTCCTACAGCGAGGAAATGAACATAAAGGTCAATCATCCTCAAATGTAGTTCAGCCTTGGCACATGTTCTGGTTCTATTAGTAAAGCCCTCCATACACCTTTAGATCACTCCATACAATTGCCATTAGATCTACCAACAACTATGTAGTATAGTGGCCTCCCTGGTAGAATACATAGTGATAGAAAGGTTTAGAAAGGTCCTCATATTACATGGTTTTGGTAGAACAAAAGTTGGTTGTTAAAAAAAAATTGTATGGTAAGATTGTAAGGTGAATGGGGGGCTTTAGATTGGAAAACAAAGTGAACAAAGTATCCTGAGGAAGCTCAAAGGAGAGCAAAACGCATTGCCACAGGCAGGAAAGGAGGCTAAATCATGGGCCATTGTATATTGACTTCTATGTTTTACATATGTATGTTTAGGGAATTTTGTGTATAGGTTTTTAAGGAATTATAAGTCAGATGGTGTATCCTGGGTGGGCCTTCCCATTCCACTCGGGTACACCTGAGATGCTAGTGGGAGAGCTGGGTGTGTCTCCACTAAAGGAGATTACACTATTATGTCAGGACTGCTGATGAGGTGAAGACACTGTGCTTCCTGATCAGCGCATACCAGGGGTCACACAAGGAGTGTGGGGCCCAGGCTTGTGACTACTGAGCAATTTAAAGAGACTTTCAAGAGGCAAAAGAAACAATTTGTGTTGAAGAGAGGAGGCTTGTTCTCTATAGCCCATGTGGAAAATGGAATCCCTAAACCCACACATGATCAAGGATAATGTAGAACATGTTCTTCCTATACTGTGAGATATGTGCATATGTGATTTTTTTTGATCAATGGATTGAGAGATGAGTGAGATATAATTGATTGCTGCAAAACTAAATTCCACTTACATGGTTTGATTAGTTTATATTTTATAAACTATATATTTTTTTAAAAAAAGGACAGCTATTTTTAACCAAGTGCAATGAGTTTTAAAAATCACAAGTCACAAAAGTCACAAATAAAATATAGAAAAAAAATATTTGGTCTCAGTAATGGAGTCTTTGCTCTTTCAGGATTCACCTACTCAAATTGTCAGGTATTTTCCTGCCTTATCCTGCCCAATGCTGCATAATGATATGTCTTTCATGTAACAGGTACACATGGGCCTAAATATGTAACTACATCTTTTGAGAAAGAAAAAATATCTGATAATAACAAAATGTAAAAAATTAAGGACTATTTATTTAAATAATACATTATTGACTTTATTATGGCTATACCTGCTTAGAATCCAATGTCACACTACTTCCACTATTTACTCAGTACCATATTATGGATTTAAAATTATGAATGATAAGCTTAGTTTGAGAGCCCCACTAAAAGCAAACTCAATATGTTATATTTTCTTTTCATCTAAACTCACCTCATGTATGCTGGCCCCATTATTGGGATGATCTGTCAAAAAAAGATAAACAATCTTTACCTGTTATGAGATCATCCTGATTGTCCCTCTTTGTTCCTCTTCTTTCTGCATAAACACTGTCAGGAGAAATCAGTCACATCATCATTGAAAATAAGATATCTGTACTTCTTGTGAGAGCTCAGAGGTATGTAAAAATTTTTCTTTATTATACTAGAGAATGTTACATGTCTCTGTGTGATGTCACCTCTGCACTCCTAGCCTGACTGGACAATAGTGATGGCCCAACTGCCCACAAGGCAGAAAGTTTGGCCGCGAACATGGATGTATGCCCTCCTTCTCGCCGCCAAGCAGTACGGCTGTTTGCCGGCGAGAAGGAGCTCTCTTTTCTACCTCAGGCAGCATCAGGAGCAGCGAGAAGAGCAGTGAAGTTTTTTTCCACTAGAAGACCGGGCATGAAGCGAGGAATTTGAATCTGCCCACGAACAGGCGGACAGTGGACTGCTTTAACCTCCTTAGTGTTCATCACGAGCCCATCTCGTCCAGAGTTTGTGTGCAGAACAAACTCTGGATGAGCTGGGCTCCCATGAAAGCCGCATATCCCCGGAAAGCTACGGCGATGCTGCTTCCAGCCGCAGCATATCCGGCTTCTGCTCTCCAGACCTCACTGCCAGTGTCATGAATGACACTGGCTGTGTGGGGAGGGGAGGGGGGAGGGAGAAAATGGCAGGCAGTGTACCTTGTACACTGCTGCCATTGCCTGTACCACACTGTTAAAAACGGTGCGGTACAGGCGGTGCGCTAGGAAGGTTAAAAGTCCGATCCACCCGTTCGCGGATGGACCTGGCTGATGTTCAGTCATCACTACTGTACAGTGAAGAGCAACAACAATCAATAATGTCAAGTCTACTCTGATGATTCCTCCTGTCAGTGTGTTACCTGTCAGCATGTTTATACAGCAGTAAGGGTATGTCTTCACATCATTTTGTGATCCTTCGGGACCCCTACATTAAGTGCACATACACATTGCCTACTTAGTGGATGCTCTGTTCTCACGGTGCTGAGCTGATACATAGTGAAGTACATTAGCCCCCGCATCGGCGGATAAACAGAGCATCCGCCAGGCAGGTACAGTGTATGTGATCCATCTGGACCCTTGCCAAGCACTGCGCTTAACGGAGGGGTCCCGATGGATCACAAAATGCTGTGGAGACATAGCCTAACAGATGAACTACTAGTTAGAATGCAGGGCAGTAGCTCATATTAACATTAGTGATGGCCAAACATCGACTGCAGTCGTTCACAAACAGGCGGATCGGACTTTAGCAAAAGTGTCCCTCGATGGCTGAAGAACCCCCACACCACCAGCCTCTGTCAAGTTCATGTTTTAGATCCCTGTACGGCTTCCCACTATCTGCAGATATATTGGTGAGCCAAGCAAGGATCTAAAAAGATTCAGCCAGCGGAAGAATATCCACACTGGTGAAGGGGACAGATCAAACACCAGCATTGTTCACTGGCATAGAGGCGGACTGTCTGTCACGCGAACATTGCAGCCATCTCTAATTAGGAAACACATATAGTATGTACACAACTTGGGTGTTAAAAAAATATTATTCTCATTGAATACACTAAGGAAAAAATATTTCAAATATCTGCCTGGAGTTCAGTTTTATCATTTTTCCCATGTCTCTGCAGATTTACTTTTTAACTAATTTTGCCAATTTTAGCAACCCAGGCCAAAAGTGTGTACATAGTATTTCCAGAACTAAAGCAGATAATAATTTTTGTTGAAATCCTTAAAATAGATTCAGTTGTGTGTGTGTGTGTAGGGGGGGGGGGGGTTATTCAAACAAAGCTGGAGTTGTACTTTAAATGTATACGTGTAAAGTGCTGGCTTAAGTTAAGTCAGTGCAAGAATCACACAATTTCATTTTTTTTCTCTTTCTGCAAAATCAATATCTACAAATAATAAATGAGATCCCAGAGGGCAGTGTTAAGCTCAAATGCACTACAGAGAAAGTCTTGAATTGGTAACTGACTCAATAATGCAGGTGAGCCGCACACAGCCGAGCATCTTTAGCACACTATAATAGAAAATTAATAGTGTTCAAGTCAGGAGTTGAGCTACCCTAAGGATTACATAATAACAGAAGATAGAACAATTTCCCAGCTTAGATATGTGTAAAATGTCATAGAACAAAATAAGAAATAAAAAAAGGATTCAGAAGCCAATGTAATTTGTGTAAGCAACACTGACAATTTTATTCACATAAAAAACACACAAGATAACACTTTCAGAGTGCAATCCTTTCAATAAATTTTATTGTGGTAGAGGCTGTTTGCAGGACAAACACATCAAAGATTGCTTTACTCTTTTATTTTACACAACACTAACTAGCGTCATTAATGTAGAAGAAAAGAATAAACAAGCTCTTCAATTGGAAAAGAAAATAATGTGCGCAGTATAACTATGAAAAATTTCAGCTGAAGATTCTAACCCGGGTGGGCAAACTTCTTGACTCGTGGGCCACAATGGTTTCCTAAATTTGCCGGACAAAGAATCTGTAATGGCCGCCTAGGCCCAAGTCCTATGACAGTGGTGGGCAACTGAGTTGATATGAAGGGCCACAAGTGCAGCCCTCAGGATCACTAAAGGGCCGCACATAACATCGATCCAGACCCTCCCCCATCGACATATCTCAGCAGGAGGTGGACCAGATCCCGACAGGCAGTCAAAACCCGACAGCAACCACCCTCCCTCCTGACCTGGTTTCCCCTATAAACATTGACAATTTTACTGATGTAGGACCACCAAAGTTGATTAGGAAACCTGGGTCAGCTGGGCCCTATGCGTTAGCAGTTAGGTTGTGGGGGCCGCATGTGGAGGACCTAGGGGGGCTGCCAAACAATGCCCAAAGGGCCACATGCAGCCCCTGGGCCGCAGGTTGGGCACCTAGGACCTATGAGCATGGGTGGGAAATTTAAGCAGATTGCATTGGTAAAATGATACTTTTTGCAGTCAATGGATGTGTTTACAGTGCGTAAAAAAAAACGAATGGTATACGAATGGCACACGAATGGCACACCATGGAAATAGCCTTAAGCTGGCCATACACCTTTAGATTTCTCTGTCAGATTTCCTTTAGATCTCATTTTGTTTATCCAAACCAAGTAATTTGAATGACATTGTTGGTAGATCTAAAGGACAGATCTGACAGAGAGATCTAAAGGTGTATGGCCAGATTCCACTGTCTTTTCTCTGTGTTCAGGCAACCTCAACAAACAAGGGGAAAAAAACGCTGCAGCAGCAGTGGTCATTAAAAGTAATGGGTCTATGACCCCGAGCACCCACTGTGTCAAGCAAAACAAAAGCATGTCTGATGCAGGACATGTCCATTGAAAATCAATGCACATGCACACAGCTGTAAACTGGCTGCCTGTTTGCCCATTGATTTCAATGGGTGCAAAATCCCCACATTGTGGTGATTATTCATCCAAGAACCAGGGTCACAAGGAGGCCATATGTCCTTCCACTGCGTAGAGGAGCAAAGTTCTTAATCCCCTTGAATTTCACCTTCAAGGGTAGTGATGTACATGGTTGAACAAGTCAGAGGGACAAAAAGTTGTGTTTAGGCCACCACTCTCTTTTGCTGCTCTTGCTTAAAGTGAATCTGCTATGAAATGTAATGTAAAACCACTCCCCCAATTCTCTACTTACCTCTTCTGCAATCTCTGCTATAGGAAAACCATTATTTTTTAAAATATTAAACTTCTACTCTTAACAGCACTTTGTGGCTTCTCCCAACCCATCCAGTAATTATGTTCGGAAGGAGGAACCACTAAGCACTATGGGGGAGTAGCTCTTGATTATTTCAGATGGCCTCATAGAAGTTGGTCTCCTTGAAATCTAATCATTGATCTCTAGGAGGCCCTCTGGCTTTGCTACTGCCTCAAAGACCAGATGGTAGCTAAATTTGACATGCTGACTTGTACAAATTATGCCTGCCATACACACCCCGACGGGTGCAGACAGACCAGCTCAGATGAGCTCCGGAATGCAAACGTGATGATCACGTTTGCATCCTGTTGCATTATGGGGCTGCACTAGTCGGCCGGCACCCTTTGTGTGCCGGCCATTAGCTTCAATGAAGACGCCAGTCTTCATTGAAGTTAAAGGCATCGGCTTCCATCAGCCAGAGAATATCGGACATGTCCGTTCTCTGGCCGGCCGAGCTGTGGGGCGACAGGGATCTTTCGCCCCATGTGGGCACACGCCGATAAGCGGCCGATTTCTCCGCTGACCGACGGCGCAAACGCGCACGCCCGTCGGTCAGGTGAAAAATCGTCCGCTTATCGGCATGTGTATGCCAGGCATTAGTTGCAAAGCCCTTGAACATGGTTTTACCTCCAATTGTTAGAGACAAGAGAAGAACAGTTCACAATCCATCCATGCATCACCAGCAATTTATGATGATACCATGTGCTGGAGCTTTGCAATTAACTCACATATCAGTTAAAATTTTGCAACCATCTCTACCTCAATCACAAGAAATGAAAATGGCAGTAAGGTGGACTAGGGACAAGCAAAGCGTAAAGATTTTGCTATAATTGTTTGTAAAATGCATTAGAAGGTGAAATTATGGCGGTTTAAGGCCATTTTAGCCATCTTAAAGGCTTTTAAAAGCTTGAAATTGCCCTTAAGTGTTTTTCTTTGTGTTTTGTTCGCATTCCTTTTTTTCTACTCTAGGCTATTGTTTACTTAGTTTTCTGTGATTTTTTTCCAGAAAGGTAATATTTTTGCCTGTTATTATCTTTAATATCATTTGTTGTGTGTGTGCGCTGAAACCAGTTTAGTCAGTAAGTGTGACCAGTATAAGATTTTTAAGAAATTTGTGCTGTTGTATAGAGATGGTTCACCCTTTATACTTTTAACCTACTTCTAAGGATACATTTTGGTAGGTACTTATCACTGCCTACAAGGAACAACTAGCAAGACATGTTGTCTTTGTAAACACTTTGACCCATTCCATCTAGCTGTCATGATCTGGACCTTGTCAAATTTCCTGGCACTTACCTGCTTCCAAAACATCACTTTTACCAACTTTACTTGCTAACTTAAATATCTCACTACTATGTCCAGCTACTTCATAGGTGCCACTGAAATAGCAATAGGGTACAGGTGTCATAATGTTGGAGGCAATCTGGGAATGTGCATATTACAGGATTGCACCATTTTCCAGCACACAAGATGTAATACTGGGGCAATATTATCTCTTGTTTTTTTACAGCAACTCACCAACATTTCTTAAAGTGCATATACTTAGAACCATTACACACTAAGGCTAAATTTACACTGTCGGTTCTCGAGCTGCTTTCAGTTTGGGAACCGACAGTGTGCACCCGAAGCCACTGGAGAAACGACTCCCTGCAAATGACTGCAAAATAGTGCAAGTGTTCATAGATCGTCTATACATACCCATCAAGTCTGGGCATTAAAAAACTGGGGTTCTTCTGCATTCCACGTACCGGAAGTGACGTCACTGACGTCACCTCCGGCGTTCGGCAGCCTTTTAGCTGATCTAGCAGGGAGAGGGCGTTAATCTCCCTGCTAATGTCCCACCTCGCTTGTACTGATAATGTGCGGGGCGGGACAAAAAAATATGAAACTGTGTATTTTTGAAGGGTGAGCCTATTTTTTTAAGTGGATACCACTTCACCCATCAATTCACTGCATGAGGACAGTGAGGAAAATCTCTACCTGTCCATTCATTAAACAGGTTGCTAGTCCAACCAGCTGATCAGTAACCAGGGTCATCTGACAACCAGCAACTCAACCTGTGTATGGCTAGCTTAAGACCTCAGATTGCACTAAACTAACTCAATTATACATTCAAGTTAAACCCAATTACATTGGCAACGTTTATTTATTGCACAGCAAAATTGCTTACTATGCCAGTGTGTGGTAAAAGTGAACAGAGAAAAGATAAATGTTTGAAAGGGCCATCATCAAGAGGTGATGTGCACATAGCTTGAGTCTCTACTAATATATGAAGGTTTCAATGTGGGTATAACTTGATGGGTAGGAGACTTAATGTAGTTAGGTATTTAGGTGTACTTTGTTGTATAGATTTAGTAGAACGGTGGGGATTGTCAAACACAAACTGTAATAGCTGCTGTTTAATAATAACTTCACAATTGTCCAAAACCATATTGCTTAGAACAAAATGTAACTGTATTGGACGGTAATGCCTAATAGTAGCTGCTGATTCTACAACCTTGACAAAAATGGCAGTTGCTTCAGGTACAGACGGTGACATCCTATCCTACATTACATGGCAGCAATTAAAGCCGGCCATACCCACATAGATCCATGGGGGATTTTGAGGCCATTCGATGGGCGTGCACATTGATCTGCCTCAAAATAGCCAGCGGATTGCAGCTGCCCACATGGAGGGACCAATCCATGTGGCCCAAAATCGTGTTCAGCCAGAGAACGGACATGTTTGTTTTTTTCTGGACGACCAAGGTCTCCATCCAAAGTATTGGCTGGCACACAAAGGGTGCGCTCCAATTTTCAGAATGACCACCTGCTCGAGGATCGCACAGGGATCACAGCATGTATGGGGGGCTTAAGTCTTAAGATTTTTCATGGACTGACTGCTATTGACTGAAGTAAATATGGATCCTTTTAAAATATTATCATGATTATTTTTATTTGTTTTTAAAAGCTTTTGCCACAGTTAAAGTTTACTAATTCCCTTTAAACGTAATGATCACATCAAATCAATATAGACGAAAGCAGCCATGCCAGTAAACAATGCGGAACATAACAAAGCAGAAGCCGCTTTAGAAATATATGACATGATCTCATCCTGTAAATACATACTTTCCCCTAAATCATGTGATATAATATAAATTATTCACTCTTCCGTTTTCACTTTCACTTAGATCTTTGATCATCAAAAAGCTTGAAAAGATTTTTTTTTTTAACCTGAATGGCACTTGAGGGCATAATGCTTTTAAGACAGATGGAATAAAATGTACATCCAAGAATCCCTAACATATTTCAAACAAAAACACATCCGATCCATCCTCCTTTTTGAAGTATGGATTTCAAAGAACACAAAAGAAAAAAAATATTTATCTCTTCAGGTATGATAAAGAACACTTTCATTTCATGTGATCAATGTTCAAAACACAAATTATCAGGTACACTAAGAGATAATTCCCTGCTGTTTTGATTCAAATTCATATACAGATATTTAAATGACATGCCTTATATATAAAATCAACAGAATTCAGCACTTACCGGGAGGGACTCTTGAATATGAAATCAAAATGTACATGGTGAAAGTTCCAATAGCTTGTCCACTTACATTAAAGCAAAATATTTGTAAGAAGCACCATATTGAAGCAAGACTTTGCGGATTTATCGCCCAGGATATGTGTCTCAGGAAGCAGCAGTGCAGAAGAACTTGCTTTATATACTATGCCAAGTGCCTGAGCTCCACGAAAGTCCTTCATGAGCTTGTTAACTTGTCCAATTTATGGCAATTGTTTTTGTCTCTGGGGCTTAAAGATACAAGACTCTGGGAAAAAATGTTACTTGAGAGCCAAGAAGATCGATAAAGCAGAGTGAAAAAAAGTGTAGGCTATTTACTTTTTATTGATCAGATGATGTAGGATAAAGCTGCCATTAACTTGAAGGAATACATCTCATTTGCCCTGGGGTCAAAGGAGGTAAAAAGAATTAGTCTGAACTGGCATTGTGATATTTCATTATTAAACCATATAACTATATTCACAGTTTGAGGTATTAGTATATATATACAGTGGCTTGCAAAAGTATTCCACATTTTGTCACATTACAGCCACAAACATGAATCAATTTTATTGGAATTCCACGAGAAAGACCAATACAAAGTGGTGTACATATGAGCAGTGGAAGGAAAATCATACATGATTCCAAACATTTTTTACAAACAAATAACTGCACAGTGGGGTGTGCGTAATTATTCAGCCCCCTTTGGTCTGAGTGCTAATCAGAAATGCAGTCAAGAGGCCCATGGTGACTCTGGACGAGCTGCAGAGATCTACAGCTCAGGTGGGGGAATCTGTCCATAGAATAACTATTAGTTGTGCACTGCACAAAGTTGGCCTTTATGTAAGAGTGGCAAGAAGAAAGCCATTGTTAACAGAAAAGCATAAGAAGTCCTGTTTGCAGTTTGCCACAAGCCATGTGGGGGACACAGCAAATATGTGGAAGAAGGTGCTCTGGTCAGATGAGACCAAAATGGAACTTTTTGGCCAGAAAAACGCTATGTGTGGTGTAAAACTAACACTGCACATCACTCTGAACACACCATCCCCACTGTGAAATATGGTGGTGGCAGCATCATGCTCTGGGGGTGCTCCTCTTCAGCAGGGACAGGGAAGCTGGTCAGAGTTGATGGGAAGATGGATGGAGCCAAATACAGGGCAATCTTGGAAGAAAACCTCTTGGAGTCAAGACTTGAGACTGGGGCGGAGGTTCACCTTCCAGCAGGACAACGACCCTAAACATAAAGCCAGTGCAACAATGGAATGGTTTCAAACCAAACATATCCATGTGTTAGAATGGCCTAGTCAAAGTCCAGATCTAAATACAATCGAGAATTTGTGGCAAGATCTGAAAACATACAGGAAGTGATGTAAGATGAGTTTATTTACTTGTTCAAAATCTTTTAACCTTTATATGATAAGGCTGCCTACATGTCTTAAGCCAGCCATACACAGTCGGATTCCATGGCCGCTCGATCACTAGGGATGGACCGAACTGTTCGCCGGAGAACAGTTCGGCCGCGAACTCGGCAT
>CM070032.1:39106200-39133253 GCA_036250615.1 Ptychadena robeensis | reverse complement strand
CCGGAATCGATCGTGCCGGAATCCGGTCGGAATCCGACCCGTGTATGGGGGCCTTAAGGGCAGGTCAGCTTTAGTATACAGTAATGATGTTTTTAGCCAAAAGAGGATTCACTAAGTATTTTTTGCTCCTTTTGAAAATTGCATAAACATGGGTTATGATTACCATAAAAATACTTTAACCAGATACACTAGTAACATGGTCCTCTTAATTAAGGCATTTTTACTTTAATCCCTTCTCTCCAACACAAGAGAAGAACTTTATGGAAAAAAAATGTTTTGCTTTTTTTTAAGGAAAGCAACCAGGGTTTACCAAGGGAAAGTAACAAAAAAAGGATTTACTTTCATGTATATATAAAGTTTCCAAGAAACATGGGTATATCAAAAAAGTTTTGCCATTTATTTGAATTCATAAAAGTTCTCTCCAACAGTACATATTCTCTTTTTATTCCACTCCATTGCCACTCTGCAATCTACAAGGTCCAAATGAGCTTTCATATCACTGCTAGCTAGACTAGAGAATGTTATCACACAGTTTTTTCATGGGTTGTGTTTTTGTTAAGATTACTGCATTTTTTCGCATTAGAAGAGGCCCCAAAACTGCATGTGCTTTATATGGCAAATGAACATTCTATGCATCCTCTGCCCGCTGGGCAACCACTATGGTTGCTGGTTGAGGCAGAGGTGGGGAAGCTCTCAGAAGGTAGATCTGCCTACTTCTTCCCCTAATCTCGGTCAATGGTTGGTACTTCCATGATGCCAGCCACCTGCTAAGCAGGACAGGAATCCAACCAGCCAGCAAACTTGTGCGTATGTCTGTCAAAGGTTAGCATGACAGAAATAAGCTCGGCTGGGACAGGGTGAAAAGCTGTCAGCTTGAACTGACATACAAAGCTCCGGCTCTACAAACACACAGATCAGCAGCAAAGAGAAGATCTTCTCTCTGCTACTGCTCTGTATGGCAGAGCAGGGAAGGAGATCAGATTTATCATCTTAATAAATAAATCTAAATATATTTTCCCAAAAAAGACACTCGGGTTAATTGTGCATCTTTTAGGGAATAATACGGTATATGAAATAATTTCCTCCAAGAAAGTCAGCACTATAGTATTATATAAAAAACAACCCAGATAGAGACAAGGCAAGCGCTACTTGGAAGTATAACAGATTTACACTTGAATAGGAAACCTGACCAATCAGAATGCAAATGAAGCCTATGGATACGTCTGGTTATGCCACAGCAAGTAGGCAGGACCCCTGACTCTTTACAGGGAATACTGTTTATAAATTCTGAAGGAAAATTTGCAAGAAATTGTAACAAATATCTATATCACAAAGTGTTTTTTTTCATACACACGGAAAGGAGTAGAACTCCTGTCAGAGCTTATTGCTGTAATGGTTCCATTGGAGTTTCAGTTTAGTTCTAGTTAAAAAATGTGACTAGTTCGACTTGTTGGTTGTTGAGCCCTTGAGCATGGTATCACCACCAAACTTGCTGCAAATGTAGAGAATTGTTAAGGGTATACTACAAAAGAAAAATGTTGCTGTAACACAACTAGTTTTTGCATAAAATAAGTTCAGCAATTTCGACAATGACTTTGAGCTTAATTTATGCAAAAACTACATATGCTAGAGCAAAAGTGCTTTTATAAGTTAAGTAGAGTGACTTGTGGGCAACATTGGCTTCTTAAATTTGGTAAAGGGGCCAGAAAAAGAGCCTGTAATGGTCGCCATAGGTGTGCCATTTCCATGCTTCACAGCATCACTTAACCCCCCTAGCATTCATGAAGAGCCCAAAAACAAACTCTGTACGAGCTGGGCTTCCATGAACACCACATATACCTGCAAAACTGCATCAATATATATAACCGCAGCATTTCTGGGGTTAAAAACTAAGCGGCACAGGCAGAACGCTAGGGAGATTAAGATGTGATGTGTACTAGGTGACGTGGGACAGTGACATTGTTATCTTTTTAAATTTCATGCACTTACAATTCCTACAGACTTCCTGATATTACCATAAGGATGCACCCACCGTGTCATGATTATGTCACTGCATAGTCCCCAAGGCAACATTTGGACACCCCTAGGCAATATGTGCACCGATTGCAGAGAACTAAATGGAGGGGAGCATCTTTTTAAGTAGCAAAGGGACAGAAAAGAAAGCTAAAAGGTCCGGATCCAGTCCCCAGGCCTTAGTTTGCCCACCCCTGTTCTAGGTCCTATATCAACCTTTTATTGTTGTCTGATCTTCATCTTCCTTCCTAAATAATGATGTTTCCAGAAAAGTCAGAAAAGAAAAATCTAGTAGTAAAAGTGAAGGGGTCTAAATTTTCTCTATGCTAAACTGAAATAAAAATCTCACCATAGATACAATTTGATTCCAAATCCTAAAGTGAGATTGTTTTGATTTTTTTTTTGTGCCAGGGTGGTGTTACAGTAGTCATGTGATATAATATATACAATATATAACACAAAGTGATTACTTTATAGTAGTTAAGTATTATATTTAGTAATTTTAGTGTGAACATTTAGATTGTATATTGTCTTCTATAAATATTTCAACACAAATTTAACTGACAGAAATCTTACTTGACATTACAAAAAGAAAAAAAAAACACACACAGATTGCCGAAGAACCGATCTCTTAAACAACTTCCATCAGAATGTTCTCATGTGCAATTTTATGTACTTACCTAAAGATGCGGTGATATTGTTAAATCCTCAAAAAACAAATTTTCACTTACAACATTCTGAAAAGGAAAAATCTTAAATGGAGTGAATGTTTATAGAAAAATCATTAAAGTGTAATGCGGAATGAAAAGCTACGATGTTTCCTTTCAAGATGTTCTTGTGCCTGGCAGTATGCCTAGAGAGTCCTTGAAAAACATCCCTTATGGATGCAAAAGCATCGCACGTTAAAAAAGAGCCTTGTAAATCCACTCAGACTGATCTCTTGCTAGTCCACTCAAGGACGTTTCCTTAGAAAATAGCAGCAATGGGCTGTTCAGTTAGCACAAGCTGTAGCTTGCTCATCAAGATAATGACGGATTGCTTTTATGTTTTTGCCTACAGATGGATTTAGACGAATGACCTGTTTGGTGTCTTATTCAGCAATACTGTATTTTTTTGATGCTTTTTCCTTTATCACTGCATACAGATTAGAGTTCTTTGTGAAATAGGATTTGTTAATACACATCCATCAAGGCGAAACACCGGGAACTGAGATAAACACTATTAAAAGGCCACCTTTCATTTTTTTTCCATTATTAATGGAAGACAATAATTGAGACCGTTGCCGAGTTAAAACAAAACAAGAACCCAGTTGCAAGTATTCCTCCTTGTGTATAAACAGTTCATTTGTCTTTATTCATTAAGATAATGGGTTTAAAAGGCAGTTGAAATGTCAAAGCACTGCTGGATTTAGTATAAACTTAAATTCCATTACCTGGCAGGCATTAATTGCTTATGGAGCGAAGGGATTCCTCCCAAGGGTCTTATATGTTTCCTTTGTCATTTGCTAACTGTTCTGTCTAGAAGAACCTCAAGCCCTTAATCCACCGAAGGGATCATAAACTGTGCGATAATTCAGTCCAAATAATTAGCATTTACTTTAACGCAAATGGTCCTTTCATTGTAAAGTACTGTACAAAATTGATAATGGAATAATTACAAAGAGAGGTGAAAAATGTCAAGTAGGTATCCTCTGTCTAAGCAGTGTATAAGCAATATTACTCAACTATGGTGCACTTAAGACAAATCTGTTGGGATTGGAGTATGGGAGGTGTGAATAATAAGGTAACCACAAAATCACAGGTCAGGTGAAGTCTGAGATTTGTAGGCCTCTCAACTTTCTGACTTCATATTTATATTAGTGTTCTTGACAGTTGAGTGCTTGACAGTTGACAGGGCAGTCAGTCTTCACATAATGTTTGAGCCATGTAAACATTATTGAGCCTATGCAGTGAAAAACAAATACTTACAAACTGATTTAAGAAATTTAGATTTTGATAGATTTAGCCAAATTTTCATACATTGGGATGTCCTGAACTAAATCTAAAGCTTGTTCCTAGGCTACTGCATTTTACCTGCTAGTGCTACCTGGTAGAACATTTGAAATGTGTTTAATTAATTGACTATATTAAAATGTTTTGGGTTATTTTCTGTTCCGCAACCTTCCCGACACTGGCACCCTCTTTACCTCGCGACGCAGGAGTGGAAGGGACTTTGTGTCGGCTTGTTAAGAGGTGGTCCAAAACCACCTAACCAGCCCCTTGGTAGACAGGGGGCCCAACGCAAAAACTTGCATAGGGCCACCCCACAGCCTAAAAAGGGCCCTGTGTACTGCACACAAATCTTAATTTCTTGATTCATACTTTCAATCAATCGAGTAGGGTATGGTTAAAATCACTAAGGGGATGTCTTTCATTTTAGAATATTTAATGCACATTTTTTGGCAATGTACACTTAGCTATAAATTCATAGTGCTATACACTGAATTGAAATTCTATATCATTGTTTCAATTGTAATAATCAATCATTTAATAAACATCTAACACCTAACATTTAAGCTGGCCATAGACGTCTCGATTTTTTGTACGTTTTCTGAAAGATCGACCAGCACAATCGATTGTTCACAAATCGATACATGTTTAAAGTGTGCGTTTGACCAAATTTATGAGAAACCGCACAAAAAAAATCGATCAGACAGGGATCGGACATGTCTAAAATTTTTAGCCAATCTATCGCGAATTGAAGGATGTTGTCAGAGACATTCCTACTAATCGGCCCATGCAGGCTTCATCCCACTTCCCACATCTTTTTATTAGCCGATATTTTCTTAAATCATCAATTGATTGGACGCATAAATCTGCAACATCCTGAAAATGGTGCATGCGATTTAATCAGCAGTGGACACAAGCCCTTAATCTGGGATGTATTCACTTTTTTTCCAATATATCATTATTGTTTTCTAAACAAACAAAAAAGACAAATAACATACATGAAATTATATGAAATAGGTCAAGAGATCAAGAAAATGTGTTCCTTCATATGCAAAATAATCAGTCCAAGTCCTGGTAATTTAAAACGACCACCAATACATCCATCATGGAAGAAATTAAAAATAAACAAAAACAGAAATAAATCACTAAATTTCACTGGGTTAAATATCAATGGAGTCTGCTTCCCTCCCTCCTGCTGTGACCCCTCCCCCCACTAACCTTCCCTTGCTACGTATCCAGGTAAATGTGAGTCAGAAAGATTAGCCCTACACATGTATTCACTTTTGTTAGCCAGAAGCTAAGAGATTATTGGCTGTATGTTGAGTAACTGAGTTTCACAAGCTGTACACTGACTACTTTACATTGCATCAAAGTTTTATAACTTCCATGTTGTACCATAAAAAAACATATTATAAACTAGTTACCACAATGCAAGGGGTGTACTCACTTTTTAAAATAATGTATATATTTTAAATAATATTGGTCACCAGTGATTAATTAATTACCAGTGAATCTTTGGTCATATACACCGCTTTATATATAAATATAGTTCCTTTGTCTTACTAACAAATGTAATAAAACGATATATAAATAATAAATATATATATATATATATATTATTGTTAAAAAGCATATTCTAGCATCTCATAGACTGTGGTCTATGATGAGCTGACAGTCCCAGAGCTGCGGCTTTGTTTCCATCCTCTACATTGCTTCTCTCTTGCAATGTTCAGCACATGTGGTGGCATCTCCCATAGAGAATAGCAGTCCAGCTCCAGATTCTCTCCAGTACACAAGTGGTTTTCTTTTAAATGTCAGGCTCTTCATTATTTTGCTGGTACGGTTATTCTTGTAGTCTTACTCCCCCTCCTAAATACAATTACCAGTCATCCATTTCATGAAACATGTGTGTAGAAATCAAAACAATTCCAGGAGTGTTTCATCTTGTCATTAATATCGTGGTCCAGGAGGACTTTTTCCTGGCATGACCACTTGTTAGCTTCTTAAAATGTTTTATAGTCTTTCACGTTAAATTGGAAATAAATGTTGACATATTTATATTAAATATACGCTTTGTTTTGCGATTGTTTGCAATGTCCTTTAGTTGTCTACAGCACAGGAGAATGAATTGTTCTTTGCCAAAATGTTATTTCTTCTTGAAAAGAACATTGATGGGTATGGAAACAAAGGGCAGGATATTTGCATAGTGTGACCAGCAATTCACATAAGCTTGGGTCATGGGGTTTCAACTTTCACCATGACAGCCAGTACAAACTATTTTTCATCTGTTAGTAGATGAACTATTTTTTTCATCTGTTAATAGATGAACTAGTAGAGATGGACAATTTTCTTTTTCTAAAATTCACCCGATTCAACTTTGTGAGCTGATTGCAAAGCCCTGGAGCATGGTATCATTACCAAACCTGCTGGAGATGTAGAAAAGGGTCCAGTGTATACAACAAAAAAAGAAAGTATTACACAGATAATTTATGCATAAATTAGGTTCAAATGTAAGTTAAAATTTTATCTTTATCTAACAAACACGTCTGTGCTCTGAGTCAGCCACAAATCTTTTAACAGTACAACGATCAGACTAAAGTTTTATGATTTTAATACTATGCCCAAGACTTTTAACTACCGTATTTTTCCTGACTATAAGACGCACCGGACCATAAGACGCACCCAGTTTTTAGGGCAGGAAAAAACAGAAAAATAAGATTTAATACGTTTTCACATCAATTGGGTTAATGCAATGAATTTAATGCAATATTCAATTTAGCCAGTAGGTGTCACTAGCAGCTGTACATTCTCAGCTGAACACATCAAACTTCACACTGATCTGCAGGAGGAAGGGGGGGGGGCTGTCTTCTGAACAGTTTCTTTGTTTGTGGGGGCTGCAAATTGATTGCTGTTCCTACGGACAGGAGAGAGGTATAGATGCAAGTTCATCTATAACTCTCTCTTCATTGCCTATGCCAGTTCAGGGCTGGCATAGGCAATTACACAGTTCAGATGGGGGAGCTGGACATCGGCCAGCATCTCACATCTGACAGCTCCTCCAGCTCCCCAGCTAATCTCCGTGCCGGGAGAGCTGGCGGGAAGCCACCGGTGGCCGAGTGGCCGCGGGGGTTGCGCATTCGGACCATAAGACGCAGGCACTTTTTGCCCCCAATTTTGGGGGTGAAAAAGTGCGTCTTATGGTCCGAAAAATACAGTATTTCATACTTTTCAGCAGCAGAGAGATCCTGTCTCTTTCCCATATTGCTTTAAACTGGTGGTCTACTTAATAATGTTGAGCATCCTTCTTTAGTAGTAGGAAAATCACTGGTGTCTGAGATTTAGTTCAGTGATCAAAAGAGTCCTGAGACACAATACCTCACATGAGTTTAACTGAAAAACGCAATATTTAATGTTTATGACACTTCAATACAATTTGCATAATGCATTTGGAATGCAGTGTATAATATATATATACCGTACATGCACTCACATATATATATATTTCTTACCTAAAATATGCAAAGGCACATTTTGCTTTACTGTAGCTTTGTTGTTTTCAAAACATCCAGCAGGGGGTGCTCTCGCGCAGGTTGTTCTGATGCCAACCAGCACGGAGAAGCTGACCAGAAGAGTATAAGGGCTTGTTTCCACTAGAGCAATCGGCCACAGATGGACAAGTTTTTAATCTCACCGCCATGTCCGCGGTTGATCGCTCCCATTAAATATAATAGCTTAGTTTCCATTTAGCCATCGCGCGTGGACACTATTTTTTATTGCGTGCTGTGCCCAATCACTTCCCCTAGCGGAATATTCATAGGGACGTCCATTCATTTCCAATAGGCGCGTTTGGATGCGATCTCGCGCGATCAGAAAAAAAGGTCAGATCCCATGCAAAATCGCAAACCGCTGCGAACGGGGCGGCGTATCCACCGCGGCCGATCGCTTTAGCAGAAACAAGCCCTTACAAGAAGCAGCAGCACAGTAATACCCATGAGGTTGTACACTGTACACATCAATGAGCTGTATGGAAGATTACTGCTTTAGTTGTTTTTTTTAAACTGACACACCCCATAGTGAAAGGGGAGAAATTGCATTAGAGGCAAACTTCAGTTTACAAACTGTTTCTGCCTAGGAATGAGAAATTCAGAGGTAGGGAAGAGAAATTGTAAAAAAGAGAATAAAAAAGGCAAAAAAAGAATAGGAAAAACATACGTACTGTACAAAAGTTTATTGACAAACAATACCCCTAACTTCATGTTAAACTTTTAACTTCCACAAAGAAAACTTTTGTTGTAAAAGTCCATTGGCACTCACAGAGGACCAGGAAAACAGTTTAAACATCGTTCCTGTAGTTTATATTGTTCCTGTTACAGAAGTTTTAGCACAAGGTCTTGAGTGCTTCAGTAGTACACCTACAATGAGGTAGTGTACTTATCTCATACATTTAAAAACACTTCTATACAAGTTACCAAAGAAATCCAATATGCACCAGCTGCCCTGTAGCCAAGACCTGTCTCTGTAGAGTGGTTGTCAATTTTGTGCAAGCAGACAACGACTGTCAACATCTCACCTCTGCCCCGTGGTACATATATATGACAATCAATCTCATAAATAAAGTTCTGTAAATATTATTTATTGTTTGTGTTCAGTTACCAATGTCAGTTACTAAGTTTTAGTGTGAAACTACAGCTGCTACTTTCTATTAAAATCCACATTTTTAATGTTTATCTCGGCCCACGTTATTTATATCACACTTTTCCAGTGTTGATAGCATTAAGTCATTGTGATTAACAGGCTTGTTTTGTTCTAAATTTACTCTGCACCTGGTGTGCATTCATTAATTGATTAATTGTAAGTTACTCCCCTTATTCCCTCTATAAATAACACACAATGATGTATGCGGCTGACTTGCCGGTTGCCTCAAATAATATTCCCAGGGCTCAGTTGGATATTGTATCAAATCTGTGGGGTTTGTTTTTGTCCAAAATGTTACATTTTGGATGGTTATAAAAATCACCAATGTAATGTAGTCACAGCAACTTGTTTTACCAAAATGAGCCACACTTTGTGTGTAATAGAATAGAAGGTAATTTCTTTGCATTTTAAGTAGGTGTTTATAGTTAGTAAGTGTCTTAATTGTCAATTAATGTAATAATAATGTAATGTATCAGCCAACAATAAGCAGCCAGATTATCTTCTGAAAGGACTGTAAGGAATTTATGGAGCTACTAAGAAGCGCAATTTAACTCTCCTGATGTACTTACCTGAAAGGAAATATTCCTGAATGTGACTTGTCACTAGAGATGGTCGAATTTTTTGACTTCCTAACTTTGTGAGCTTATTGCAAAGCCCCTGAAAATGGTATCATCACCACAATTGCTGGAGATGTAGAGAAGGGTTAAAAAAAAAAGTTTTGCTCTAGCACATGTCATTTTTGCATAAATTAAGTTTAAAGTTAAAGTCGAAATTCCGATTTTCGAAATTTTTACTTGACTTTGAACTTAATTTCCCTTCTCTACATCTCCAGCAAGTTTGGTGATGATACCATACTCAGCAGGGGCTTTGCAATTAAGTCAAAAAAAATTCGACCATCTCTACTTGTCACCCCCTTCCCTCTCTCTTCCAGAGTTGCTCAGACTATAGCTTCCCTCACTCTGGATAAAAAAAACTATAATGTCATCACTTTGTTCAGAACGCAGCACCACCAAACATGTATTCATTGATCTTCAATGGACGCACCTTTGATGGCACCGAAATAAGAAATGTCTGCGTGGTAAAGCAGCGTCTGATGCCGCCTTAGGCCTTGTCTCCACTGCTTCAAAACTCCTGCCTTGGCGAATTTGCAACATGGGAATTTGCCACACAGCAAATGCCGCCCTTTATTTTAATTGGGCAAGTATCCAAAGGTGCATCAGACCCAAACATGTAACGCATCCATTGAATTACATTGGACATGTTACGTGTACATAAACACGTGCATATTCTTCCTATAGATATAAAGCGAGTTATCTCGGAAAAAAACCCAGTAAAAACCCAGTAATGCATCTTAGAGTCCAACCACTTTTTTAAGTTCCAACCATCCTGGGAGAAATAGCTCTGTATCTCAGGAGGCAAAAATGTGTTCCATTCCCTCCAACTAGGCCAAAAAGCCACTACCAAAAAGAGATTTTATCTGCATTAGCACTAGCAGTACCCATTCTCTGAACACACTGACCAACTTATGGAGAGTCACATTTTCCAATTAGATGGCATGAGTTGTGTATTTACATTAATATTCTGCATTGCAATAAATACATTTTGTGACAAAGACTCATATCTTCTCCCATATGTAAATAGTTACTCATGGGTAAGTTGTTTATTATTATTATTATCATTTATTTATATAGCGCCAACATATTACGCAGCGCTGTACAATACATTAAGTGAGTAAACACACAAACACACCTACAGAATGACCAGGAGGAATAGAGGACCCTGCCCGGTTGGGCTACGCTATAGGTTGTGGACAGAGTATACAATAGGTGGGGGGGTGATGGCCTGGCATTGTGTGATGTTAAGAAAAGAGAATATGGATAGGCCGACTGAAGGGTGGTTTTAGGGCTTTTTAAAAGTGCCTAAATAGGAGCCAAGTCTAATGCGGAACGATGGAGGAGTTCCAGAGAGTAGGAGGCGGCCTAGAGTAGTCCTGAAGCCTTGACTGTGATTTGAGGTTATGAGTGGGGATGTCATTAGTAGGTCATGGAGACACGAGGAGCGGAGAAGGCGGTTAGGGGTGTATTTGGTACCAGGTTGAGATTAAGGAGGACAGGAGGTGTGAGTGATTAAAAGCGGCACATGACTTTAAATTTAATTCTCTGGACAATTGGAAGCCAGTGTAGATTTGCAGAGAGGAGCAGCAGATGAGGAGTGGTTAGAGAGTAGATGAGTCTAGCAGCAGCATTCATGATGGACTGAGAGCTGACATTTTTTAGAGGGAGACCAGAGAGGATGATGTTACAGTAGTCAGAAGAAGATGATGAAGCGTGTACCAAGACTTTGGTGGTCTCTCGGGAGAGAACGGGCGGATTTTGGAGATGTTGCGGAGCTGATAGTGGCAGGATTTTGCAATGTTCTGTAGTGGGGATAAGAGAAAGTGCAAGTCGAAGGTGACACCAGCAGCGAGCTTGTGGAATGGGGGAGATATGGTGTCTATCTGTAGGAGATGTTGGGGGGAGGCTTGGAAGGTATGGAGGAAAGATGATGAGTTCTGTTTTGCTCATTGAGTTTAGGAATCTGTCAGCCATCCATGAGAGATGGCCATAGGGCAGTGAGAGATGTTGTCCAGGACAGAGGGATTAAGGCCGCAGTGGATAGGTAGATTGGGTTCGTCAGCATATAAATGGTATTGCAGACCAAAGAGAGATGAGTTTGCCAAGGGAGGAGGTGTAGAGGGAAAAAGAACTGGGTCAAGGACTGAACTTGTGGACTCCCCCACAGGAGTGGGGGTGTGAGAAGAAGAGGAGCCATTGTTTAGTGCCAGATTGTAAAATGTGTCTCTTTATAAGTCAGTCAGTGTGTTCAGAGCATGGGTACTGCTAGTGTGTAAACACATGCTAAAGTTTCAGCCCTGCAGCCAAGACCTACCTCCTGGCACTGGGCTTTTGGCTGGAGGAATATAGAGTAAACACTGTGTGGTGAATTTTTTTTTCTCTTCAAAACTTTGGGTGCGTCTTATTGTCCAGTGCATCGTATAGTCCGAAAAATATGGCACATAGAATTTAGTCAAACAATTTTAAGATATTGCAAATATTTAAAATATTTTATGAAAATGTATTTGAATTGTTTATAATGAATTAATAAAATTATTTCATAATCATCACTCGCAAGTTCCTCATTATAACTTTGTTCTTAGGACAGGTGGTGTGCTACTCTATTGATGCTGTATTACTCTCTTGACTACAGAATTCAGAGATTGTCAGGCCCCTAAGGCCGCCGTGATGCTTTGCTGAAATGATGAATTACACAAAATGCTGACTTTTAAACTCATATTTAATTGTTTAATGTCATGGTTCTTGGTAGAGCATTGTTGCTTGAAAAATAAATTGAGTAATTCAATTAAACAGCTACTGAAGATACATCAGATCAGATGTAGAAAGGCAGTAACCCCAGCTTGAACTTGACATCTAAGATCGCTTCACTTATTTGACAAATGGATTCCTGAAAATAATTGAAACACATGACTGCCGGCATAGGTCACTAATACTTTCTTTGCAATTCTGCCTTTTAGTAGGACCTATATTTCCATGCACTGTGTTTTTCAGGTCAAAGATTGCTTCTAGCTGGTAAATCATGTACTGTAAGCATTATTACTGGGACTAAATGCAATGAAAATGGACCTTTCTAAAATACAAAAATACCTTGCAGGCACAAAAAGCTGAATATGCCATATACATATATATTAAATATAAGCTTGAACAATAGATAAATATATATATTTTTTTATGTAAATATATCGTAATCTTTAAAATTCTTATAAAAAACATGTAAACAATCATTTACATTTTAAATAAAAACAAATGTTAAATGTGTTTGCTTTTTTTTATATCACGTATTAAGTTATCATGAAATAGACTCTGGAGGAGTTGGAAATTATTTCAAATTATACATATATAAATCCAATTTTTAGAAAATCAGGTAAGTGAAAAATACTTAAGATAAAGAGGTTTCTTGTAGTAACAAATAAGGAAATAATAAAATAAAAAATCCAGTTATTTTAAGCGAACCATAAACCATTTAAGGGAAGTATAAGCATAAACTGTGTTTTGGAATAAAGTTTCGAATAAGATTTGTAATCAGCACCAACATGTCCACCTAGCCATGCCCATCCAGCTAAGTAATAAGCGCATCAATGTACATCTTGATAACTGTAAAACACTATATTGTATTTCTAAAAGCTGCTCTAGTGAAGTGGTTCTACCCTTTTGTGTATATATATATATATATATATATATTCTATGTATATGTATTCTTGTAGATAGACTATGACATTCCATATTTCTGTGTATATAGCTTTGAGAAAATGTTACATTACTGCTGGAGGATGAGGTCATAACTTTTTCCCTCTCTTTGCTTTTGCTATCTGCCCAGCAACATCTAAACCCCTCCTTTGGGCAGAGGTTATATATTTTGTACTTAGCTGTTTTCCTGAGTTTCCTGGCTGCAAGCCATAGTTTACCTTGAAGCAAGGTGCTCCCTTCTTCTTTCTGGTTCCCCTGCCGCCGTCCACATAGCCAGTGCTACGGCCTGACCCCCATCCATGGCGAATTACAGAGATCTTTTTGGACCAGGGCAGTCTATCTCTTATCTTGCCCAAGTGGATGGAAGTGGATTCCAAGAGGTGCCTGAGTGGCCAGGGTAAGAAGAAGCATACCTCCGTTCTCTACCTCCACTGGACCGTCTGTACTACTGATTCTGGGTAAGGACCATCAGCCTCCACTACTCTTTGCATCTGATTAGTGTGTGTTGTAAACATAAACGCTAGGAGTGAACCCCATCCCTGCCGTGTGGGTGATGGTGCATTGAAAATAATTGCATTATAAATATCCCTCTAGTAAAAAGTTATCCCCTAACCAGCTGTGTGGATGTTCACTTTCTGTGTGACAGCGTGTGTCACAGTCATGTAGAACATAGGCACCCTAAAAATTTGAAAAGGACCTGGTTGCTCCAGTAAGTTACTTAGCAAAAGATCCAATACTTTTTTTTCCAAACAAGCTTTATTAAAAAAAGAAGGTATTACAAGCTTTGGAAAATACTTTTTACTGATATTTAGTGGAATCAATATTTCCAGGTAAAAAAATTATCCAGTATTTTTTTTTATTTCAGAATTTTCTTTTTGACTCTAACCACAGATTTGGTGTTATATACTACACTCGGCAGAGTCTTCAGATAGATAGACATCTCAGAATTTCATTAAATGCTTGCTATCCAAACTTTAATGAAAGCACTAAATGCTGGAAAGTCAAGAAACAACCTGAACATTAAAGACGGCATGAAGCCGGTCTTCTAGTGAAAATTCCGGCTCGGAGCAGGAAGTGACGTCAGTGACGTCACATCCGGCTCCTGTAACCAGGAACTATGCGTTCCAGGATGCGTTCCAGGGACCGGATGTGACGTCACTGACGTCACATCCGGTTTTTCCGATTCAAATTCCCCGCCTAGAGGCGGGGAATTTGAATGTGTCCACGAACAGGCGGACGGCGGACTTCTTTAAAAGTCCGACCCGCCCGTTCGCGGACAGTCCAGGCCGATGTTCGGCCATCACTAATTGCAAATAAAGGGCCCTTAGTTTTATGTTTCATCAAATAACAGTTATAACAATAACCAGTGAATCCTGGGCTGACGCTATTGATTTTTATACAACTGATACTGAATATACAGTGCAAGAAGCAAACTGATAGCAAACTAGCAGTAGCCAATCAAGGCTATTGTTACTGAAATCAGTACAAAACAGATTCTGACTGCTACAGATTATACACTTGCTGTGTTATACAAATAAACCAAACACGGTTCTTTATAGACGTAAGATAAGAAAGAATTTCCCATCCTATGATCATGGACATGAGGAACATCTCAGGCAGTGACAGGTGTATCGGTTTACTGCTGATACCTGGAGATCAGGTTTGTCATGCCTGTTGCTGAATGTGAAAGAGGAACTTGATCATTTCTTATCTTTCTCCAGTGGCTTCTGATAAAATGCTGCATGCTGGTCAGAAAGATTGCTAAATTTCTCCTGTTACAAGACCTGCTGTATTCCTTGTGTCAGCAATACAGAAGGATCCCTGATGACTATCCACAGTCAGACCAGATACAAAAAAGCGTACACACACAGTAAGTTTTGCTCCTTTGTTCTTCCATTTGATTGACTTGTGCAATTCAAACTATGAATAATCTAAATATGAATAGATCATGCTACCACACAGTGAGATTAATGTAGAACCAGTCAATTCCTTTCCAACGCCCCGTGCACATGATATGATCAGATACAAATCAATAAAAATTTCTAGAAACCTGTTATATACTTGTACCATTAATATAAATTTTCCAACATTAACAATTGGGGCTCTTTCTATTTTATGCTTCATTTCCATCACTTTTGGTCAGTTGATTGAGTCACACAGTAATACATATTACAGTCAACTAAATGATCAATGTTTTAAGTCCATTTATCAGAAAAATTAAACCATGTATGGCTGCCTTAATTGCAGTGATCAGTTGCACGTTTAATGGGAATTAAGTTGGAGGGAAAAAAAAGACTTTAACCAGCGTCCCAATCCAAAGCAAATGCCGGCACACAAAGGGTGCATGGGCCATTCTCGGCACGACTGGCCTGCATCATGACGGCATCACGTGCGGTTAATATGCCAGCAGAACAGCCCGGCATGGAGACCTCTATGGCCGGCTTTACTAATACATTTTCCTTTAACATATTTTCAGTTTTCTATACCTAATATCTTACTACAGCAATAAAGAAAATGAACCTGAACTTCCATTTCCATAGTAGCACTGCCTTCATTTTTCCAACAATAAAACCTAACAGGGGATCTCTTCCCAACCCAAACTACAAACAACAATAAAAAAAGTTTTCATGTAAGTTACACTTTACAGTTAATGTTGGCAAATATGAAAGTCTGAAGCCTTTTTTTGTTATTAAATAATAAAAGGCATTGCTGTGGTATTTATAGAGAAAACAATAAAATGAAACACTAATTAATGAATTAGTTTAAAGGCTTAATTTGTACATGACATTTCAAAACCCTAAAGGCTAGTTTTTCCAATTAAGGTTATGGAGACATGACTGTGATCTTGCAGGGCTTTGATTTGCAAGTGTACAATGGCGCATAAAACAAACATGGGTTCCTTAATGTCCACAAAGCTTCAATAAAATCACAAGCATATAATTAGAAATAGCTGCAGGAAACAGTGTGATGTTTATTGGAGGTAGCCTAGTAAAACTGTTATATACTCCACACTGGATTACTCCTATCACATGCTTGATTTGTAACCTTTTAAATTAGCTTCAAACATTAGGTGGTTGTAATAAAAGAATAAACATTTTCTTTTTTTTTTATTCCGAATGATGGGTTTATTTGTGTAACTGGAGCCACTGAACCTGAAATGGTAATTAAAAATTAAAATCTTGAACACAAACATCATACATAGCAAATTGTGTAGTTTGCATACTCAGAACTATACTGTATCCCAATGCCAACCTGTCTTTGTTAATGATCAGTAAAAGATTCAGCCGACTCAGGGTACAGTCTAGATTGAACCAATTGAAAAGAAACTGTAACCTACCATGTAAACATTATTAATACAATGTGAAATTAAATTACATTTTTGTTTACCTTTTAGCTGTAACTTTGTTCCAAAGTTGCTCCAAAATCCTACAAAAATTATGCTTACCTACTCCGCTCTCATCTGTGGCAGTTGCTATCTTTAATTTTGGATTGATATCAGATTTATGGGCTTAACCTCCCTAGCACACTGCTGAGGTTTAGATTTCTGTACCAAAAGTGCACCATAGACTCTAATGGATATATTTATGTTGTAGGCCTGTAACTTCCCAAAATATGTCTATACAAGGGTCTAGTAGACATCCTGAATAAAATAATGGTTAAAAAACACAATTTTGTTTAAAAAAATTACATGAAAAAAATGAATAAACTGTATAATTTGAATGATAAAATCTCTTAAATACTTATTTGGTATGAATGATTTCACAACAGTATGTATTAATATTTATGTTTTGTTTATAATAACATTTTTATTACAATTGAAAATGTGTTTTGTTTTTGTTTTACTTTGAATTGTATTGGATACAGTTATCACTGTATCCAATACAATGACCTTTGGCACCCTCTGAAAGGGTTAACATCAAAGAGCACATCTGGAAATGACACTGGGGTGATTTTTCAGATGTGCTCTTTGAAGTTAACCCAATTTACATTTGAATGTCCCGCGGGCCCCCCCCCCCCCCCATCATCATGTCACTCAGGGGGGGGGGATGAGCCGCTCTCCAGATGCCTTCTTGTCCCATTGGGGACACCGGGACAGCACGAAACAGTAAGTATCCGCTGCCGGAGCCCGATCTTCACTGGACGGCACTATCTCGTCCAGTGCAATAGTGACTGTGCAGCGCTGGACGAGATGGTGCTGCCGTTAACGCTAGGGGGGTTAATAGCTGCAGTAACAGGTACAGCAACTATATATAGTTTTCAGTGGGAAAACTGCAGCTTCATAGGCTTGTATACAGACATGATGACGTAATTGCGACATATATCTTAACTGGCTTTGAGTGTGAGAAGCAAGAGAAAAGAGAAGAAGGCAAAAAGGGCCATTCAAGATTTTTTCATTACAGGTAAGTATTTTTAATCTTTTTTTTTTTACAGACTGAGGCATATAAAGTACATTAGATAAGTTTAGGTGCACTTTAAATGCACCCTACTTAATTTGATCCCAATCCAATTGTTGGATGAAATTATTGCTGACAAAGTAGGACCCCGTGTTGAATACAAAGTGGCATGGAAAAAGACACTGAGGAAGCAAGCCCATAGGAATTAGATTTATTTAAGGAAAATACATATAGTAAAACCATTACTGAAGTTGCGCTTCAAGGCACAGAAAGGATGATTAGCTTAGATTGCCCCGTGTCTACTTCAGTCAACCCTCAAAAAGTTTCCTTACAACAAGATAACAACACTATGCTTCCCTGACTGAATGATGTTCCCAGTTTACTGTTAGTGCTATTTTTGTAGCACATGTAGTTTATACTACAGCAAAAAAAATGAAATACCAAAAATGTTTTTTTTGGAATCAACAACCCAGAAAAACCCTGTGTTTTCTGTACCTCCAACTTCCATGAGGCAAAACACTCGTTCCCTAAAGACGGCTTGCCCCGTGGGGGTCCCCACTATTTATTGAATACCCCCTATTTTCTTACCGATAAACACTAAAATTATTATTATTGTTATTGAAATAAAAGTTACTATTTGGATATACTTACAACTGGCCTGGAGAAGGGCACCCCCTGAGGAAGTGTCAACCAAACACGCGTTGGGTGGATTCTATGTGATTAGAATCCCTGTATATATCACAATTGTATCACTCTGGCTTTCATTACCAGGCAGATTATTTGAATCATATCATTATATGCACTGTATTGCTATAATTCTACACTTTAAATGATGAAAATTATTAAATATGGTATTTGTTTTGTACAGATGTTGAATTAAAAGTCCCCTTGCCCCTGTTGGTTTCAGGGGGAAATTTCTGGGTGATATTCTCACTTTGTCTTTCTGTCTCAATTCTGTTGTTAAATTTATTTGGGATGTTGGCCACTCTACATTACAGAGTGCAGTCATATATGTAATTAAGTCAACAGATGGTCCCCATTGCTCCTGTTTCTGGACACCCTAAAATTTCACCAGTTGCTAGCTGAATAACCACCAAACACTAGGGACCCTAGTTGCCACTCCATGTGTCTTCCCTTCACTCCCTTCCTCTCTGCTTCTCACCCTTTCTCCCAGTTGTTGTCTTCGACCATTTCTTCTTCCTTTCCTTGCCTTTTCTACCTCCCCCTGTTTGCATTGTCTGATGCCTCCCTTGCTCCTACCTCTTAGTGGTACCTCCTTTGTTCTTCTTTTCTCTATGCTTTACCTTTCATGTGTTTACTTATCTTTCCTATCATTTCCATTGTATATTAATGATTCTCTTACTGCCACAACAGACTTACGACCTTCTGGAAGCCATCATCTTCACTGTGACATTTGTGGTACTGCTTCCTGTGTCTGTTATTAATCATCATCTGTTCTGATTTAATGCTTACCACTTATTGTTTACTCTTTATGTGTTGCTTGGTTTCCTTTGTATAACACTTCAATAAAAACTTATTACCTAAAAAATATTTTTCAGCTTTGTTTTTTTTCCCCATACATATTAAAATTCCAGTTAAAGAGTTCCTTCCATAACAGTTTTAGGGCCCTTTTACACCAGGTTTGTGTTGGAGGACGGCAATTCAGTGCAGCTAGAGTTAACATGGTTTTCCTATTGTGAAAGGGAGCCTGTTAAATCTTCTGGATGGATCCAGTATGGGAGGTATGTGTGTCCCAGATACCAGCAGTTTGACCAGCAGGGGGAGCTGGAATTGCTGGGCCTGGTTCAGAGTGATCACAGCTGTGATCTATGAGCTCATTAGGAACTGTATATAACCTCCCAGCCTGATTAGTGAGAGTCTCAAACCTGGAACCAGTTCCTGTGTGTGACAGACTGGAAAGCAGCCTACCTGTGTGGTAGGCTGAGATCTCTCTTTGGTGGTAACTTGCCTCTATTTTTCCTCATTGTTCTTTGTTATCCTGCTTGCACTGATCTGGACTTTGTACAACTTTGTAAATAGAAAATAAACTGCACATGTGTTTTCACCTCCAACTGTGGCCTGCCATGCCTCCTTACCTTGCTGTGAACTCATTCCGTGGGTCCCGCTCCCCACAGCTCTACTGCTAATCTCACACTATGTAGAGTGGATCGTTAATATTCAAATTTGCGAAATTCTCGTATATAGTATCTAATCACGAAAATTCGAGATACAGCAGTACATAGTGTTGACTGCTCATTTTATTGTGAAAGTTTTTTTTCGCAATAAAGGTAATAATGACTGTATATCATGAATTTGATGCGAATATTAGGTGAAAAATTTGCGAAAATTAGCAAATCCGAATATTGCCTGTGCTACTTATCACTATTCCTATGGACAACTTTCACATTAGCCCCACGTTTGTGTTTATGGTAACATGCAATCCATGCCATACTGTAAACGTCCTGCTCCATGCAGTTTTGGAGACGCAGTGCAATCGTCTCCCTCCATATTCTGCCTGAAATCCACTGTGATTTTTGGCAACTGAGCTGAAATACAATATTGTTACTATCTCCCTCCTCATTTTATGAAAAGAAGGTCAGGTAGCACTCCAGTATGCAGTCAGTATGCGCTCCACTGCAGTAAATGCAACACAGCATGCACAGTAGCATATATAATGGTCTTCAATGCAATCTTTGTAGGCTTCTAAAGGGGTCATGATGATGTAACGGACTTTTACTTCCTGAAAATGTGTGTGAAACATAAAGTACATTAGGTGAGCTTAGGTGCACTTTAAAATAAACTTACAGTTTTACTATGAAATGTGGTAAACTTTTATGAGATGTAGACTTTCAGACTTTTATTTGTTCTTTCCAAACTGTAAACTACAAACCCCTTTGTGTAGATTTGTGACATGAAATTCCAAATTAATACATTTTAATCTCAAGTTTCAAAACCTATAAAAGTCCAGGGATGGAAATTTATTGAAAAAACACAATCACAGTGCCCAAATTGTGAGTATAAAATGAGTTAAAATCAAAACTTAAAAAAACATACTTGGCCCCTAACCCAGTAAACAACATTATTTTAAAGAATAATATGAATTTGTTTTTATTAATAATAATATTTGGCTAAAATTACATTATAAATAAAGCATTGTCTACTTCATTGTCTCTGTTTAAATTGCATTGCTTTCAGATAAAAGGAATATATTCAAATAATACTGTACTGGTTCCTCTTGCAGTTTATTGTTTGACATTTCAAACTCAAGTCAAATTTCACTCATATTCTAAATAAAATGTCTTGCTGAAGGAAAGACAAAATTTTAGCTAATAAAAATGAGCCCGAAGACTAATTACATCTTCAGAGGGATACATTAAAATTATGTAATTTAATAATCCAACTATTAACATAAATATTAGCAAGGCATTATAATTTTATTAAATTAATAATACATTGATTTATGAAAATGTCGCTGCTTTATTGAAACCTCAATAGAAACAAAATGAAACTATATTTAATTTGATTTTGCTAACACAGATCTGCTAACTAGAATACACAATATGTTTTACTGGCTATCCATTTTTTTCATATACTCTCTATACTGCTGTATATACTCAAGTATAAATCCATCTGACTTTAGGCCAAAATGCCTAATTTTACCTTTAAAAACTGAATGACTCATGTATAAGCCTAGCTTAGGAAATGCAGTTGTGAAGGCACAGAAACACACAGCAAATGTGTTTTTGTTTTGGGATGTCATTATTACAAATTGTTATGAAATTTTAACTAGCAAAGTTAATTGTTATGCAGCGTTTGCAGTGAACATCAAGTCTTCACAGGCAGGGGGAGATTTCCGCTGTTTGGTTTGCCTCCCATACATTATAATAGAGAAAATTCATCGAAACACCAAGATTCGGAATACCAAGAAGATACTTGTACCATCTACTGAAATTTACAAACATGTCCGATAACTGCTAGATCCATTTTATGTTCTATTTCCATCACGTTTGGTCATTCCATTCAAGTAAAAAGGAACACATTTTTCAATATAAATTATATTAGGACAGTGGTGGGCAACTGAGTTGATATGGAGGGCCACAAGTGCGACCCGCGGCATCATTAAAGGGCCGCACATAACATCGATCCAGACCCTCCCGCCGACAACATAGCTCAGCAGGCAGTGCACCAGATCCGTACAAGCAGTCAAAACCCAACAGCACCCACCCCCCTCCTGACCTGGTTTCTCCGATCAACAGTGACAATTACTGATGTAGGACCGCCAACGTTGATTAGGAAAGCTGGGTCAGCGTGTGACCACTTCACAGGCGAGTTGCTATGCCCTATGCATGAACAGTTAGGTTTTGGGGCCACAGATTGGGCACCTAGGCATTAGGACCTAACCACTCAGTAAGAGGGAAAAGATAGGATACTACCTGGGCATTGAAAAGTTACACATGCATTTCAACATACATTGTCTGTGCTAAAATTTTACATTTCACTCAATTTACTTTATTCTCAGTTTTCTGTAACAAATTGTAGCTGCAGCACCCAAAGACTACCTTACAGGGTCATTAAAGGGAATGCTTCAGCTTAAACTCCATAGTTTTGGACAAATGAAGTAGTGGTTAGATCCATTTTATTTGTCTTCCTGCATTGCTGTTGGGGACTGGAGTTTTCCTGGTTGTACTATGAGCAGGAGTGCCCATATGGTTGATCATGGAGGCATCGGGAGGATCAAAGTGCCAATTTTTTTTTGCTGGTCATTAATAACATAAGCATTTGTAAACACATTTTTTTTCTTCTTTTTTCCACTTATCTTTATTAACACAAGCAAGTAAACTCACTACTGTTTAATCTTTTTTACTATCTTTATCAACACTGTTATATTAACATTTTAAAGCTGTATAACTAAAAAACCACAGCAGATTATTTTCTCACTGTAATAACTGATTTATTTTTATTTCTTTAAAATTAAGACAAAGCGCTAATAACACAATGGTTTTACTTTTTAATCTTCTTTATTAACACTGTAATATTAACAAATTAAAGCTATTAACACACTTAACAGCAGAGTTTTTTTGCTCACTTTTTTTTCTTTTCTCTGCATTATCTATTACTATTGGTAGATCACTTTGTGTCAGTCATGTTAAAAGTAGCTCACCAGCCAAAGTGTAGTCATACCTGTACAAGAGTATCTGTATCATTATGTGACATTAAAAATATAAAATTACAATCTACAAAGGTAACAAAGAATGAAGCAAACAAATATCCTGACTTTACAATAAACATCTATGGCACATTGTCCCACTAACTGTTAAATTGAGCTATACACGGTACTTTACACTGGTAACGACATAATCCACTTATCTTAGTCTCACATTTCTTTTTAAAATAATTTTTACTTTAGAACACTCACATCATTTTACAAAAGAGCAATATGTTAGAAGTCACACATTTAATAGTTCAGGTACAAAGAATTGAATTGTGCCAGTTGGCAAAAGATAGTAGGAAGCTGTCACTAAATGGCAGCATCTGCTCATAGTTCTAAAGAACATGTCCCAGTCAGAGCTGAAAACTGATGGCATCTACAGTAATACTAGCTTAATGGCCCATCTGCTGCTCTATAGGGTCCCTAGCTGCTGTATGGAGTCGAAGGCATTTGACAGGCAGTCTCGGTATGCCAGACCGACGGTGTGCCAACTGCTTCACATGATTTTCTACTGATAATATTCATAGCAATTTACCAGCGATGAAATAGTTAAGATTTTTTTAGCCGTATATATATATAAGAAACAATATGTTATACCATATGAACAAAATGTATGCAGCTTCATACTACAGATGTATTCATATATTTCATTTTAGTATTCATTTTTCTTATTACAATTATATTTTTTTCATTTAAACTCAAAGGAAACATCATAAATATTATCATAGATGTGTGGTTTACAATTTCTTTTCATAGTAGTACCTGTTCCTAAATAAAGCTCACAATCTATTGTCCCTGCCACACTGAATGCCACCCTGAGCTGGAGGAAAGCAAAGCGAGTAAAGAGAACAAGCATCAGTGCAACCTCCATACAGAGTTCCACAAGTGATATGAACTCAAGATCTCTACGTAACAGGGAGATGTACAAGAGATTTTAGGTTTACCTTTGAGAAAATCTTTAGCTGATTTAAAATGGAATGCAAGTAAAATAAGTTTACAGTTTTCTAAACTAAATCAAAGCATCTTAAAGGGCATACTGGAGAAAAAAAAAGCCAAATACAATTTTTACTTTACTGCTTTGATGGTGTAGAAGCACTCCACAAACTTAAAAAATATACTTACCTGCAGTTTCCTTGTGACTCAGTAGTTACCGTCTCTAGTCCTCTTTAGTTGCCAGTTTTTCATGGGTTAATGAACTGCAGTAATGAGAATGCTCACTAGATGGCTCTATATAATGCATACTGGAAATGTAAGGTACATCATCCTTCCTAAGCCTGTCTGCGACCGAAGGAGCTTTTCCTGACATGTAGCTTATAATTAGTAGTCATATTTGACTGAACTGGATTAACTGATGAGCAGATTACAAGATGTCTGCCATTAAACTATGTATTTTACTAACTTTTACATTCATAGAAAGCCAATTATTATAAAAAAAAATTGTGAACCCTTATCCAGTTAATGCTACTGGGCTTTTAACAGCAAGCACACGTACCGTAAATCAGGGTCAGATTTAGCTTTTTTGCCAAATCTACTTCCTGGTAAGGATGAGCAAAGTATGATACACTGGAAACTAAAAAATTTTGCCATAAAAAACATGCCAATGTCAGGTAACCTTAGTTTTGCTCATCTTTTTTTCCACTAATTATATTCAAATCTTCAAGGAAGTGCTGAATACAACTAGTAAATTTTAAATAATGAGTTTTGATACCATGAGTATGGCACAAAGGAAATCACAATGATAATCATATTTTAAATTACTGTGACAAGGGAGTGGAGAAGCTAGTTTTTACAGATCGTAGTGTCACCCGATCTATCTGTGACTGCAGCGGCGCCCTCTACCAGTTCTGCTGTGTCTCCTCAAAAACCTTAGAGGACCAGGACCTTTCGTAGGTCAGCTCCCTCTGCTGGTGGATGAGATTGTGGCACATGATGTGGCTCCTGTTCCCTCTGCTGAAGGATACCGGTTACCACTCATTATCACACACCTGGAGCCCTGTCCAAACCAGACCACCTAACCTTGTATATTAGGAAGTCTAAGGCAACAAGGAGTTGCCTGAACAAAGAGTTCTTTATGTCTCTGATCCACAGGTTCTGCTTGTTGATATTGCCTTATTGTTACCAATCCCTGGACCGTCTTCGACTACCCAGTTTGCGGCCTGCCCTGACTATCGCCTGTCTGACTACGTCTCTGCCTGCTATCTTGGTACCTCACTTTGGATTTTCAGCTGTCAGCCGCTGCCAAGTAAGTCTAGCTAGGGACCGCAACCTGGGGGCTCCCCGCAGCAAAGTACATCACTCCTTGTGTTCTGCTTTGGTGGGTACTGGGGTGAATACTTTGGTGGGGCTCCTTAGACTCTGCACCCTGGTTTATGCTTGTTTGGTAGCACAGTGGGTCCACTGCTCTCGTGGTTCACCCGTGACACTAGTATAGTTAGTGGGAGTATGCATGTGCTAAAAAAAAATCTGTATGGTGAATTTGCCATTATTTCAATGGTACATATGCCATTTTCTGCACAAAAGTGACTCAAGTATGCAGAAAACACAAACATGGCAGCTGTTCCATGTTTGTGTTGTCTGCATACTTGAGTCACTTGGCCTATGTGTGAAAATATAGGAACTGGGGTTTGGAGAAATGGCAGCAGATGCTCTGGACTGATGAAGAAGATGTGAAGTATTTGGCTGTAGCAGAAGGCAGTTTGTTCAGGGAAGGGCTGGAGAGGGGTACAATCAGTGTCTGCAGGCAACAGTGAAGCATGGTGGAGGTTCCTTGAACGTTTGGGGCCAAAATAGATTTGGAGATTTGGTCAGGATTAAAGGTGTTCTTGATGCTGAGAAATATAGGCAGATACTTATGCGTCATGCAGTACCATCAGGGAGGCGTATGATTGGCCCTAAATTTATTCTACAGCAAGACAATGACCCCAAACATACAGCCAATGTCATTAAGAACTATCATCAGCATCAGAGAAGAACACGTAGTTCTGGAAGTGATGGTATGGTCCCCACAGAGCCCTGATCTAAACAAAATTAAGTGTGTCTTGGATTAAATGAAGAGACAGAAAGATGGAGGAAGCCGACATCCACAGAAGATCTGTGCTTAGTTCTCCAATTCTCCTAGGAGAATTGATGCTGGTTTGAAGGCAAAGGTAATATTTGGTGGTCACACCAAATATTAATTTGATTTAGATTTCTCTTTTGTTCATTCACAGCATTTTATTGATTGATGAAAATAAATTATTAACATTTCCATTCCTGAAAGCATTCTGTGTTTCCAGCATTTTCTTACCCCTGCATAAAACTTTTGCACAGTGCTGTATATTATTATTATTATTTATTTACTAAGTGTTGGCTCAGGATAGTAAAACGTCTGAAGGTTTTTAAATTGCCAGAAAAGGAGAAAAGCTATCATTTCACATTATAACATGAATATTAGCAGAATTATTAGTGACAACTGACAAATTAGAAAACTGCATGCTTTTATGAATGACATTGTTATGCTAATTTCATCTCCCATTGTGACAGTCTCAAATGTTATCTGAATTCTCCAAATCTATATTAAAATTTTGAGCCTTGCCGTTAAAAGCTCCAATTTTCTGGTGCGGGCTAAACTTAAACTGAACTTCAGTTTTATTAGTGCATAACAGCACTCCCATATAACAGAATACATCTTACATCACCTTTTACAATCATATGTAGAATCACATAAAAGTCCTCATTTACTTTTTAACAAGTCGCTGATTGAACTTGTTCATGGTTTTAGCTTTTTCTTGTGTTAAGCCGGCCATAGACATCTCCATCCATGACTGGCTTGTAGCAATCTCATTACAGCATAATGACGTCACCACGGTGTGAGGAGTCGGCTACAGAACTGAAGGAATCCTGTGTGCTCCATTAACACAAGGATTTCTGGCAGATTGTAGCCTGCCTACAACAGGATCGGGCACTATAAATACCGCCGTGCGATCCGACCTGCGGGCGTTTTGAGTCAAAACTTCAAGGGGGGCACCCCTGTAGTTGCGGGCGACCAACCACCATACATTTGCCATGAGCGCACATGCCGGTCGATCACCTGCAACTACTTCCGGAAATCGCAGTGTCTATGGCCGGCTTTACTCGTGATGCATTTTCATACTCTTCTTTATTGTTCTTTCTCTCTTTTCCTGGTCCATTTTGACACACGTATTACTTTTAATTATTAACTTTGTTGTTATGTTTGACTGCTTTATGAGATAACTTTATTATTCTGATTGTCTTATTCTTGTCTCTGGTTTTACTTAATAAAAATCTTCTTTATAGAAAAGAGTCATTCTCATTAAAGGAGAGCTTTACCATTTTAGTAACGTTTGTTAAACCTACACTCTATAAGGTTAATGACACAACCTTTTCCTCCTATCTACTTCACAGCTGCTTACCTTAGCTCGACGGTCAACCTCTGCCAATCAGATCACCACCC
>CM070032.1:39093562-39106179 GCA_036250615.1 Ptychadena robeensis | reverse complement strand
CCCCCCGCTCAACAAGTCTTGTCATGGGGCCCGGACATTTTTGCTGTACTGGGCCCCATGATTTCTGAGGGCAGCCCTGTCTGTCAGCTACAGTTTTGTTCTAAGAAAAAGGTGGGTTCCTTTCTCATGAGGCTAACCATAAAATAGATCAGCCCCAACACCAACACCACACAGTAGCCATACTAGAATTTTAGAACTTGTGCATGGAGTGGACAGAGAGAGTTGTCACACTGTATAGGGAACGCTTAGGGGCAACACATATTAGGACTTCTATTTGCAAGTTTTGGCTAAAGCTGGGCAAACATGGTTCAACTTCTCTGTTTGATCGATTAAAAAAAACAAAAAAAAAACATTGTTTAGTTGATCATTTTAAAAATAATTCCTGTTTAGCACCAAATAATGTGATCAAATCCAAATCCATTGATTCCTTCCCTAAGCCCTGTGCACATGCTCCATTGTACCATTGGATACAAATCCATTTAAATACCTAGAAAACCACAGATACTTCAAATATCTACTAAAATTTACCAACATGTCCAATCACTGCTTGCTTGATTAATTAATGTTCCATTTGGATCACATTAGGTCAATTCAGGTAAAAAGGAATCAATTTTAAAACCAATAGAAAAATCGAACTGAGTATGCCCAGACCTAGGCATCACCACTCCGACCCCCTCCCCCACTACCTCAGATTTCTTTTTGTTGTTTTAATAATTTTGTGTCATACATTGTTTTTTATCATCTGCAAGCTCTTTTATGTGTTTCTGCCTTTTGTGGTGTTCTTGCTCATTGAAACTGTCCTGGCACTGGCTAGTTTCTTACACATCTACGTTTTCAAAGCTAAATTCTGAACTTAACAACAGTTACGATGCAACCTTACACAGTTTTGCCAATGTAACCTTATATTGCTTAGATGCATTGATTTGTAAATAGTTACACTCACACTGTTTTCAGATTAGAATTAGAACAGTTTAAAAAAAATTGAAACATTTTATATACACCTATTTTTGGTGCATGTTCTGCTGTATGTGTCAGCTTTGACTACCAGTATTTTTGCTTACCCCACCCAGCAGAGAAAAAAATTTGATAGTGAAGCAGTCAGCATTCCTGCTTGCAATCATTCAGCCTAGCCAGGGGGATGACCAATCGGACTATGAGGTCTGCGCTCTGTGGGTGCGGGTGGACGTGCCTTCAGTCCATAAAGGTAGCCATACACAGGTCGATTTCACACTTCATTCCTGGCCGATCGATCACCAGGCGCGTGCACGCCGATTGATCGGCGAGGAATCCAGTGCAGCCCACTTTGACAGATCGACCCCAACCGATCAACCTCAAATCGGATCGGCCAGGGAACCAACCTGTCGGTGTTTTCTGGTCGATCTGGCACACATCGAGGGATGTTGGTGGAGGCCCACAGATTGATCATCAGGATCATATCTGATCGACTTACATTGGTGAATCGATCGACTGGTAGGCAGAGACTTGTATGGTCGATCGATCGACGCCTGTGACTTCACCAGAATCGATCGGATCGTCCATCGATCGCTCAGGAATCGACACGTCTACCACATCAACCCTATGCATAAGTGTGAGTCAGTCTATAAGGTTTTGCTTACCCTTCGACAGGATAAGTATTTTCAAAATTTGTTATCTGTTCAAATTATTTAACAACTTCAAAAAAGACAGCACACATTTATAACTTACCTGTCCTGCTTCTTGTGCCATAGACTTACTGTATTCAGCTTGTTTGAGCATTTGTAGCATAATTGGTACTTATATGGCTTTCTTGGTGTTTGCTTATAAATACCACACTTTGAAAACAATAAAAACAGACTGGATTCTATTTAAAAAAAAAAAACAAGTGACAATATTCATTTAACCATGAAGGAATGTAGCCTATCAAAATATGTTTGATGCTTCGGAATTAGCATCAGTATCGGCGAACATGCCATACAATAGTTACATCCATTTCAATGCTTTGCCAGCGAGCGTTTCGAAGGTAATTTCATACACAGGTGCAGTTGCGTTACATGTAGAATGACAAAACCTTACACTCCATCACTGAAGCATGACGTCTCAAAATTCTAATATAATGAGAGCCTTGGCAGCTTGCATTGAAGGGAGACAGTGATTAACAAAACACTTCAGAGTACAAGACAAAGCAGTACTCAAACAAAACAGTGATGATCTCCACTTAATCGAAGAAAAGCCCACAGCATCTGCTAGAAAGGATGATCTAGAGCCATACGGAGCTATTGCTCAGATAGACTGTCATCTCCAGAGATCAAGAACCATATGCTCTACTCAAGCACAAACTCCATAGAAGTTAATTTTCTGACAAAATGCTGGGAAAAATATGACATTCAAACAAGTGTGCTCACTCATCCTAAACATGGGCTCATCTACATGCATCAGATTTATGCAACGTTTAAAGGCAAGCAAATATAATTTGTCTGGAACACAAACACTGTCATATAGGCTCAGGTATAATTAATCTTTGTCCTCTCCGCAGGTTTATGTGTTCTTCTGATTAACAATTGCAGCAGTAAACTTTGGAAAAAACAAGCAGTCTGTTGTTAAGTCTACCAAGCGTTGTATAAAATCCTAGCAATTAAATTGATTGTACGAAGGGTGATGCAGATCAGGATCTACAATATAACATAACTTTAGGAAAAAAACTCAAACATTTTTCTGCAGTAAAGCTTCATAATTCAAGTAATTTTAATAATAATAATAATAGTTTTTTGTCTAAACTGCAACAGTACATGCTCCAAATTCTGCACTCAAAAGCTATGACTTTACTAGCTGCAAGCTCTAATGAATGAGGGTCAAACTCTAGCCTGCCAAATTTGGCCTACCTATTAATAAAAATATGCAAAGGGCAGATTTGTCTTCTGAACTACCACTCCTAGAGTAGAGAAAATCCATTACTGGCATGCTCCAGTGACATCACAGTGCCCAACACCCAAAGCATACCAGGATTCCTAGTTCACTACTCCCTGAGTGTGAGTATAGAAGTGCGTTGAGTGCAGAAGGCAAGGGGGCAGATCTTTGTGCCATATCTACCACAGTGGACATCACAGTAAGGAAGAAAGTATGAGTGACGTGTTCAGGGTACCAGCCAGGTGAAGAGTACCAGGGGGTCATCATGCCATGTAGAGAATGTGTGGTCCATGTGTGACCCCATTCCTGTGTGTACACATGAACTACACATAGAGTATGCACAGTGAAGTGTCTATAGTCATTGTTTCCCCCCCATGTTTGGCTGCATTAAAATCTTTTTTAACACCACGTTAACAAAGGGGAATGACCATTAAGTCCTATAGAACAAGCATCAGAAAAAGTAAGGGATGCATTTTTGACATTGACAAAGTGATGACGCACTACAGAGTAAGGCTGGTGTGCCTATGTGTACACATCCATTGCATAGCATGTCATTGCTCCTTGACTTTGTCAAAATTTTTATTTGGACCATTGTGTATTGAGTTTGACACCCCTGCTCTAATTCATGTACATTTTACTTGTTGTGTAGCTTTATTTGACCATTGAGTCCTGACCATTGAGTCCTATAGAACAAGCATCAAAAAAAGTAAGGGATGCATTTTTGACATTGACAAAGTGATGACACACTACAGAGCAAGGCTGGTGTGCCTATGTGTACACATCCATTGCATAGCATGTTGGTCCTTGACTTTGTCAAAGTTTTAATTTGGACCATTGTGTATTGAGTTTGACACCCCTGCTCTAATTCATGCAACTTTTTTACTCGTTGTGTAGCTTTATTTTTAATGCAAAGTTAATTCAATGGCAAAAGGAGCAGTGTCCTATTAAGAAGTTAACATAAACACAAGTAAAAAATTTGGCAAAATGGCAAAAATCACAATACATTATCAATAGACATGCTAGAATGCATTAATGTGGAAAAAACTCAATAAAAATATTCAATTCAAGAAGATAAAAAACATAAGTGCATGTCTTTGTTATAAAAGAACATTAATATGTGCACCACTATTTCACTGTGCATCACTATTTCACACATACATGTGCAGCAGGTAACTCATACAAGTTCTTTAGGGGCATGTAGTCCAATGGAAGGACAGGAAGGCACACTCCTCATACAGCGAATTGCAGGCACCATTGGCACAGGAAGACAGATAATAAAGGGGTGAAAGGCTGTTTTGTTGAAAATAAATGCCCTTTATTTAAGAAGTATTGCCTTTAGGTTGGAATAGTTATTTTTACATGAGGGTTTAATAACCCCTTGCAAACTATTTTGACAAAAGACAATGGCTTTGCTAGCGTGTTTTAAAGATAATAAGAAAAAGTGCTAAATGAAATTTAAACAGTAAAACGGATGAAACAAGACATAAGTGATCATAATAAAACAAGAAAAAAAGGCCAGGACATTCTTCTATTCTCCCTTGTGTTATGACATTCAGTGGAATACATGTGACAGAGGCCCACCTGGAGAACAGAACCTTTAAAAATGTAACACTTCACTAAGAAGTATCACTACAGTTTCTGAAAGAGAAAAAAAAATCTATTACCTGCATAATTGCTTGTGTCCTCCTCCTGTACTACCTCAGTGCCACAAGCTAAATTAAAAATAGCATTCCTGCAATTAATGGCTTGGCCGATATGACCTGGTATGCATATTTTCCTCAGTTGTTAGGAAATCATATTTTAACAGCCTTCATGGAATATTGTAATTGCATAATTAATATGAATACTGATGAGTACCCCCTAGTGTATGTCATTAGCAAAACTTGAACAGAACTAAAGAAGTGAGAGCTCATTTTAGTGCTTCCAATATACATGTTGTGATGAGTCCTACTTTATTAGTTTTATTTTAGACCATCGTAAAAAAAAAATCCACTTAGTTATGGAAAAATACCATTTAAAATAGGGAAAATCTGATTAAAGCAAAATGTTTAAAACAAAAACCCACAGACCTCCTTCTGTGGAAATATAATTTTATTTAGTCTCAACAGCTTTAATTGCTTGCAGGGTCAAAGTCACACATGCCATAAATCTACCATCGGACATTAATATTAGGAAAATATAGAAAACCTCTGTTGTTGGTGAGCATATTAAATTAGAGAGCAATTAATGGTGTTGCAGATTAAAATATATATTTCCCATAACATCATTTAATAAAGGAATGTATTTTTTTCCACTGGCAGATACAGTAGATTTTGTTGTGATAATTATTAAACAGTTTGTTTCATGTGAAATCGTGATCGTTTATAATTTGCGAGGAAACAATACTTGCTGCCTTTTTATCTCTAACTTTAAATGTAATGTTTGTGGGTTTACAGATGACTTTTTATATGAACTAAGAGGAATAAATCCAAAGGCATCTGGGTAAGGGAGTCCACTGACCTAGTGGTATACCTCTCACATGGGTAATACTGAAAATTTTACTCCATAATTTATAAGACATACTTCCTATTACCCAAAATGGGGGGGGGGGGGGGGGGGGGGGGTGTGAATCTTATATAGTGAATGCACTTTTACCTGCAGAGAAAAGAGTATTTGGGGTTGGGTGATTGCGCATTCTTTGCACCCTTTGCCTCCCTGCCCAAGCACTGACCATGTGTCTTCTCTCTGCCAGCAAGCTTTGACTTTCTAATCTTTAGGCTTCTTCCAAGAAAGGGAATGCAAACACATTGCAACCAGATCAAGGCACCTATAGTCTTTACAGGGGGTTATCCATAGGGATAAAGTAATCTGCCTTGTGATGATTTCCACTATAGTCTTGGGGTGAACTGGGGAGGCAGTCATGTTGCTTAATTCTGGACATTTATAGGAAAAAGCAAGCTATTGTGAAGAAAAGGCAGATGAAGCCAATCCTATGTTCCTTCACCTCAAAATTACACACAGGGCAAACAGAGAGTGCCTTTTTTTATAGAAGTCAGAAAGGAAAGGAAATTCGCTCCAACCTTTAATCTTTTGCTTCAATGGTAATCTGTACAATAAGAAAATAAAAATACAAAAAATACATAAACATATGTCTTACCCTTTAGCAATCTTGATCTGGGAAAACTGATCCCCAAACCTAAAAAATATATTCATACTGTAACGGGTGCAGACAGGAACAGGGTTAGCAGGACTCCCCTTATAGGCACCTACCTTTCTCTGGCCCTGTGACCGAACATCGGTTATTCCCACAGGTTCTTGCAGTACCCTCTCCAAAAACAGAAATGTCCACAGCAGTAGTGTCTCTTCAGATAAATTTGGTTTACTTTATTTGTGATACAAATAAAGGGGGCAAGCAGGTTCACTGTAGCCCAAGGGGGGGGGGGGGGTTTACAGGGTAAAGTCTTGGGTGAAAATAGTTCCAAACTTCAAGGTCACTTACTGCGCCAGCCACTGTGGGAGTTCAAATGCCATTCATGGATTGCTAGACACCCTCTCCCTCCAGGGTGGGAGGAAGATCATATGCCCAGTCAGGTCCTCTTGCCTTCAGGCTGGTTAACCTGTCCCATGAGGCATTGACACAGACCGCCAGCTGGAACTGCTGCAGTCACTAATGTTCCCATTTTCGCAATAAAAAGTGCAGATATTCACATATTTTCACTATCAATATTCACAATAACGAATATATAGCACTAAATTTTAAAATCTTTGGGAATTCTCAAAGATAAAAATTTGCTATTCGAATATTCCCAATCAAAACTAATGACAACTGAACATAGGATATTATCCCTTTCAATTCAGCAACAGTGGTTTCCATTACAAATAAATAGTTTAACAGGTGTTCTTACCTTTCCTTTCTCCATCCAAAATGGCTTATATGCCAGATATCATTTATTCAACTTCTATAATGACTGCCATATTTGGAATGAACAATCACGTTTAAATAGGTTCTTAGGTATTTACAAATAGGAACAAGGACATGAGGGGCACATTCTGGTGCAACTCACAATATTGATACAAAGCAGTCTTAGCAAAGAGTAGTGATCTCCTACAAGGGTAGTATTTATCAAGTGTGTTCAGCCGTGTGGATACCAGGAACTTCCTGGTTATGGATGATATCAGTTCCTGGTTATGGGTTCAGTAAAGAAACCATCAGGGAGGTCTCTCCTTGGTTGCATGACACTCAGTGTTCAGTAGGATCAATGAGTTTCGGACGGCAGCCCATTTAGGAGAAAGTTGTACGTAAGAAACTGTGAAAACAATACTTTTGAAGATTAATTTATAACACCATATGTGTGTTTAACCACCTGCTATCACATCCTAAAATGACAAATGGAATGAAAACTGAGTTTAAATGATATAACGCATATTAAGTATACTTCAGTAAATAAAACAACAAACAGGCAGTAAAGTATTACTCTTCATGGATACGTAACCTCTTAATGTTAATGAAGTGATCTGCAGGGAAAGTGGAGTCACAGGAGCAGTCAGCCCCAGCACACAGGTCACCCGTGAAAACCAGAGTTCCATTTTTCTTCCTACTCCCTAGAGGACATCAGGTCTCTTGCATCATTAGCGGGACTAAATCTGACTTTCCCTGGCTCTCCTAATTTCCTCTTTGTAATTATAGGTCAAGCTCTCCCTTTTTTTTAAATTATCAAACCTTTGTTCTTATCAAAAATGAATAGCTAAGAATAAAATTATGAAAAGAGTTCTGAGGGAGAAAAAAAATTTCAATTAGAAACTCAAGCTAATTTGGTATGACCATAGACTGTCAGGCACACTGACAGTCCTCTATTATGCAGTCATTTGGGCTTTTTTAAATTAGTTATGTTAATGTCCTGTGAGTGAATGTAACACTTGGATAGGACAAGATTTCTGCAATTAATTTCTGCAGTCAGTGGAGAGACACGCAAATTTATTTTCCCCCTCTCTGGGAATTGGTAGCGGAGGGTGTGAGGTGGTGAAAGTGCATTTAGGAATGAAGTACAAGCTAAACACCAGCTCTAAATAAAGCAGAAACAATGGGAGCCACTGCCTCCTCATTCATTCAGCTGACAATGTTTTGCAGCTTAAACCTGTTTTATTAATTATGTTTGACATTTCCTTAATTAGTTTCATTTACACCAAATCAATCCCTACTGCTGTATGGCACCATTCATCATTTTGAAAAATTTGCATACTGAGTGCTGACTTTTTCTACTTAATTATACATTAAAAGTGTCAAGCGTGCTTGCTGCCTGGCATTATCTGCAGCAGAAAGGTTTGTGGTTGGACTGTGATGGCATTAATCATTAACAATCCTCAAGTGCTTCTGGGTAATATCTGGAGAATAGAATGACTATGGGTTTAATGCTAGAGAGCATAAGTGTTTCTTCTAATGACCCAGGGCAAACCAAAATAAATGACCTAAAGCACATAGTCTAATGGAATTCTGGAATTTTGCATTTTCTTTATTTATTTTGGGTGATTACACCACTGCAGTTGCCTTGATAACTTTTCTGGCATTTTATACAAGGCATTGAAAAGAAAAAACACCTGGTGTTTTTTTACATTTATATCTATGATTAGTTAAAATAATACATATAAGTTGCTGCAAACCCAAGATGAAACAGAAAATTAACATGGAAAAGCACAATGCACTTTGTGAGCCATGTTGTAACTTATGGAATGATAAAAAAAATATGATATATAGATTCAGTACCTATGTAGGGAACTTGCATGTAGATTTGTTTTTTGCAGGGTGCTGGTGAAAGATTTTCAGGTTACAGTCAAAAATTCTTCTAGAAATTTGTCTTTATAAAATAGTCTATAAGTCCTATAAGATAAAGAACAAGAGACGTGTGACCTAGTGCAACAAAATTATGTTTTGTTGACGGTTAGGGCCGCCGTCAGGGGACAGGGGGGACTCCCGTCCCAGGCAGCTAGGGGGGCCCGGCGATCCGCACGTAGGGGCCCCTGGATTGGCACAGCAGTCAGCTGTCAGCCTGGACCGGGACTGACAGTCCTTCCGGGCTGATCGGCTTATCGATACAGGCAGCACTCGGAGGGGCACTCGGAGTCGTGATATTTCTGGTAGCCCTGTTGACGGTAAAGGAAAAGAAAAAAGAATAAGTTGCTTACAAAAATTTAGGATTAATAAAGGCTTAGCAAGGTGTAGTGATCTTGTATAGACAGGAGTTGCTGTGTGTCCAGCCGTGTGGATACCAGCATGATGTCTTCCTAAATATGGATGACATCACTTCCCAGTTGAATGTCTCTCCATAGTCAGAATCACACTCAGTGTTCAGTAGTAGTAGTAGTAGTAGTTGTCAACCATGGTGACTGCTGACAGCTGTACCCAACTATTTCTTTTATATATATATATATATATATATATATATATATATATATATACATATAAATATATACATATATATAAGGTGTAACTGCTTGAAAATGTACATTTTATTTGCTTTTTTTTTTATTTAGTACCATGTGAAGCTTAAATTTCCAATCCATGCCCAATTCTTGGCCCTGTGTATGGGTGAATGGAACTGCTAATCCAATCCTGTACAGCCCCTGAAATACAGGGACCCACTACTGAACAGCCAATATGAATGTGATCACAGCTTTTGGTAAATAAATTATTTATTTTATGCTAGTGATTCATCATATGGAGTGGCAGGTAGGAGAGGGCAAAGGGAAGAAACTCCTTTTCCCACTTTGAGCACATATACTACATATGGGGTTAAATTAAAAGTGGCCTTTGTTTAGAAAGGGTTGAATGGATTGAAATCGTTCTTGGTTCAATCTACACACAACACATTATTGTGCAGTGACCACTCAGTGACCATCAATTTATAATCAATTATTAACCGCCCTAGCGGTTGGAACGTCACCATCTCGTCCATCGCTGCTACTCCTACTATCACACTGGACGAGATGGTGCCATTCAGTGAACATTGGGGCACCGACAGCGCATACTTACTGTTTTGGAGATTGACAAGTGTTGGACTATCTTTTCAGCTGACAGCAAATTTGATTAATATGTCAAGTATAAAATTAGAATAAAACACTTTCTCAGACAAACAACCTGTTCAGCTCTTGGGGGTTAATGACATTTAGTTCTGTGATTTATGGAGATCCATCCCTAGGATTGAGGGGTATGTTTATAAAAAACAAAGGGCCAAAAACACTGTTTACCACTCTAATAACACCAGATTCATAAATGGGACCCTATGGTGGAGCAGGGGTCAAAAATCAACCCTTCTCCACCTAAAATTAATTGGGGTTTGAGGCAGTGGTAAAATCAATGTGACGTCAAATTTGCATTATATTAAAAGGTCTTTATTTATCCAAAAAAGGACCAAGATATTCAACAAAAAAATCTATAGCGTCAATAGCAATAGTAGAGTGTTGTACCGTGTTAGCCATCGATAAATACAGCAAGTTTGGAGTTCAAGTGATACCATTTATTGGCTAACTGAAGTCATTAGAGAAGCAAGCTTTCGGGATATCGCAGATCCCTTCTTCAGGCTAATACAATACAATATAGCGTCAATACAAATACAAAATCAACTAAAATCAAGGGAAATTTTTTCCTAAATATTGCTCAGGCCGATGATGTGTATTCTCCAACGTGTTTCACCCTTTTGCTTGGGCTTCCTCAGGGTATGAGCCTTGTGATTAAGTGTCAATATCTTCCTTTAGCATTGACATGAAGCTCAATGACATCAAGATTGGTAGTTTTGGGCTAAACAATGGTAAGTATAAAATCAAATTCTGATCCTGACCTGCCAAACATCCACAACCGGAGACTAGGACGGTACACAAGCCTAAGCAAAAGGGAGAAATCTGCAATCAGGAGCCTGAGCACAATTTAGGAAAGATTGTTTCCTTGATTTTATCCGATTTTGTATTTGTATTGACACTATTAATAGTTTGTTGAATATCTTGGTACCTTTTTTGGATAAATAAAGATATGATGCAAATTTGTCGTCACATTGATTTCACTACTACCTCAAACCCCAATTAGTTTTAGGTGGAGAGGGGTTGATTTTTTTACCCCTGCTACATCACATTTTCTATATTTTACAGGGGGTGGTCTAGGACTTACTGAGCAAGGAGTAACCCGTAGTTCAACTGTGATTTAACCATATTCATAAAAGTAAGAATAGATTCTACTTTTGGTGAGCAGGTTTCCTTAAATGACAAATAGTGGAACCAAAATTCCTTTATATTTGCCAATGACCTCACCAATACTTTCTATTACACTGAATGACATTGTGGAAGCATTTTGCCATTAACCTCCCTAGCGCACTGCTGAGGTCCAGTTTTCTGTACCAGAAGCGCACCATAGACTCTAATGGAATTTTTTTGTGTTGTAGGCTTGTAACTTCCAAAAATCTGTCTGTACAAGGGTCTAATAGACATCCTGACTATAATAATGTTTGAAACACTCAATTATTATAAAAAAAAGTACATAAAAAAAATTATGAAATGTATCATTTGAATGCTTAAATCTCTTGAATACTTATTTGGTGAAAGATTTCAAAACAGTATTTATTGATTTCAAAACAGTATTTATGTTTGTTTATAATAACATTTTTATTTTGTTTTTGTTTTGAATTGTATTGGATACAGTTATCACTGTATCCAATACAATGGCATTCTCTGAAAGGATTAACTTTAAAGATCACATCTGCAATGACAATGGGGGTGATATTCCAGGTATGGTCTTTGAAGATATCCCGATTTGCATATGAATGTCCCAATTTGCACATGAATGTCCCGCGACCCCCCTCCCAGGGGCGCGGGGGGGCGCGGGACATTCATGTGCAAATTGGGACATTCATATGCAAATCGGGACATTCATGTGCAGATTAGGCTTGAAGAGAAGTGTCACAGCCTGCTTGCATAAGATCGCACACACAGACCATAGCAGAGCTGGACACAGAGCAGAGTGAGCAGCCGGAAGATCTGAGCTGGACGGCTCCCTCTAATCAGCTGCAATACTGCATTAGCAAGTGCAGGACGAGGTACTGCCGTCAGAAGCGCTAGGAAGGTTAAAAAAGCAAACATACAAAATTGCACTCCTTTGTAGCTCATGGTGTTAACCAGATTAAAGGGGCAAAATATATCTGGAAAATATGGAAGTCTTGATACCAATTACTACTTTATAAATAAGCTGACCACCGCCTTTCAATAGTGAATGTTGGCTTTACATGGGAAAAGACACCACTTATCTGGCGTAGATTCTGTTATTTCTGGTACAGACATCATTGGAGGGTCTATACTCTAATTAACAAAGCACATAGGAAAGTGTCCTACTTTTGCCTGTAACTCCATTAAAGCGGAAGTAAACTCAAAAAAAAATCCCCCACATACATTACATGGACATATTACACACCTGTCAGCAGTATACATCTGTGAAAACTGCTACACAGAGAAAAAAAAGGTACTTACAATCTTCACTTCCTCATTCCCTAAGGCACCATCTTAAGTACTGGTGCCTGAAGCTACTTCCGCCCATTCTGTTGGACATTACTAAGGTGCCCCTCCCCTGCAGACATATTTACCAATCCCAAAGGGTTTGGTATGGGAGGATAGTTCTGTTCCTTCCAGAGATCTATGTGCTGCAGTTTGCATAGGAGACTGGAGTGAAGATGAAGGAGGACACTGTAGGAGACAGGAGAGATTGAGACTGAAGTGGTGGT
>CM070032.1:39075634-39089773 GCA_036250615.1 Ptychadena robeensis | reverse complement strand
AAATCAAAAGCAAAGTTATTTTTTAAGTTGAAATTTCGATTTCAGTCTAAATATCAGGCATATTTTCTACTTTTCCGGCGAAAAGTCGAAATGACCCCATCAAAATACGAAAAAGTCTAAATTTGTACTTAAAAATTCCCACTGCGAATTTTTCGAACATGCCTAATTATAACTTATGATTTGAATCCTCTAATTAGGGGTGTTGTACAAACGTAAGGTGGCCTAGGAAAGTCCCCTCGTCCCCTGATGTACCTGTATGTCTTTACTGCATTTTTTTGTAGATTATAACCTATGATTTGAATTCTCTGATTAGGGGTGTTGTATTAACGTAAGGTGGCCTAGGAAAGTCCCCTCGTCCCTGCCTCGGCAGGGAGAAAAAACTGATAAGTGGATAGACTGGGACCACCGGTCTCTCCATCCATCAAACAATTTTTCCTGTTGCATTGTGTTCGGGATGTGGGCCATATCCTTACGGGGACACTGTGGTATTTCTCTCTTGTGAATATTTTACAATTATGTAAAAAACAATTACATTTAAAAAATATATAAATAAATAATAGGTATCATTTAAATGATCAAATCTCTAAAATACTTATTTTGGATGAAAGATTATAAAACAGTATGTTTTTTATTTATATTTTGTTTATAATAACTTTTTTATTAAATTTTAAGTATAACTCCCTTTGGCACCCCCTTAGGAGGGAGGGTTAACTGCAAAGGGGCACATCTGGGGAATCACACAGGAAACTGTTTTCATGCGATTTACTTTTGAATCTCCTATCGCCGCCCCGATGTAACGTCCTCATGTCACTGGGGGGGAGGTAGGGCAGGGGAGAGGGGTCCGCTGTCCTGCAGCAGCCTCCTCTTTAGATCAGAGCCGCTGTAGCAGCGCGGAATAGTAAATCTGCACTGCCGGGGCTCCGATCTTGGCCAGGGGGCTCCATCTAGTCCAGTGCAGTACTGACAGGTCAGCGCTGGATGAGATGATGATGCTGCCAGGAACTGCAAAAGGGTTAATCATACCCTACTCTATCCAAGTCATAAAACAGGGGTGGCAAACCCTATCCCAGGGACCACATCTTGCAGTGTAATTATATTTGGCCCATTAAATACTTTTTTTTACATTTTCTTTAAATGTATTAGTCACAGATGCTTCGTTTTATTTGATATTTGATTTCCTATCTACTACAATATCACACTTTGCTTCTTCCAAATGCAACTTTTAAGAAAAACTTTAGTAAGTTTCCATATAAAAGGTTCACTGTTACATCTGATGAAAAGACAAACTATTGTAGAAATTGATTCAATAAATATCATGGTTAGTCTGCAAAAATGTTTAAATTTGTGTTTGACACTCCTGTCATAAAATATATTTGGTTTATACACACAAATTAAAATGTAACTTATTTGTCTGTTTGTATGTATGTAAAATATGTGTGCATCTTATAGGCTGAAGGTGGTTGTACCATCACAATCTGCCCACCGTTGAGACCATCACTGAGTTAAGCTGGCGGAAGTAGAGACGAGGAAGCTGTCAGAGGGAAGATCTGCCCACAGCTAGTTCCTTCCTCTGCTTCTCCCTCACCTGGAACTCAAGTGTGGCTTGTGGCTGTGGTAGTTTTGTACTTTGCCTGCCAATGGGCAGATTGCAAAAGAGAGGACACCCATGGCCACCAGCTGAGCTTGAGTTCCAAAGGGGCGGGGAAAGTTGTTAGAGGAAAGATCTCCCGAAGGTGGTTTCTTGTTTTTTTTTCTCTGTTGGCTTATTAAGCTAGCCATGCACGGCACGGATTCCCTGGCTGATCGATTCACCATCCGATCGATTCCGGCGATTCCGCCGGGATCCTCAGGTGTGATCGATTGGCCAATTAAGGAATCCGATCGCTGCATACCACCTTGTCCTGCCGGATCCGTGTCCGATTGATCACCTCCCGGAATGCAACTCCCGCTGATCTGGGCAGAATCGGACCCGAAAGACCAACATGTTGGTTCTCTGGCGGATCCGATTCTGAGCCCCGATCAGTCGGACCCGATCGGACGGACAAGGTGGGCTGCACGGGATTCCGGCCCGATCGTTTCGCGTGCACGCGCCCGGAATCGATCGTGCCGGAATCCGGTGCGAATCCGACCCGTGTATGGCAGCCTTTAGAAATCACTTGCTTCTGAAGAAGTCAAAGCAACCCACCTGTAGGTGGCCAAAAAAGCGGGTGGTGGGTCATATTTTGTGGTGTTAGTACCAGAAGAATATAGTATATATTAGATATATTAGGTACCCTATTTATTGTTTTTTTAAAGCAAACTTACCTAACATGTATTTGTTCACCCCACTTGCCAATTATATGAGACACCTGGGTCTGGACCTGACCTAGGTTGTTTTATGTATGTCATGATCCTAAAGTTTTTTGGGAGACTGTGTGACATTGCTAGCACTAGTCTGACTGCCAAAACCTGACTTTAGCAATTTTTTGTAGTTATTGCTAACATGTTAACTACTAGCTATACATGGGGGAAATCATCAGCTAAAGTTTAGGTACATTTTAGTGAAAGTACACTTTAAGGGAAAATAACTGTGTAGAAGATAATTGTGAAGATAGCTGTTTATCCTCAGGTGGTAATCCTTTCCGTTTCACACTGTGCCTTTATTTTAAATAACTTGTTTAAATTTGCAAATTACCATTGATCCAAACAGTTTGGCACCTCTAACACCATTACCAACTCAAATAAATAACATGAATAGAGACTCTAAAAGAGCAATGGAGCCTTTGTTTGATGTCCTATTTTTCCTGAAAACGTTCTGCCGTTTTCGTTATGATCATAATTTGGTGCTGTCTAGTTTTTGTTTTTAAAAAGCTAAGGGAAATTGTTCGCCTTGCTTGATAACAGCATGGCTAACTAAATATTATTTTCAAAACATAATCTGTCAAACAGCCAGTATACTCAACCCTGTTGTGACAAACCCCCACAGATTATTTGTCAAGTGATTCTGAAAACCAAATATTTGTTTTTATTTAATTTGTATGCAAATCGGCACAAATGGGAGAGCTGAACAGCATCTGAGCTTGATACAGTTGTCATTTTAAATTCCACTAACACTAATTATTATGCATGCAGATGTTTCCTTTACACCTAACATCTGCCAATATTATCTAAACCCCAGGAAGTGGACAAATCTGTGAAAGTTTCCCTCTTTCAGGCTGTTATCTATTTCATGCACACTAATTTTGCACATCTGAGTCCGGCAGATTTTTTTTTTTTTGTTTTGTCTCAAGAGCATTCAGCTAGAATGGAACACAAAGAGAGCCAATTTATAAAAGGATGACATGTGTCATGTTCAAGGTATGACTAGAGGGACCAAGAGAATGTTCTGCACATTGCTGTTGTGAGCACAGGTGCTCTTATTACTGTATGGTGGAAATTGAATGGGTGACCTCTGCAAAAAAAGTACTCATTCATTATGCTTACTGTATTCATGGATATTTGTGGACAAAAAAACAAGTGTTAGGTTTAATTAACTGACAGGTATTGAAGACCATCAACTCCTGCTGATATCCTGGTGGGTAGAAACTAAACATGTTTCCTGTGCAAAGATTCTACTTTGCCCCAACACTCCACCCCCATCTTGACACTACACAATTGTTGCCACACATACATACAAGCACTCTATGTACAGTCTGCTTACTTTGACAATACATGATGTTAAAAGTACAGAAAAAGCTTGTGTTTCCAGCACCCCTGGTCTTATAGTGGTCTCTAATGCTATTTAACAGACAGCTCTTTAACAGCTAACTCCTGACTAAACTCAAGAAATGGAGAAGCTGTAATAAAAACTTTGTAAAAAATTTTGTCATAGTATTAACTCCACTGTTATTCCAACTGGTATCTATAGTATTGTGCAGTTCAACATACAACAAAAACACTGTTTTGAGTAGTCTAGATAGTGTAAAACGTTTTCACCCTGTCCCTATTTATGTTTGAAAACATGTGTACTTAGGTATGTGGATGTTACTTAAAGTGGACCTACCACCAGAAATCTTTGTTTTTATGAATGGCACTAAAAGTGCCAATAATAGGGAGGAATGCAGTAAAAAAAACTCAAAAACTTACCTGTAATACAAGATAACCCTCACTTCCTGGTTCGCTGAAGGCGACACATGAAACTGGGGGTGCAATATCGCGGGTGGCCACTGGTGGGTGTTCAGTGATCTTCTATGGGAATTTTCAAAGCAGATCACTGCTTCCTGTGACTTCCTGCCTATTTCTGCCTAAAATAAACCAGAAAGTGAGAAGAGCTGACGGATGATCTTATTAATTGGTCATTACAGGTAAGTTTTTTTTCACTGCAATCCTCCCTATTATTGGCATTCTAGTGCCATTCATGAAAACATATATTTCTAGCGGTAGGTCCGCTTTAATTCAACTTTGATTTGGTCTGCTACACAGCAATGCATACAACAGTGCATATAGATTTGAAAGGTTTCCAATGGAAATCAGTGTATCATGTACAGACCATAGTGTGCTGCGTTGCGCCAACAGCAAAAAAGTGCCTATAGGGTGATAGAGCCATGTCATCTACATATTTTGGAATAGAGAAGGAGAAGCTTGCGACTCAGGAATTATAGAAGAGTGGCAGAAAAAAGACCTAGTGGTCCATCCAGTTCATAATGTTTAACTTCATTGTATTGATTGATTGAAGAACTGGGATGTTTAAAGCCCCCCCCCATACACCTTTAGATCACTCCATACAATTTCTATTAGATCTACCAACAACTATGTAGTGCCGGGTCCTCCCTGTTTGAATACATAGTGATTGGAAGGTTCAGAAAGGTCCTTATATTACATGGTTTGATTTTTTTAAAGTTGATTGTACAGAAGTATGAGAAGATTGTAAGGTGTATGGGGGGCTTTAGTGTACACTCTTTATACTGAATAACTACTTCTGCTGGGAGTAAGCATAATTTCTCTGCCAGTAAAATTATTTCTAAGGATTGTTTTGAACAGTTCCTGATATTACCCCCTGAACCCTATTCACACCCCCAGAATATCAAAAAGTTGCAGACCAGCCCTCCCTTTCTCTTCTTGACTCAAGTCAATAAATATTAAGTCACTCTTGATATGTTTTATTTGGACCTTTCACCATTTTCATTGCCTGGATGCAGGTACTAGAGTTAAGCTGGCCATACACTGGTCCATTCAAACCATTGTTTGGCAAATAGATGCACACCACCTTTGCCTATCCATCCCTGGCCGATACTGAACAGGGATTTACCAACATGTCGGATTCCTGTTCAATCTTCATTTTCTTGGAGCTGGATGATTAGCTGCAGGTGGGCAACGCTCGATTCCTGAACGATGGTTCGCTGAACCATCGCTGCGAACATGCACGCCAATCAATCGTTCGGGACTCCGTGTCGGGAATCAATAGTTCGGGAAATCAACACCGTGTATGGGCAGCTTTAAACTGTGCAAGAAGTTTTTTGTTGTTTGTTTCTCTTATTGTCCTATGATTTAAAAAAAATGCAACATCCATATTATTTGATAAAATGGACCTGTATATGACAGTGTCTAATGATCAGTAATTTTAATTTTAACCTCACACACAGAAGACAAGAAGAAAATCTGTAAAATTTAAAGCATGCCATATGGAAAACATTAACTAAAATCATCGTTTAAACCTGAATGCATTTAACTTTTTCATAGATTGAATTTTTAATATAAAATGTTAGTATCCCTGATTGTTCCTCTGAAATGTCATTTTAAGATCGGCTTTATATAATGAAAAAAGTTCAAATGTCACAAGAAAAGTGGTGTGAGAAGAATTAATGAGGAGCAGAGTCAATGGAAATATCTAATATGGTTCTCTGTAATATACTGCTAAATGATAATTTTAACAATAAATTAATAAAATAAAATAGAAATCTGTATAATTTACTGGAGACTTCCCAGCAGCTTCACTGGAAAGATATTGAAATACTTAATTGCACTTCATTTATGCCTATCAATATGCATAGTCTTTTATAATTTCAGATTTACATGCTATATGTATAGATCACTCAATCATCAAACTTTCAGAGTTCAAAAAGTATATTTAGATATCAATATATAGAGAAAATGCTTGGTTTGTATAAGAGACATGCGTTACAAATAGTAAGTTCGTAGTAAGCCTGTATGCTCAGAGAATGGACTGATAAGTACGGTATATTCTCAAATCAGATATGACTTCAATGGACACACAGTAGGCAACCATGATCCAATCCAAATTACATTATTAAAAAAAAGTCTTGTATCCATGGGTTGATGTAGGTATATTTTTGGATTCACTGGTTCAGCATGTAAGGGGTATACTTACTGGGGTATGATCGTAGCATTCTTTCACAAGCAAAATATTATCACTAGAATGGTTGAGGTTTTTTTTAAATTTCAGCTAGCTGACTTTGTAAATTAATTGCAACATCCCCGAACAACATATAATCCACAAAATGAGTGGAAATATTCACTCAAGTATGAACTTAATTTATGCAAAAACTACATGTGCTAGAACATGCTCTTTATCTCCAGCAATATTAGTGATGATACCCTGTTCTTTACAATCAACTCCCAAATAAAATACTGCGTTTTCTGGATAGATGACAAATCTGGGGTAGAGTGCGTCTTAAAGTCTAAATGCGCGTTCAGCCGCGGGTGGTTGCTCCTTCACATTTCAACAATGAGCTTAACCGCAGCAGGTAAGGGAAGCTGTCACAGCTCTGTTTCAGAGGAGCATTAGAAATATTCATATTCGCAAAATATCGGGAATTTTTTTACCTAACTTTCGCAGTAAATTGGCCTATTCATGATATCCAATCATTATAACCTATATTGCGCAAATCATCACTTGTTCAGGTGCATATTGCAAATGCAATGTGTGTTGTCATGGTGACATCTAGTGGCAGAATGTGAAATAGCAGCTGCACTGTAATTACTACATGAGACAACACTCATAGAAGTAATTGATTGCGATCCAAAAATTTAATATTCACGATCAACACAATTTGAGAGCAGACCAGATTGCTTTCACAGCTCTGTATGTGAGCAAACTTCAGCTGCCACTCTCTACACAGCCCTGCAGAGGCAGGATCCTTCCATGGATGGATCATCTGTCTGCATATCTGTATTTAAGCAGGAAGATTTAGTCCACTCACAAACAGACATGGGGGCAATCTGCCAGCAGGCGGGTCCTTCCCTGCTCAGAGCTGTATGTGAGCAGAGTGAAGTTGCAGCATCTGCAGACAGATGATCAACCCATGGCTTAAGTCAGCTCCCATACAGCTCTGCAGAATGGGACTAGTAGGCGAAGGAAGCCACTGACAGCTTCTGCACCTCTTTTAACTCCAACTGCAGCTCCCTGGTATTTTTACTGCGATGAGACGCTCTGCTGTAAGGGTGCGTCCTATACAACGGAGCGTTTTATAAGCCGAAAAATAGGGTAGTCGAAAGTTTGCATATCAATCTCAGTTATTATGTCATTAAATGTAATTTAAAAGTATTAATCGTTATACAGGTTGATGTACTGGTCTCTTTTATATATTTTCTAATGTTCTTCATCTTACTAAAGACTGACAAACATGCACAGGTTAATTATAAAGGATATGGTAAACGTTGGTGTTATTTGTTGAATTCGAGTGAATGTTCTGGAGTTAAGGAAACCTATTTAAAGCTGGGAATAGACAGGGCGATTTCCCGTCGGACCTGACCTAGCGGGCATGATAACGCTAGTGCCGAGAATCAGCCGGCACCCTTTGTGTGCTGCCCATTACTTCGGCCGGGGGTGGCCGTCCCCAGCCAAACTAATGGGATCGGATCAAAATTATCCGTCATGTCGGATCAATGTGCGAACCGACATGATGGCTGATTTAAGCCCAATCCTGCAGGTTGGCACACCAGATTCCTTGCCGACCCAATCCCGAACAGATGCGGGAACGTGCATGGCATCCGATCGGCGGTAGGGTCATGCAGGAATCGGCACGTCTATGCCCAGCTTTAGGTTTAAAGTATACCAGTTTCAACAATGAGTTCCTAGATTGTCAATAAACCTTCAACCAACTTTAAAAGAAAAGGTCAACCAACTTCAGATAATATTTGCCCAAAATAAAAAAAAATTTAAAATTTGTGAACTTTTCTATTCCAAACATGTAAACGATCACACAATGAAAACAGTCTTCTCAAATTTATTTTCATCATATTATGATATTATATTATTTGCCACTAAATAAAGATTATGAAAGAATATTTGATCTGTGGCATTCATACAACCCCTTGATTAGGAATTGGGAGAATTGCTTAATTCACACAGAATTGATTTACAAATACATTCACAAAATGAACTGCTATGTGTATTAGTTATAACTATACCCCTGGATAAACCTTATTTAATTCATGGAAAAAGTGATTCTGTAAGATTATATCATAATGAATCAAATGTATTTTTTTCAAAAACTCATATTTATCATTGGTGTTTATTGTCTAATATTTATTTTATTTACAAATGAATGCTCAAGACTGCTGCTCATTGTGTGCTATCTAGTAAAAGAGAGTTTGAATACTTCTTTACATTTTGAATTGAAGTGCATACTAAAGATTAGAGATGGTCAAAATGAATAAAATTCGATTCTACTTAAATTTCGAGTTTCCCAATCGAATTTCGATTCAACTGCAAAATTTCTAAAGTCGAAAATTCGCATGAAGCCAAAAATTCGCATAAAACAGTAAAACATTTGCATAAAGCCTAAAATTTGCATAAGGTCAAAAATTCACATAAGGTGGAAAATCTCGATTTGCTGTATGAGCTTGAGCTATAATAGAAAAATCAGTGTACATAATAGCAGAGCTTTACAATCAGAGCTGAGATTTAAACCCAATCTATACACAAACTTGACATGTTAGAGCAAAACTTAATGTTTTCAAATGTTTCCCCAACTCCAGCAATTTTTGTGAGGATACCATTTTCAGGGGCTTTGCAATAAGCTGACAAAGTTAGCTAGCACCATGCGAATTTTCGCCAATGCGAATTCTCGCCAATGGGAATTCTCGCCAATGGGAATTTTCCAATCACTCCAGCATGCGAAAATTTTTAATAAAATGGCGATATTCGCACGTGAAATAACGGCACGGCAAGTTGTAATTTCGACGGCAAGCTGTAAGTTGACATTTCGATTTCAGTCGAAATATCAGGCTGATTTTCGACTTTTTCGGCGAAAAGTCGAAATAACCCCATCAAAATTCGACTCTACTTAAAAATTCGACCATCCCTACTAAAGATCTACATGCCTCCCTCTTCAAAGTTTCTAAACAATGTATCATCACCATTACTGGAGAAGGGTTACAAAAAATATGTATTATTCTAGCTTTTGTGGTTTTTACATAAATTAAGTCAAAGTCAAAGTTTTGCCTCTAAAATTCCTTGGAACGCTGACTTGACTTGGAACTTAATTTATGCAAAAACTACATGTACTGAAGCAACACTTTTTTGTAATGTTCCCACGACCCTTCTTTACATTTGTGAGCTGATAACATGTTCAGGGGATTGGAATTCTCCCAATGTTAGTTAGTGAGAACAAATGAAAAAAAAGAAAATGACTATTCCAGGCGGAAGGGTTAAATATTGCTATATACAACATTAAGGTGACTGGAAAAAAAATGCATTTATGAATACAATGTAAAATATGTAAATATAAAAGGGACAATATAGTGTACGACCTCCTAGTTCATGTAAAAGAGTAACATTCATTTGTAATAGTGTAATATTTTCTGTAGCAATTTTTTTTTACATTAAAAGACATTCAAACACATAAGTGACTTTCTAAGCAGTAATTCAACGTCAACAAAAAATAATGGCCTGTCATTTTGGTATTTCCATTTCTCAAAAATAACATTTAACATAAAACAGTGATTTATTCAGTAAAGCTGTGTTCAATATAATGTTTAATATATCCACCTGGGCATTTTCTCATGGATAGTTAGGAAATACTTTATCCATGAGCATTCATAAAGCTTGTGATGCAGTACACATCATGTTACCATCTGGTGTCATTATTATTATTTGTCCTAATACGTAAGGTAAGGTTATATGTTTCATTAGCAGTTGTACTTTTTAAATTTTGGTATGTAAGAGAATTACTTGTAGACTTAATCTGCCTTTTTTGATTGATATCCCCACTGCAGTCACCTGTAGCCCCTCTTCCATCTTACCTGGTCCTTTAAAAACAGCTTGGTAACTTAAAGTTACCCATAACCTATGCATTCTAGCCTAAATGTTGCCATGATTAGTTGCATTTTTTTAAGTCTGGGAGACAAGAGCTGTGAAGAGACAGAGGTGATGACCACTAGGCTATCGTCTGCTAGGCCAGTGGTTCTCAACCTGTGGGTAGGGACCCCTGTGTGGGTTGAAAAACCATTTCACGGGTGTCGCTGAGTTCACTAACAAGCAGAAGCACTGATGCCCACAAGCAGGGTGGGAAGTTAGGAGGGAGGGTAATGTCAGGGATGGGGTGTTACTCTCCCTCCTAACTTTCCACCCCACACATTATTTGCCCAATCACAGTGGGAAATTTAAGGGCCATTACACTTACCTGATCATGTTAGAATAGACCTTGTGGAATGCAACTTCCGGTATTTGAAGCGCCGAAGTGACACCTGACACCTGGCACATCCTAATACAGAAAGTGACACTTCATGACGTCACTTCCGGGGTCACAGATCTAATAAGGTTGAGAACCACTGTTCTAGGCAATATTATCTGAGACAAAAGTTCTAAACTCTTGGTTAATATAAATATAATATTAATATTAAGTTAATATATAAATATAAATAAAAACTCCCAAACATGCCTAGCACACAACTACTTGCCTGATACACCCTCAACTAACTTGAAAATGCCCTAGCTTATGTGTGGTCTGTTATAACATCATAGGTGTATGTGGTTTGTTAAGGCCATCATACCCAACAGGCAAAATCATTTTACCAACACAATAAAAATGTGATAAAATAACTCTAGTGTTCCTGATAAAGTGCAGTCGTCAAAGAGAGCCTACAAAAGTCCTCCATTACAACAAGGACACGTATCTGAAGGCAATTTGTGAATAATAAAATCTTGAATTCCAGATTTCAGGTCAGCAAGGAGAGGGAAAACTCTATTAGATCCCCAATACATGGAGAAAATAAATAATCTATTGCCATCATCACAGAAGTGTCATTTTGCAACATACGTACTCCATTGACAAATAAGAGCCTTGCCACTTTTTCAGTATATGTGCCATGTTTCTTGTGTTTGTGAAAATTGGGTCTTTTTTGGGCTTTTATGACAGGACAGCCAATAATGGGCATTAAAGGATTTCTGATTTTGTGTGTTACCTAAAAAGAAACTTGACATTAACGTATACTCTTTAATCATGACTTAACTAATCGTCTGTCAAGGACACAAAAATTGTTTACAAATATAATATTTGCCCAAATACTAAATGGGTTGAGACAAAAGAATGGGGCTTGAATTAAAAAAATATACCCCGATTATTCAGGCCAATTTTAAATAGCCATTGAAAAAGCTCTATTTTCTCAAATAGAAAAGTTATATGTCAGAATATCACTTGAGCAAGTTTTCTAAGTCTTAGATCTAAAAATTCTGCAAAGCTATTGAACTGAAGCATGAAAAAAGAGAAGGAAAATAAAAAGTGAACATGAAAACAGTTCGAAGCAAAAAAGAGCCTTGTATTAACAATTCTAGGACTGAATAGATCCAGTGGTACAATAATCTTGTAAGAAAAGAATAAAGGAAAAAGTAATATGAATGATCTGTAAGTAAAAGATGTAATGGTTTACTGAGAAGGAAGAGACGGCAAGATTATAGGACAGTAAGGTCACTTATTCATGGAAAAGTGGACCAATTTACTGCATTGTCTGAAAATAACACCTTGAAAGACAATCTGGCTAGTAGAAATTTAGTAAAGTTCTCTTCACTTTCCTTCCATTATAGCATGAAGAAATATAGAGTTGGAACTGACTCATGTATATTAGCTGCTTTTTTGGAATACAGAATGGAGAAAGGTGAAGGAGGATAGTGAGAGTAGGAATGTAACACTGCAGAATAAAGGATAAAAAAGGGACAGAGGAAAAGAATAATGGAAAAGTATTACCAATGGTAAAGACAGAACCATCAGACCCTACCGCTCAACTGTCTAAAATCTGGTTACTGGCTGTCATGTGTCAAGATGGATAGACTGCCTGTTAGTGTTTTTATTATATAGTTCTGGTTTTGTTTATAAAGAAATTTTTTACATTACTGTATTTTTCGGCATATAGGACACACTTTTTCACCCCCAAAATTGGGGGCAAAAAGTGCCTGCGTCTTATAGCCGAATGCGCGACCCCCGCGGCCACTCGGCCACCAGTGGTCGCACCTTGGCTGCCCGCCAGCTCCCCCAGCACGGAAATCAGCTGGGGGAGCTGGAGAAGCTCTCAGATTTGAGATGTCGGCTAATGCCCACTCTCACATCTGAACTGTCTAATTTCCTAAAAGGTAGATGCAAGTTCATCTATACTTTAAGGAAATTAAGAGAAAAGTCTGATAGGTGAGACAAGCCACAAAATCCAGGAAGGAAGGAAACTAAGCACTAGAATTTAGTATGGCATCCCCATCATCAATTATGGTGGAGAAGTTGAAATTACAAGTTAAATTCGAACTGTGCAGCAAAATCCCTCACACCATTACTTAGACACAAATATTTATGCAAGAGATGTGAATGTTTTTTGTAAGTCATCACGTAGTGTTGATCATATATATAAATCCCATACATGTAAATCTTAAATGTATATTTAGGTTCCATTCAGATGATCGGTTTCAGGGCAGTTGACCAAAACCACAAATGCGTCGCTATGTGCAGAAGTTGCACACATTGTGCCGGTGCCTGAGGGGTTATTGTCATTGACACCCCTCTCTACACTTATATTGCTATAAGTGACTGCCTGGTGAACGCAAAACATGTTACTGACCACCTGTTGGAATGGAAGCTTAGAAGGAAAAGATGTGGATCAAGGCTAATGCCATACAAGCCTGTGGGGGAGGTGTTATGATTTGGGGTTGCTTTAGTTTGTTCAAAGATAATCTGTTCCCAAACATTTTAATTTACTAAATATTCTAAATTACTGCATTTTCAATGGATTGTAATGGATTGAAAATATATATAGTAGTGCCTTTAAATAGCCGTGATTTTAATTGCATGACCTTAGATACTTTTGGCAGCAACTTGTGTGTTTGCAGTAGCAGCCTTTCCAGCAGAAGCTGGTGATCCAAAAAGCCTAAATATGGAATAGGAACCCACATAAATGTATATTTTTAAATAAAAATAGGTACACTTCCCTGGCATTGATACAATTGGTCAGCAGTAGGACAGTTTGGCAGCATCTGCAAACTGAAATGTAAAAACAAAAGATACCTCTTTACTGAATAGGTGCTTCAACCCTACGATATGGTGCATAGAATCTAGCCAGTGCCACCATGGTAGTTTACAATCAGCAAATACTAAATGATGAGCCTGCTAAGAGTGTTAGCTCTCAAAAAGTCTAAAATTGGCTAATGGCAATCTGTACAAAAAATGACTGTAAAATCTGTCAATCTGTAAAATAATGAATATTTCGGACCCACCACACCGAATTAAAGTAAATGTAAACCTTGCTATAGGACAGATAGAAGATTAATAATATACTTTACGGAACCCAATCAATTAAATCAAGATGTACATTCAAAATTGCCTCCAGTTAAGATTAGGTTTGCAGGGGAAGTGACTACTTTGGAAACTGATTGGTCAAAAGAAAGATCTTGCAGGAGGTTAGTTAATAAGATAAATAATACCAAATGGGTATTACTTCTGTAAAATGTTCACCTACAGCCAAATAAAAATGCAGGAGCCGAATAGAATTTGTAGAATTATGTGCAATGTATTAAACAAAGTGGATAGATCACAAGCGTACATTACCGTACTCTAAAGCAGCAAAGCCACTTGTATTTACCAACCTGGGCTGGTTTGTATACTCTGTGCATGTTTGCATAGGTTTACTACCACATCCTCAAAACCACTGCTAGCTAAATGGGTTACAACCCCCCCCCCCCCC
>CM070032.1:39062816-39075624 GCA_036250615.1 Ptychadena robeensis | reverse complement strand
CCCCCCTCCCAATTATTCTTCCTAGTCTATAGTAACACCCGGCTAAGGCTATATGTTGTTCCCATACATAAGAGTTATGTATGTAAGTAATGAAGCTATGCTGCCATTGGAATCACAGGAAGGAATATTTTATCTAAAGATGATTGAATTTTTCAACTAGCTAAATTTGTGAGCGGAAAGCCTCTGAAAATGGTATCATCACTAAAATTGCTGGTGATATAGAGAAGGGTTGTGGGAACATGGGAAACAAGGTTTTGCTTTAGCACATGTAGTTTTTGAATACATTAAGTTCAAAGTCAAAGGTAATATATCCCTAACCCTTCTCTGCATCTTCAGGTTTGGCGATAACGCCATGTTCAGGGGCTTTGCAATTAACTCGAAATCGTCTAATTTCAACATATTACAAGTATTTTATGTAAAGCTCAATAACTTGTCTATAACAAACTCTTATCTCCCTGTAAAAAGCATTGCTGATGAAGAATATGGATTGAGGCTGATATAAGGTTTTGATTTCTGTTCTGAAGTGGAAATATTTAATATCCTATAGACCCAACATACCACAAATAAGCTGTGAAAGACATGGAAATCCATAACACTGAAATATCAAGTCTAGTTTACTTTCATTAAGTTAATAAGAATGTTTTGTTTATGTATCATTGTGGTGAGTAAAGCACTCATAGATGTGTTGTAAACTCATCTAATTATTAAATAAAAATTTAAGAAATACAACTATGTGCGGAAATTGGAAAGGAAGACTATGGCACACTATTGTTCTCTTGCTTGCAGGTTGTCTAGTGCTTGTTAACATGGCAATTAATATAGAAAAGGTTGCTGACCCCTGCTTTATGCATTTCTTCTTTTAATTTTTTATTTCTTAGGTACAAAAAAAGTATATATTTATAGTATATCCTATTAAGTCACAAAAAAATTCACTTAAAAGATACATAAAATAATTGTCCTTAGTTAGGACTTGAATGTTTAAATAATCTAATGTACAAACAAAAAATATTATTATACGTTGGCTTTGTAGAGTAACAGAAACAGAGATAAATTACTGATTAGATCATACCCTAATTTAAATCATAGTTTGCACAATGCTTATTATACATACTTCTCCTCCCAAGGGCAAAGCGTAACTGGTTAGCATTTTATGCAGTTGAAAGCACAACTTGCTTACTGTCAGGAGCTGGCAAATTTCTGGGCAGCTGATAACAATTTCTTATAAGCGCCCCCCCCCCCCACTCCCAAAAAAAATAGCTTTTACCATTATGCAGATTTACTCTCTCGGAATGTCCTGCTCACCAATGTGTTTGAAAGAAGGACATACAGTTCATAACTCAGCTCCTGCTTCCATTTGTTTCTAGATTTACTGGTACATTCTTGTACTTACAATTTCCTGCATTCCTTGGAATCTACAATTTCGAGTTGAAATAAATATTACAGAGATAAACAAAAATAATAACATTTTATATTATTAGGCTTGCATTCTGTATTTACCATTTACAAATCAAGTCATTAAAATAGCATTTGACTATCGGCAGCACGGATTCATTTCTCTAAAATTGGGTTATTGTTATGATCACCTAAAGAGCCATAGCACTAGAGATGGTCGACATATTTTGACTAGTTGATAAGTATTGTTCTAGCACATGTCCTTTTTGCATTATAAAGTTCAAAATTAAGAAAATTTTTTTTTAATTTAAGCTTACCATATATACTCATATATAAGCCAAAAATGGTAAGAAAAAGCCACTCTCTGCTTATATTCAAGTCAGGGTCCACATACCTGACTCAGCTGTTCGCCTCGTCTCTGGATCGCAGAGCTGACAGACTGAATTCTTCCGTTGTCGGCTTGTGAAATGTAAACAAACAGCACAACACTGCCATCTCTTGGCCTGTTTGTTACTTTTTACTTTAAAAATTAAAACAGAAAACTCCACTACTAATGATTCAAACATGAATATACATTTTCATTTCCATTCCATGCATTAGACTGTCCCAATAATACATGACAATGAAAACTTATTTTCATGTTTAAAACATAAGAAATGCCTTGATAACCCATCTTGTAATAACAATTAACCTAGGTGCAATGGTGCTTTCTCTATATTTTCTCATTTAGAAAACTCCACTATCTGACTTTGCATTTCCCACCCTCGACTTATACTCGAGTCAATACGTTTTCCCCATTTTTGTAGAAAAAATTAGGCACCTCCTCTTATATTCGGGTCAGCTTATACTCAAGTTTATGCGGTAATTATTTTAAAAATGATGTGATAGAACAATACTCTTTTTGATGTTCTTACAATCCTCTCAACAATTTTGATGGTGATACCATGTGCAGGGGCTATCATTGAATTTAAAAAAGTTAGCTAGTCATTATTAAAAAATAAAACACAATATGACCACCTCTGTGTACCACCATAGAAGTTTGCTTTTTTTCTCAGACTTCCGCTAGTCTGCAGAAGGAAGCATGAAGTGCTTCAAAACACAGACTGTGGAAACTTCACACTGGACTTTAAGGCATCTTGGATTGAGCACCTCTCCATTCTTCCTCCAGACTGGGTACTTGCTTTCCAAATGAGATGCAAAATTTGCTCTCGTCTGTTGATTTGGGAAGTGTGATGTCATTGTTGGTGTTGGTACTGGTCCCACATGAATATTTGTCTTGCATAAAACCCAGGGTAAAACCCATTGAGTGATATTGTCTAGGGCAGCAATGCTCCCTGATGTACTACTTCCTTCTGTGATTGGGGTGTGGGTCCAAAGCTCACCATTCTATACATCAGAATCAGCAGTACTCGAATGGGGGAGGAGCCTGATAACCCTTAATAAAGATTTTTATAGTGAAATAATGTTTTGAGTTTTTCTCCTTAAATGTGCTATATTTACTTGCCAGTTTTGGCATGTTTCTGGCAGTTTCATGAAAAAAGACCAGTGCTACAGAAGGCTTTAAAAAACAAACAGAAAACTTGCTAATGAAAGTCCATTTTGTATTTTTTAACATAGCATGTTCTTTTTAAAAGTGTCATAGGCGATTCTCAGCTCTGCCTTCCTTACACATGTACTGAAAAAAGCAAGTGACACCGCCATAATATAGAGGTCAATAGTGCCACCCCCTGCCTCATTGACTTCAATTTTAAACTTGCTACAAGATCATTTTCTGGTTGCTTAGAAGACCAAAAATTTACCTTGCGAACGCCCGTGTAAATGAGCCCTAAGTATATGAATTTAGGTCTGTTTAAATTTTTTTCACAAATCAACAATAAACAAAAGTGATTGCCCTATATGCTAGTAAGCCAATAGTCAAAAACAGTTCACAACTAAAGCCCCCCATACACCTTACAATCTTACCATAAAAATTCTGTAAAATCAACTTTAGTTCCACCAAAACCATGTAATATGAAGACCTTTCCAAACCTTCCAACCACTATGTATTCTATCAAGGAGGACCTGACACTACATAGTTGTTGGTAGATCTAAAGGAAATGGAGTGATCTAAAGATGTATCGGGAGCTTAACAAAGAAACTGCAGCCTGCCAAAAAACTACTCTATAAACATATAATCCATACATTCGCAATGTCTGCAGACCTACGTCACAAGTAAGCTACAATTATGACTGACACTACCTGCAAAATCAAGGCACATCCTTTGACAAGTTTTCTAAGAAAACAATTACTGATTGCAATTTTTTTGTGCTAATGCTAAACTAAAAGAAAAAAAATAGCCCTTTAAAGTATCTGCATTTTGGAGACATTAACTAAAAAGCTCTTACAATAAATATTGCCCATGAACAGCTAAAAGCCTCTTGAATATGCAATAAAGATACCTAGTGACCTTACTTTTTACTTTGCTGTGCCTTGTGAATTTTTTCCGTAATAAATTTCTTACAATCTAATTTTCCGTACCGACAGGCATAGAGGAAAAAAGGAATCCAGTCTAGTTCACAGAATGCTGCCCTTGAAAGAGGGACTTTCAGTTCATAATTCAGCCCCTACATCCAATTTTTATATATTTCCTGGTAAATTCATTGACTTACAATTTCCTGCATGGCTTGAAATGTAACGTAAAATTTCTATTTAAAATCATATAATATTATAGGGTAACATATAAAACAAGTGTACCTATTTCAGGCAAAGTCTCATACTTAATTTTTATTTTGTATTACTAAATTAATAAATCATTTACAGCCCTCTTAGCTCGGTATGAATCGGGAACTCTTTCTACAAGTATTACAGTAGATAAACAAAGATAACACATTGAACATAAATATTAAATGAAGTAAGATTTTTCTTTATAGCTGTCATTATTTTTGAGGCTGTTTAAAGTTCTAAAAAGAAGAAACATTCAATTCTGCCAGAAGGTTTTACTATTTCACCTGGTAATTTAATGTCCAATGCTTTTTAAAAATATATATAATTGCTTGAATGTTATATTAATGAAGAACCATAATCAAATGTCATGCACATAGCTTTATCTCTTAATTGTAATAAAATATTAAAATCTGTAAACATATACACATTTCATATGTTACTAGATTCTTTATATTTTGTGGAAATTCAAATGTAAGGCAGAATTAAAAGGGAAGTTTAAAAAAAAATTATGCAGAGCTTAATACACTAACTATACACAAACAACTAAAAAAGAAATCGTGCATTACATGTGTGCCATTATTATTTATTTATATAGCGCCAACACATTACGCATCGCTGTACAATACATTCGAGTAGAGATACAACACAATATAGTACACACAGGAACAGGTTATGACACAGGAGGAGTAGAGGATCCTGCCCGGACGGGCTTACAGTCTAAAAGGTAGCGGAAAAACATGTATTCGCCTTGTGTATTTGTAGTGTTTAATTCAAATCGACTGGACTTGCTATTTCTTGATGTTTTACTAGTTATCCAACTGGCTTTCATAATTCAGAGTGACTGTACACGCTCTTACTGGAAATATATTCTGGGGATATATTGGGTATAGCTCCAATTCACATTATTTGTTAACCATTGGGTCTGAGCCTCAAGGAGGTAAGATGTTACTACATTAGCTTGATTGGAGCTCTGAGGTGTTATTAACCTGCCCAGGGTTATAAACCAGTCCAGTCACCACATACAATGTCATTTTACCATCTCTCCCTGTGTGGGTTAATAACACCTCACAGCTTCAGTCATGCTAATGTATTAACACCTTACCTCCGTGAGGCCTAGACCCCAAGCTGGTAAACAGATTGAAGCTATAAGTATATATTACCAGTAAGATCATGTGTACTCTGAATTGAGGACGCCAGTAGGATGACTAAAGAAGCGTGTTCAAGAAATAAATACAACAGTTAACAAGAATGCACACAATCCTCAATATGCAATTTAAAGCGCACCTAAACCCACCAGACTACCCATCCCCACATTATTGGAGCAAAATGTAAATAAAAAATTGTTACCTATGAGGAGATATCTGTATATTTCCCCCTCCTCCCTCCTTCTGATCTTACCAGGGCTCCTCACCCTGTCTGGGTCCCGACATTCTCCTTCAGCTGTTCATGATTTATTTATTTTTTCCTGCTTTCACTTTGTGTCTATTGACACACATTGTATCTGGCGGCCCCCGGTGGCCGCTGGCGTTATTGCAGCCTTAACTCATTCAAGACTGGAAGCTAACATTGAATCTAAAATGGCGGCTCCCACAGTCGTCAGCAGGATAGCTTTATATATATTTTTTTGGTTTTCGAGCAACTTTTGTGTTTTTTTATTTTTGAGTTTAGGTGCGCCTTAAAGAATAGGTCACTCAACTAATTTTACAACAAACTTCAAATCATCGACTCAAACATAGACAAAATTGTTTTGTAATGTCACCTCATGTGCTTCCAATAACTCACCTCTTTTTGAAAGAAGGCTATATTCACACAGTTGTTTTTCTAGTTTGTTTTTTGAGAATTGAAATGCTGGAAAAATGATAAGTAATTCATGAAATCATTAAAGCCTATTAGAACACGTAAAAAGCAAAATTGTCCTGTTGTTTTTGGATTGGTGCGGTGTTTAGATATTTGTGGAATGCCTGATGTTTCATCTGAATGTCATTTGACTTCTCAACTGCCCTCATGGACTTTTGTGGGAATGATTTCCATACCATTCCATTGATTGAGTGATTTCCATGTTGTACCGCTTCCAACCACAAAAGGATGCATGGAAAGCAATAAACGACAATAACCTACCTAGGGTTCTCCCTGTGTACATTGTACACTGCTTAAAATTCCCACCTGAGACATGGGCTGGGAGACTGATGCCCCTCCATTAACATAGAGGTCTATGGTGCGCCCCCGCCACATTGGCATAACCATGACACGATCTGGGTGGGTACAAAAAAATGGAAAAGCTGCCGCAATTTAGAGAATCCGGGGGTATATTGGGTTCTCCTGATCCCCGCTCCTCTAGCATTTGGGTTCAACCGACGTTATAAAACAACCTTGTGAACTGATCCTCACTGATCTCCGGAGATAAGTCAGTCTTATCTGCTAGTCTGTGGGCCACTTTCCACCTTGAAAATTATCTACTGGTTGTATTACAGCTATTCACCGCACTAATGTTTCCTGATCACTGCTCCTCATGTCAGTGTATACCTTAGATCTGATTTAATAAAGCAGTGGTGTCAGGGGTTGCCGTGTTTACTGAAAGCCTCAGAGCTGCAGCACTGATGCCTACAACCAGGTTGGTAAGTTAGGAGGGAGAGTAGTGCCCCTCCCCCCTAACTTAGGAGGAATGGATTGTTCTCTTTTCTAACCTTCCACCCCACACATCATTTGAACAAGCAGCTGGGAAAAAAGGACGGAGGGGACATTACAGTTACCTGATTATGCCTCCATGATGCCACTTCCGGTTTTTGGACACTTGTCACTTCTGGGGACATGGCTAAAATAGTTGAGAACCACTGTAATAAAGGAATGATGGCTATTCAGTAAACCAAACATCAGGTTGTATATAATATATAAAACGTTTTACTTTAATGTTTTTGCACATGATTGGGTGTTTACTGTAATCACAGGTTTTGCTTATTTATCACTTTTAATTAATAGCCATTAATCAATCAATGAATCTGTGTGTGTACAGTATATTGAGGAAAGGAGCGCTATCAACATGCAGAAAACTTGGTATCTTATTTGTAAATGCAAAGTGAACAAAGAACAAAAGAAATTAAATTTCTTTTAAACCAAGAAAAGATATTTGATAAGTTTATTATATTAAAAACAGACAAATAAATATTGACATTTTTCTAGGACAGTGCAAACAATACAATATTGACTGGAGAACTTATATATAAAAAGCTCTCCATATTTGTAAATGTAAAGTTTTGTTTTGTTTCTATTACCAACAACATTATATTTTAAACAATAACCTATGCAGAAAACATTTTGCCAACCATACAGCCAACAAATTCTAATAGAGATCTCAACCAGTGTTCCCTAAAGTATATATATGAAATATATTCCTTATTGATAGTGATAGCAAGCTATTTCAAAAACCAAGAAATCTTAATATGCACACGTGGAACTTGCTCAGCACGGCTATGAATAATAATAAGAGTATATATAGCATGCTTCAAGCTAGTGTTAGTGACAAGACTGGACGTGCATTTTTATATCAATATATACATGCAACAGCGTATGTCATTAATAAAATCATATGCATAAAAATAGGTTTGGTCAGAACTACGAATGCAATAAAGATAAAGATGTAATTAATTTTTACATACACAGTAGGTATGAATCCCAATCTAGAATATTGACAATAGCTTAATCACAATTGCATTCTTAGGCACTGTCATATGTTATTGTGTAAATGTTAATCATTGCATCATTTAAATAACAGGACAGATACAATCAGAATTAGATCAGAAACAAATGAACATTTTTCACAATCATATAACAGCCATTCATGAAGATCATATGCAAGCTAGGTTTATAAACAAACCATTTCAGCATGCCAGCAACTAGTGATGATCACGAATATTCGGATTCCGAATATTAATCGCGAATATCGGCAATTCGGAAATTCGCGAAGATGGTGAATATATTGCCGAATATTCGCAATTCCGGATATTCGGTATTTTTTTTCCATTACACACACCTCTCAATGCAAGTGGACAAATGGGAAGGCTGCAACAAGAGCTTACCATCAACAGTTTTTAAATCCAATATTGGGGTGATGCGAATATTCGAAATATTGCGAAAATCTGCACTTTAGAAAATTCGCGAAAATCACTTACATGGCGTCCAAAATTCGCAATTTTAATTTTGCTCAGAGCTCAGAAAGGAGTGCTCAGAGCTCAGAAACACTGTCAGCTCACCCTGAAACATGCTTTTTACACACTCACTCAAGAGGAGCAGCGAGTCTCCGGCTGTCCTAATAGGTAATATATTCAGTGCAAAAAAATAGTTTACAAAATAAAAGTTAACCAAAATATTCACTTTCATTTCCATATGCAGAATGGGTCTCTTTAAGTATGCGCATGCAGATTTGTAACTGAAGTGAATACATTACCTGCTGCGTCTCACGCCTCCTGCCAAGTGAATATATAAAAAGCGTGTTCCAGGGCGAGCTGACAGTGTAAAGTGAACTCACACAGTCAAAAAAATGACATTGACTCTTTAAGACGCATTTTGCCTGGATTTCAAGGGGAAAAAAGTGTGTTTTATAGAGCAAAAAATATAACTTACTATAGGGTTTGAAAAACTTACCTAAATAAGTAAACACTAACTTTAAATATATAGTCATGTAAACACCACATTTCTGTTTTTATTTTTGTATCACATGGATAAGTATGTAACGTAAACAGATACACTTTATTGAGTGAACATTCCCAACATATTTAGTAAAACAACCACAAGAAGCTGATTTACTAAAGGAATTATATGGCCACACCTAATATACTAAGCGACGATATACTTGGATCCTGTTTGTTAATCAGCACATGATTGGATATTTCAAATAAACAATTTATTAATGATGATGAACTATGAAATCATATACTCCCAACCTCTAAACCTTAATGTGTGCTACAAGTATTTACATACCTTCATCCTCTTTCTTTAAAACACTAATGAGGATACCTTATAAGTTATTCATGCATGTGGATTTGTAAATATATATTTTACAGCAACTATAAGATACTGTATTTATAGGAGCCAGGCTACTTTCTACACATTATCTTTTTACGAATTGCGGTAAGCGTAATTTGTATAAACATATAAAAGACATTCATGATCATTTGTAGAAAATCATCATATCATTCTAGAAATATACTGTAAGGCCTTCCCAGTTGGGCTGTCAGTAAAAGTGGGAAAATGTGAGATCATTTTATGTAAATATTGGTTCATACACAGTTTATATGTATCTAAACCATAAATATATAACTGCATCAATTCGGATATTAAATATGTTTTGACCCAAACCTGATGATGTTGTCCTCCAATTATGCTGAATATTTACATTATGTATTGTTAAGTTAAATTAGTAACCCCGACATAAATTTGTTAAAAGAAAAAGGTCTTATAGTATAAATATAACTTATCAGTGAGTGTAGTGATTTTTAAATATTTCTGAATATTGTACCTCAAAGTGATATTGAAAATCATCCAACGCACCTCTCCCAGAGCACTACAGGACAATGGAATACAGAGCATTGTGATGTGCTGTAAGAAAAGCCGTATGCACATCTTTTGAGCAATGTAAGAAGCCAAAGCAGATTACAAAGACAAAGAAATATACAGACTCACTAGGGTTTCTGTACTCTTTAAATACCTGATAATATTCTAAAGGCTAAATCAGTGTAAGGGGGGGGGGGAGGGGGTCAAACAACCATTTCACAGGGGTCGCTGTGGGGTCACTGAAAGCATCATTGCTGGTGCTAACAAGCAGGGTGGAGGGTAATGCCCCCTCCTAACTCCTAATGCTTGTGCAAATGATGTGCGGGGTAGGAAAATATAAGGGAGGGGACATTACAGTTACCTGCACTGAAATTGATATTGTGCAGTGTCATTTACGGTATTTGCCATTCCAAATACAGGAAGTAACACCTATATATTCCTCTCTAGAGAACTGTAGTAAGATCTCATTCTGTATAATGCATCCAAATCCAAAGAAAGAGATTATTCTCAGAATTATAAAAACTGGTTTTAAAATCCCATTCTATCCAATTTAAAAAATAATTTGCATTTGCAAAAGGCTATGACTGGTATATATTTATATATATATATATATAATGCCTTCTAATCAATACATTCCCCGTTGGCTGCCAATAACAAAAGTGGGGCAGTGGGCATCTGGCCTGGCCCTCTTCTCTTGGATATACCAGACTCTTCTGAGCATAGAGTTGGCCATTTTATTCATGCTATTTCCTTTGCATTCTTCTGGAAATCTCTGGTCCCCTTTTTCCTGCCCAACACCTTAAATAGAGCCTGTCAAGTTTCTGCTCTTCTTAGAGGGTAAGTTTAGAGAAGCCGTGATCCTGAAACCTATATGACCTCAAGTGACCATGCCCAATGATAATATAATATTGATAAGGGCATGGAATTGGCGAGATGGTCGCATTTTTCAACTTTCTAAACATTGGAGCTGATAACAAAGCCTCTGAAAATGGTATCATCACCAAAATAGCTAGAGATGTAGTGAAGAGTTGTAGGAAAATTTGATCTAGCACATGTAGTTTTTAAATACATGTTAATAAATTAAGTTAAAAAACAAAATCGAAATTCAGATTTTCGAAATTTTGACTTGAATTTGAACTTAATTTGTGCAAAAACTATTTGTGTTGGGACATACTTTTTTATTGTAGTATACCCCCAACCTTTCTGTACATCTCCTGCAAGTTTGGTGATAATACCATGCTCAGGGGCATTGCAATTAACTTGTACTCATCGAAATGGTCGAATTTTTAAATTTTTTTTTAGCCATCTCTAGAATGGGGGCATCTGCATGGGGCCATTCATTCAATGACCATGCAATATTTTTGGATAAGTCCTGCTCAACGTGGAATATTTTCCTATTAGTCTTGGTGTGGAATATAGGGGAGTACTTTACGCTAACTGACCACTTACTTGCTTATGGGTAATAATGTCACAATGGGTGGTCTGCACAATACACAGCCCACTTCTTTGACTATATGGTTTGTGCAGTGAGTGGGCTTAGTATTTCTTAACTGTCATTTACTTTGGGCCACCATTAAAGAAAAGTACACAACAGTGGACATAATTGTATTTGTGCCCTGCGCACACAGTTTATCTATGCATACCAGGTTACGCAGGGGGTTGCTATCGCCACAAGCTATTAGTGGCACCACTGTGAAAAAGAATAGGATATCTTCATATTTTACACTGTTGACTTTAATGCTTTAAATTTTTGGCATTTCAAAATGTTGAATTTTTGGAACAGTTGTGCTAAGCAGAACTGAGGACAATTCCTGAAACAATATTGTTAGTAAATCTCTGTATGTATCTTCAGGGTATCTGGGCAGATGTCTATTTGCATGACGGGGTCTATGCTCAAGAAACAGCAGAAATATTTTTTAGGCTGGGAGTCAATCCTGCAAAGTGGTGCATGAGCAAGCCACGATCGATCGTTCGACCCGTGTATGGGCACTATAAGTATATGTGAAATTTAGATTTCAAAAGCCAGGGGCTGCATTTCAACATCCCACAGAAGGGACTATTAACATGCCTTTATTTACAGAAATTACCCGGTCACCCTATTCCAACTTATTGACATTTGCATGACATTTTTTCCCCACAGCTACAACACCAACTGCAGCACAACCTTTAGGAAAGATTGTACTGATATTTAAGAAATCGATATACTTTACTATAGAACAGAATTCCTATTAATTGCAGATCTCATGGGATTTAAATTTGCTACCCAGACATCAATACCTTGAAATGGAAGTCAGGAGTAAAAATTTGTCATATCTATCCTGGTAATCCCAATCTTTCTAGCGGTCTGGGGTTGTGTTCTGTTGGCGATTGCCAGGAGAGCACTAGAGGTGCGAAAGAGAGGCTAACAAATACAATTTCTAGCCGAACCCCTTCATTTAAAGCATAGAGAACCTTAAAAACACAAGCCGTGTTATTTTAGGAAAGAGAAGTATAGCCTCTTCTATCAGACTATGTCATATATTTGATATCAGTCTGTCCTTTTTAATGATTGCTGTATTATGTAGGTAGTATTTATGTATTTTTAACTGACCTGTCTGTATTTATCTTGCAAATTGACATCACAGTAGGTCTGGGTATACTTACTAGTAGATCTGATTTGAATTATATAAAACAGTGTTGAGAAGGGAGCAACCTACTGATCTGTCTAATTAATATTTAGAAATCTTTCAGATATGAAATAGAAAAAAACACAAAAATGTTTGTATGTAGATTTATATATAATATCTTTTTCTGCCTAAAAGAAAACAATTTACATTTAAAACATATGTACAAAAAAAGGGGGAACCCCCATTACATTTTACTCACAACCGGCATGGTGGCAGAGAAGCATGCCACAACCGTTTAAAATAAATTTACCTGCAGTCGCCTCAAGACCTGTACATTGCCATGTCTAGTCATCTGGGGGTTAATTAACTGCAGTAGTATGAATGGCCACTAGATGGCGATTGATAATTGTAATGCTTCAATTCTGATAAGCTATCTTGTTCGGGAAGTGAGTGCGATTACATATATAGCCAACTGTCTGCTGTGGCACAACACTATAGAAAGGGTATAGCGATGTAGGACAAGCGGGATTTCATCATTTCATCATTACAAGTATGTTTTG
>CM070032.1:39047911-39060098 GCA_036250615.1 Ptychadena robeensis | reverse complement strand
TTGGTGTGGGCACCCACGTGACATCCACGGACACATTGTCATCATCATCAACCGCTTCACCTTTATCTGACACCTCAGCAATGGAAGCAGCAGTGGGTACAACATCACCGTCATCACACCGCACCTCCATGTGTGTAATGCTACCTGTCAGAGGCATGTCCATGTCATCTACATGCTCTGGCAATAATGGTTGCGCATCACTCATCTCTTCTTCAAAAGGATGTGAAAACAACTCCTCTGATGGATCAAATGTAGCGGCTGTGGTGCTAGTATTGGTGGCGGGCAGGTGAGTGACAACTTGAGAGGTGTCAGCCGCCGAGCATGCGGAGGATGGTGTGTCCAGGGTCAAAGTGGTGGATGTCGAAGATTGGATGTCCTGTGTAAGCCAGTCAACTAAGTCTCCAGCAGCGGTAAGTGGCCTCTGAACGCTGGCCATTATTCTAGGGCCAAAGGAAATATCACCACCACGACCACGATGACCCCTGCGGGATGGTCTGCCTCTGCCTGTCATTTTTATCTGTTTTGCGTACAAGGTCCTGTGGCAGCAGATAACTCTGGGTGGGTTGGCACAAGGCAGTAATGGATGGAAAGCCGTGCACTATGTAGTAATACCCTTTATGAATAGGGTACAAAAAATTGCTGGGTATTACCCTTTCACCAGATAACTGTGGCTGGGCACTGGGCACAGACAGTTGGCACAAGGCTGTAATGGATGGAAAGCCGTGCACTATGTAGTAATACCCTTTTTGAATAGGGTAAAAAAAATTGCTGGGTATTATCCTTCCACCAGATAACTGTGGCTGGGCACTGGGCACAGACAGTTGGCACAAGGCTGTAATGGACGGAAAGCCGTGAAATATATATTAATACCCTAAAATAGGGTGAAAAAATCCCCTGTGGTAACAAAGTGCCATCAGATAACTATGGGTGGGCACTGGGCAGTGTGGGCGCACACACAGTTGGCACTAGGCTGAAGTGGTGAAAAGCTGTGCAATATGTACTAATACCCTACAATAGGGTGAAAAAATCCACTGTGGTAACAAAGTGCCACCAGATATGAGCACTGGCAGTAGGCACTGTGTAATATGTGGCTTGCAAAATCACTGGCAGCAGCCTGGCATGCCAGCCAGCAGGCAACAGGGTAGCAAAAAAATAGCCCTAAAAAGGGCTTTTGGGGTCTTTTCAGGACTCTGTCCTGACAGCAGACTAAGAAGCACTGAAGAAGAGTAGACTGTAGATAACACAGAACACTGCCCTAGCTAATGGTTCCCTATGCAGCAGTAGCAGCTCTATGTCCTAACTCTCTCCTTCTCCAGCAGCATGTGAAATGGCGTCCTGTACTTGCTATGTTATAGGGGGTGTGAGAGTCTGTGATGTGGAGGGTGCTCATTGGCTGGATTATGTCTGCTGACTCACAGGGTCAAAGTTTCTTCAATGTAAAAAGATAGGGTGGAGGTCGAACTCGCCATATGTTCGCGAAAATGCGCGAACACGAACATGCGATGTTCGCCGCGAATAGTTCGCGCGCAAACAGTTCAGGCCATCACTAGTAAGGAGGCGAGGAAGTTGTCTCTGACAGCCCTGCCCTGCCCAGCAAAGTTGAATGAGCTGAGCAGCATGAGTCCAACTCACATAAAGTGCAAATGGAAGAGACATCCGTGGGCATCTCTCCCATCTGCACTGTGTGTGAGTTGGGTTTAAGCAGTCCAGCTCGCACATGGTAACACAGAGCCAAAGTGAAAATCTGCCCACGGATGGACCCTTCCTATGCCCTGTGATATCAGCCAGACTGGCAGATTACACACGGTTGGGTCTCAATGTGTGTGAGTCCAGCTCTCACACACAAGCAGATAGAGGGGAGAGCTACCAGCTGGCAGCTCTTCCATCTGTCTCTGCCACTTCATTGTTTATGTCAGCGGGGCTCCTCTAGCATAAACAATGAACTGCAGATGGGAGATTTAAGCGGACATGGGTGGTTGCGCCTTTGGAATATAGGATGCAAGCATATTGCCCCCCCCCCCTCTTTTTGGGGGAAAAGTGCATCTTATACTCAAAAAAATACAGAATAATACCTTTTCATCGGACAACAGTGAATGTAAAGTTAGTGTACAGTTCGTGTCATTTTATCCTCATTACTGGATCTTATCACCTCTCTATCACCTACTGTCTCCCTGTTGTGCATCTGGCTATGGGTTGCATTCCCTATATTTGCCTGACTGTGATTATGTTATATAAGTAGATGGTCAGTTTCCTCAGGTTGGCTACACTGCACAGCATACACATTTTTTTTAGCTACATCAGTTCATGGTAGTGCATTCTGGGAGTTAGTGTTTCACAAGCATTCACTGTAGGTTTCTACGGTGCAAATGTGTGCAAGCACGTGCATTTTTACACTCCACTCATACTACTCATAGAACCTGGCAAAGTCTTGTAAGGGGGGCAAATAAATGAGCTGTTCCACCCCAGGTAGCAGATCCTGTGGAAGACCTAGTCAGCCAGGATGCTCTCTTTTGAGCCAAACCAGGCCATGCCATACGTCAACAAGGGGTAGACTACTTGTTAATATAGGAGGGCCTCATCCCTCAACATGGTCGCTGTTGTGGGGGTCTGTGGCTGTGGGGCTCATCAATGATCCAGCAGAAGGGGACAAAGGATAAAAAAAATCCATCCTAAATGGGTGTAGGAAATGCACACTGTACAATGTACACTGAATTTAAATGTTTTATATATTCTGCTCTTCCACATGCTCCCTTCACAGAAGTGCTGCGGTGTAACCCTTTCAGTGCCCATGTTCCCTCATCCAAGTCTAGAGGCAAGCTGGTAGGGTGCTGTAAGTCATTATGCTCAGCCCCCTGTAAACATTCTCATGGTTTCCCCCTATATAAAAGATAATTTGCACACCCCTGGTGCACCACAGAATGAGAGAGCGTGGGACTGGTTATGTCAGTATGCTCAGTCCCAATGTCCTGTATGTAGAGGTTACTTCAGGTAATGTTTAAGGGGCATAGGGGCTGAACAAACTGATATGTACAATCCTGCTCCCTGTCATTTTGTGTGGGACAAATAAAAAGTTTTCTTCTGAGATAAAGGTCTATGAGAACACAGAAAAAGACAACCAATGTTTAGACCATGTTGCAGGAGGGTAAAAGTACCCTATCCAACCAATATGTCCTATCCAACCAAAGTCCAGCTAAATGGGGGGCCACTGCATTTATTAGTCCCTTTACAGCCTGTAGTTTTTGGTCAGAAGAGGCTGGTAGGTCCATGGATGCAGTTGAGGACAAGAAAAATGTTTTAAGGGGGTTGTCTATCTTCTTTTTTTGAGTAACAGTCCTATTAAAATGAATGAGACAGACCTTTACCCATGTTATGGTACCATGATGCCCCACTTAATGCATTTTTGTAAGCACCTCTGTCAGTGTTAACTGGTTCAGCGCAACCTTCTTGATCTGCTATATGCAGATTAATCTGTCTCATCTTACCAGCTTGATTTGCTAAAAGCAGCTGAGGAAAAGATCTACTGGCAGGATCAACAGGTAATACAACTATTTTACAAAGGGAATTCAGAAAAACTAAAATTACTTTGTTAATGCTAAAGATTATTTTGTCATTTTTATTTTGCCTATAGCTCTACTTTAAATATTTAGTTCGCTACATTGATTTGTCTGGTTAATGAAAATTCCTACTCTACCACATGGCATTAGTAAAAATAAAAAACATACACTATGTACATTTATAATGAGAATGCGTTGCTAATAAAACCATCACAAAAATGTCAGTCTTGTCACAGTGCAGTTAAGATTAAGATAAAAAAAATTAACTATAATATTTTAATCTGAATAGAGCAGAATAATAAAACACAAAAGAAATTAAATTTGACATTAACATATAAATGTCAGATAAATCCTGAAGCTCCTTTGTTTGCATTACAGTGTTAGCCAATTGATGCATCTTAATAAGGAACCTTTTTATGTTTATTTTCCTCCATAGTGCATTTCGCAAACCAAAGTAAAAGAAATCAGGAAAAACAGGAAAGGCATTATTAATAAACTGAATATAAATGATAATATTAGTTAAACATATAAATTCATTTTACAAATGAAATTAAAAAAAACTTGCAAAAAAAAAAAATAGACAGCAGAATAAAATAAATGACAGGCAGTGACGTATCCAACAAAAGGAATTGTAAATTCTGACACCTTTTGTGCTTGGTTTTTGCAGTAACACATCTACAATAAAGAGAATACTGCATGAAAGTAAAAGTAGAGGGTGCAGGCCACTCATAAGCCTCAAGAATAGAAAGGCAAGCTTAAACTTTGCTAAACAAAATAAACAAACCAGCACAGTTCTGGGAAAATATTCTTTGGACAGATGAAACCAAGATCAACCTTTTCCATAATAATGGCAAGTAAAAAATATGTAGAAGATGTGTAAAAGCTCATGATCCACAGCTATGTACATTATCTGTAAAACATGTGTTGCAATGTGACCGTTGGGTGGTCATGGCTGCCATTGGCACTTATTGATAATGTGACACAGGATAGAAGCAGCCGAATGTATTCTGAGGTGCCAGAGACATTTGTCTGCTCAAATCCAGCTAAATGAGTCACTTTGCTTGGGAGGTGTTTCATAATACAAATGGACAATGACCCAAAACATGCAGCCAAAGCAACTCCAGGTTTTTTTTTTTTAAAGCAAAGAAGTGGGATATTCTAGAATTACCATGTCAGTCACCTGATCTGAACTCAGTTTAGCTACATCTCACTTGCTAAAGAATAAACAATGGACAGAAAAGCCCACAAACAAAGAGCAACTAAAAGCCGCTGCAGTAAAGACCTGGCAGAGCATTAAAATGGAGGAAACCTGGGATGCACATGAGATCAAGACTTCAGGCTGTCATTGCCAACAAAGGGTTTCCAACCAAGGATTAGAAATTAATCCTAAAGTGAAGTGATTGTGTTAAAAAATTGTTTAGTTCACCAAACTTTTATGCAATCTTTTTGTTCAACCCTCTGAATTAGAGATAGTTTAGAGAGCCTGCAGTTCAACTGAAACTAAGTTGTTTAAAGTAGTTTAAAGTGCACCTCAACTGACATGTTGTACCTTGTGTCCCTTGCAACCAACCCCCCTATTGTTGGGATGACCAGTAAATAAAAAGATAAAAAATCCTCACCTGTGGTTTACAAAAGAACACAAAATGTAACCACCCTGGTGGTCCACTGAGATCCAGATTTCTGTATCAAAAGAGGTACATTAAGTAGTTCACTTTCAATGTATATGTGTATATTCAAAATGAAATCCCAATATCTCTAGAAAAAGTAACACTCCCTCCAGCTAGGATGACAGTATCATCACTCATAAAAATGAACATGGCCATTATATGTGTGAAAGGTGCCATCTTATGGGTGGCACTTTTGATCCAATCATCTAGTACTGATCTTTGGGTACTGGGTACTGGGTTGTATATTTCTTTTATGTATTACATTTGTATTGGTTACTCACCAAGACTTATTTTACACACATATGACATATGTATATCAGTTACATGTAATAATTAATGTTATTTTTACATGTAACTGGTATTGATATGTGTATGTAGGTTGCCTTTTTTTAAGTTTAGCATGAATGGGTTAATGTATTATGGTTGCACATTGTGTTTATCATTAATTATTGTTATTGTTAATAAGACAATAACATTTAATTATGACATATAACATTGCTAAGATGAACCCAAACCTCAAACAAACTGGGTTTGTCCCAACCGGTAGGGAGGTTAATGTATTTATTTATTTAAAATATTTATTTCCTGAGCTGTGTGGTTTTGCTGGTGTTTAGTTTTGGTAGGGGGTCATCCTTTAATCTCTCTAGTGCTCTGCTGAGCCCACCATAGACTTAAATGGATTTTTTTTGTAGGCCTGTAACTTCTCAAAATATGATTGGTCTGCATGGCTGTCTTCCCAAATGAAGCATCTTCTAAAGATGATGCACAAAAAAAAGCCCTTCCTGAAGATAGGCAGACTAAGGACATGGACTACTGGGCACCATGTTCTGTGCTCTAAGGAGACAGAAATTCCTGCTACCCGACACATACACCCCATGTTTTTTTTCTTACATGGGAGTTGCTGCATGATCAGGGCTCCTTCTTCCTGTGCTGGAGAGAGGAGAGAAAAGAGCAGCAGCTGCTTCTGCAGTCAGTTATCTTGGCTGATGGCACACTTTCTCATCCTTTTAGTGTTTATATGCTGGTGGAAGGAAAGAGCCACAACAAGGAGGCTAAAGAGACACATGCAGCTTGACGGGTTGTAGAACCCTGGCCTAGGGCTCATGGCTAAGGTCCACCTTAAGCTTTTTGCCCATTCAAAGATGTTTTTGTTTGTGGATCCACTCATTGTTTGGGTAGGATACATCACATAACATTCACCAATAAGAAAATCCTAAATGAGATTGGCTTTGATATTGACCTTGGGGCATAACCATTTTTATGAATATTATTATTTTTTATATATATTATGAATGTGGCATTAACAATATCCCGTTTATGGCAGGAAATGGTAATGGTTTGGAGTTTCTGAGCTCCCTACCCACTTTTTTCTTCCCAGTGCTGCTGTACCTCAGGGCCTTTGTCCACATTGTGTGTTATACAAAGGAAAAAAGGAAAAAGGTTACACATTCACAAAAAGAGGGTAAGCAAACACTAAATCTACCATGTCCATAATTATTGACCCCTACAAATATGGCAGATTTTTAGTAAGTCTACTTTTACAGTGTACTACTTAATTTCTTCTTAAATTTTTTACTTTAAATATCAGAATTTTATTTCAGATACAACACCACTTTTATCACTCATCCCTCCAAAGCTATTAAACCTTCTATATTATTATTGTGAACAGGCAATCTCCATATCAGGCTGAAACCAATGGGGGAACTAAAACTCCATTTCATGCCTTGTCTTCTTCTCGTACACAAAGTATAGGATTGGATGTTATAACATTTCAAAAATAGCAAACACTAAAGATGCTGAGGGAAATATGCCTCATGTGAGGCAAGATTACAGTGTTGATACACTGCTGAAATGACTTTGATTTCTCATGCGTGTATTCTCTTGCTGAATAATCATCAATGGAAATAGAAGTTAAAGAAGGTTAAAGTTTGAAGAAAAGTTGGCAATTGCTGTGTCCATTCAGGGGCGGTTTCTTCTAATGTTACCTACAGTAAAGAATGGTTTTGTGGAGAGCAACGTGATGATGTCATCACGCTGCTCTCCATCGCTCACAGCATCAGCGGGCACCCTTTGTGTGCTGGATATTAGTTTCGATTGGGACGCCGGTCCCCATTGAAACTAATGGAATCGGTCAAAGATTTACGGACATGTCCGTTCTCTGGCCGACCGAGCTTTGGGGCGACAGGGATCTGTCACCCCATATGGGCACCCGCGATCGGCGTCAAAATCAGCTGACGCACATTACGTGTGTGGGGACCCTAACAATGATCCAGAAGAAACTGATGATTACTGCATTTCATTGATTGGGGGGGGGGCATTGATTGGTGGATTGATGATGAATCAATGTAATTAAAATCAGGAAGATCCACCTACAGTACATGTTTGTTGCATGTTAGATTCACAAATTTTTTGTATATACTTGTAGAGTAAAGAGCATTATCAGTAAAGCAGAATGGATTTAGCAGCATTACCCTAGAATTGTTATTATGTTTTATTTATATAGCACTAACATATTATGCAGCGCTGTACATTAAATTAGAGTTGAGATACAACACAAGATAACAGGTACAGGTTATGACACAGGAGGAATAGAAGACCCTTACACTCTAATAGGTTGGGGAACAAAGTATACAGTAGGTAGGGGGATGGGACTTGTATGGGATGAGTAGGGATGTCAGTGGTAGGTCGCTAGAGGAGTGGAGGGGGCAGTTAGGGGTATATGTATGAACCAGGTTGGAGATATAAGTGGGACAGGACGTGTGGAGTGACTTAACTATGAATTTAATGCTCTGGACAAGTGAAAGCCAGTGAAGAGATTTGCAGAGAGGAGCAACAGATGACAAGCGGAGTAAATGAGTCTAGCAGCACCATTCATGATGGACTGTAGAGGTGACAGTCTAGTTAAAGGAAGACCAGAGAGGACGATGTTACAGTAATCTAAGTAAGAAATGATGAGAGCGTGTACCAGGACTTTGGTGGTCTCTGGGGAGAGGAAGGGCGTATCTTGGAGATGTTGTGCAGATGGAAGTGGCAGGATCTAGCAATGTTCAGTATGTGGGGAGTAAAGGAGAGTGCAGAATTAACCTAAATTACTAATAGCTGATAGTTGGGATAATAACACACAACTAGGTTAAGGCGGATTCCCTTTATGTAATGCATACACATGCTAAACACTCCTGACAGGTAAAGTATCCATTAGAGAAGAGAATGTATATATTTTCAATATTTTCTATTTCCTAGCACACAGCTGATGTGTCCACATGGCCACATTTGCACAATTCTCATGTTCAGCAATTGTCTTTAAGTGTGACTTAATCTTCTTAATTTGAATATTATAGGTAATGTTGAGCACTATCATGGTGCACTGCATTTAGCTTTCTGTAGTATGAATTTTTGGCTGCATGTTTGCATTTCGAATGTAAACCCAACCAAAATAAATACTACAGAGCATTGTGGAAACAGTAAACATATTAAAAAGCAACAGTATCTGCATGCAGACAGGCATCACACACTGTTCCAGCACTTAACTATGTAAATTAGGGGGGAGCAGTGGTCAGAAGGATCTTCTACTGAGCTAGGCGGAAGAGAAGCAGCATGGTACATGATACAAAAAACCCAAAACACTTTTCTGACTAGTGACACTAGTGGTGGGGTACTATTCCTATTTTTCTACATCAATGAGGGTGGAGTATTTCTCCTACTCCCACCAGCACTGGGGACTATTTCTCCTACTGAAACCAGAGAACTATTACTTGCATCGATAAGTATTCATAACATTGCCATTACCACTCCCATTAGTTCTCACACTGACACCAACAACGAGGCACTGTTCTCTATACTGTTAGCAATATAGAGTCACTGTTTCTTCCACTGACACTATGAATAGGGGTGCTTTTAATCCTAATACCAAAAATGACAGGTACTTATCCTCCTATTAGTAGTGATGGCCGGACAGTTCGCTGTGAAGACAGCGAACATTATGGGTGTTCTACCCTATGCCTTAACATGGAGACAAACTTTGACCCCTCACCCCACAATCAGGTGGGACAGTACAGCCAATAACACACATTTTCCTCCTGGAGGACCCCCCTCCCCCATTAAAGAAGCAGCCCAGCAGCCATTTTACATTTATCCTGTGTCTCTAGATAGATAGGGAGAGCTGCTGCTGATTGAAGGATGGCTTAGCTACTTTGCTATTATACTCCATCAAGTGATCTGCAGCCGTAGCTAAGGTGTTCTGTTACAGGTAGTTCATCATAACTGAGCAACAAAAGTCCTTTTCTAAGGGTGGGGTATGCTGTATTATGGGACCTGTGCGCTGTGTTATAACCCTGAGCTGAGGTGTGCTGGTAGTTGTTGTTCACCATCCCAAACTAAAGCCTGACATTGCATAGAGATCTGACTAAATGTTATGCGCAGCCCACTCCAGCTAAAGCTAGCTATACACGTGTCGATTCCCAAGCGCAACCATCCGATCGATTCTGGTGAAGCCACAGGCGTTGATCGATCGACCATACAAGTCTGTGCCTACCACCTTAGGCCACCGATTCCTGGACGATTCTGTTACCATTCGATCGATTCACATATGTCAACGCCCCTTGATGTGTGCTCAATCGATCAGAAAACACCAACAGGTTGGTTCTCTGGCCGATACGATTTGGGGGCCATGTCGATCGGGTGGGGTCGATCGGTCAAGGTGGGCTGCACTCGATTCCTCACCGATCAATCGGCGTGCAAGCGCCTGGTGGTCAATCGGCCAGGAATCGTGTTTTGTAATTTAGTCGAAATCGTCAAAATGGTCGAATTGTTGAAAAAAAATTCAACCATCTCTCTCTGTCATGCACACAAATTGCCTGTTATGGTCTCTGTGTAGCATTGTACTTGGGTGTTCTAATATGTTTTAATTCCCTGTCTACCCAATTAACCCAGCATGATTCATGTTCTGTTTATACTCTACCTACCCTGACCTAAGATTCTCCCTGACCACTTATCCTGCTTATCCATATGTATCATACTTAATATTGGACTGATCCATCAAAGGGTCACTTTTTTTTTCTTGGAGCTCCAGAGACACATTTGTGTCTTATGCCAGCAAGGGGTCTGGTATGCACCTGGAGGGACCCCACACTGTTCAGACTCCCCCTGCTCCAGAGCATACCAGACCCCCTGCTAAAAGGGTTTTTGAATCCTTTCATTAATGTAAAAAAGCCATAATTATAAGTTTAACCATTGATCCCCCTCTGGCACGATACTGTCCAGGTGGTTGTAGATACTGCTTTTGTGTGATCACTGCTGACAGTTGTGTGCAACTGTTTATTATTTTTGTTTTTCTATTACAAAACTTCTATTTATAGGACTTGTTTTATCTTCAACAGACATTTTAGAGTCCCCATGTGCTGCTCAGCTTTCCCTTGAAGTTCACTAATATACAGTTCACACTATGTCCACTATTGTTGATGCGTATGGCCACCATATTACAAAACATAGAACCTATTTTAGCATATGAACACACTTTTTAGACCATGAAACTGAAGTTTATATTTAGGAAATCTCACCATTGATGTTTCCTCTGGCAGATACTTCTTTGTTTTTAAAAAATATATTTAAAAATGTATATCCTGTAACACTAACAGAACATATACATTATTGATGCAGACTAGGTAAATGTCCAGTGCTAAACTTACATTTTAACTAGTTATAGTTCAGAATTATTTAGTGAAGATTTATACAGGTATTGTGTATACAGAGGACAATGTAGTTGCAACACATGTTCACCACAGAGGTGGTCCAGATGCTCATAGTAAAAGAAAACCACAATCATGGAAAAAATAACACTAATGGCATACATGACTATCTAATACAGAAAATAATTATGATTACATTTAATACTGAACCTACAGAGCATTATAGGTACTATCAAATGAAAGCACCACAACAGAACTTTTGGATAAAACCCCCATCTAAGAAGGAAGGGCATCTGTCACTCTATGTGCAACCATTCCTTTTCTGCTACATATATCTATATTATTCCCTGTAAACATCAGGATCTTCCTTGTACGCATGTGGATGATTGAATAAGCATGGTATCACTTTTACTAACTGAATATTCACATTTCACATTTTTAATTATGTCCTTAATCTATCAAGTCAATGTCATTATCATTCATTTTAAATGCGTATACTGTTCATAAAAGACGTCACTGTTCATGATTGCTTGGTCTAAATGTAATTACCGCTGATAAAAAATACTCCACTGTTTCAAATAAATAAAGATTTATTTAGCTTTAACCAATGAGAAAGGTTTGCATTACTCGGCGTTTCTGTTACAAACTTTGCCAGTACATAAAAGTGACCACAAGATGGCAGTGTGTGACAGCATTTTTAGCATATGAAGCTCTGCGCTGACAATCGAGATTTTGCTCAACTGAAGAGTATAAATGTCACTAGTTTTTGGGGGGAAACTAATACTAATACTCTAGGTTTAATGCTACTTATACTTTAGGTGTTTGGTATGAGCTCAGGTTGCTTCAAACTGCAGTTGCAAGAGAACCAAAAAGTTGCAATTTAAAAAAAAATGCAGAATCTGTGCTGTTGATTTTGCATTACAGTGCTTAGTATTTAATTCCCCTCACTGGCTATGAACTGCACAAAAATGTTTGTCTAATCCCATTCATAATCCATAGGTACCAATATAGACTTAGTTACATTTTTGCAGGCCTCATAGCCTTTCGGGGGAAGGCTTTTCATACGTGTCTGTGGAAAATATTTTTAAGAGGGGAGAGAGGGGAACCAACCCTCAGGGGTGGCCAGCCCCGGCGGACTTTAAAGGTGAAATATATCAAGAGGTTCCAGTCAGGAGATTGATATCAAAATATTTTATTCATACAAAACACAATATCGTATAGACTAACCAGGGCCGGGACAAGGCAGAGGCAGAAGAGGCACGTGCCTCTGAGCGCTGCTGAA
>CM070032.1:39022682-39039987 GCA_036250615.1 Ptychadena robeensis | reverse complement strand
GAAATATCAGGCTGATTTTCGAAAAAGTCGAAATTTCTACTTAAATATTCGCACTGCGAATTTTTCGACCATCCCTACTAGTGTATAGACACATGGTAAAGTTTCAGCCCTGACACTCTGCTGCAGCGAAGACCTTCCTCCTGGCATTGGTCTTTTTGGCTGGAGGAATATGGAGTGAATATTGCATGGTCCAGACCTGCCTACTTTGCTGGAACATTCTGTATATTCACTTGATATCGGAATGGCTGTTTCTCTGGATTTTTGCCCCTAATTTTCTCTCCAAAACGTTGGTTACGTCTTATAGTGTGAAAAATACAGTTTGTTTTCTAAAGAGTTCTTATAAATGGAGCAGGAAAGGTGGTTGGAAAAGACAGAAAAGAGGTAATGTAACTACTTTAAAGGGGTATCTAGCGAATAAGGGAATGGAACATATGAGCATGTGACACACTTGTTAGTATGTCTTGTGCCTGATCAGAATATCATATCAAATGGATGAACTCTTCCATTTCACAAATATAGTTAACCTGCAACACCATTCTGCCAAGGTGGGTGATGTTGAAGAGCCCCAAGAGCTCTATCTGCTTTTATTAGGGCATTCTTTAACCCCCCTGCCGTCTGGTGGGACTCAGAGCCCCCACGGCAGCACAAACAAAATCACTGATTCGTTGGTCCGGCCCCGATCTATCTGACACGAGGGCCACTGCGAGTTCGCGAAACGGACCCTCACTCCCCCCCCCCCCAAACCCCCCCCCGCATTCGAAAACACTATTGATTACCAATGTAAAATACCTGAATAAATGATCCGGTGCACCCATGTCCTCCTACAGCTGTCTTCTTCCTGGTTCTCTCTGCCGATATGACAGACATCTGTTTTGGGGGCGGGAACACCAAGTGTACAGAACTGAATGTAATACATTGGCTTCAATGTATTACAATGCTCTCCTATGTAACCTGGCACATCTGCAGCGCCATCTAGTGGTTGCGGTGCTAATTTACCTGATACATTTTCTTTTGAAACCTTCATTATCTGATATTGTGAGATATTCACAAAGCATTTGAACATTTTATTATATTCAGGATGTCACCAGACAGTAAATTTTAGGCCTACAATGTAAAAAACCTTTTCCATTAAAAGGTTCTCCCATGCTGGAGAAGAAAAAAATATGGAGATCGAGGCATATCATTACCCAGAAAATTAGTAGTAGTAGTTGATTTCCAGAATTGTGGTAGACAGAGCAAGACCAAATGTTAGGATCAAGCCCGCAACACTAGAAAACGTACTAGATATATAAGGATACAGCACATTGCCTATGACCTATGGTATGCAGTCATGCTATGTATGCCCGGTCACTGTCTGGGTGTGCTCCATAATTAGGATACCATTAGTATGTTAGGGGATAATTGCAGTTTTTTATGGTCACTGTAATTACATCATGGACCATACAGTGCATCCAGAAAGTATTCACAGCGCATCACTTTTTCCACATTATGTTACAGCCTTATTACAAAATGGGTTAAAATAATTTTTTACTCAGACACACAACACACCATAATGACAACATAAAAAAGTTTACTTGAGGTTTTGGCAAATTTATTAAAAAGAAAAAAAACATGTACATAAGTATTTACAGCCTTTACTCAATACTTTGTTAATGCACATTTGGCAGCAATTACAGCCTCAAGTCTGAATATGACATCACAAGCTTGGCACACCTATCCTTGACCCATTCCTCTTTGTAGCACCTCCCAAGCTCCATCAGATTGGATGGGAAGTGTCAGTGAACAGCCATTTTAAGATCTCTCCAGAGATGTTCAATCTGATTCTGGGCTCTGGCTGGACCACTCAAGGACATTCACAGAGTTGTCCTGAAGCCACAACTTTTATATCTGGGCTGTGTGCTTAGGGTAGTTGTCCTGCTGAAAGAGTTCAAGAGCACTCTGGAGCAGGGTTTCATCCATCCTTTATCCTGACCTTAGTCTACTAGTTCCTGCTGCTAAAAAACATCCCCACAGCATGATGCTGCCCCACCATGCTTCACTGTAGGGACGGTATTGGCCTGGTCATGGGAAGTGCCCGGTTTCCTCCAAGGAGTTCAATCTTTGTCTCATCAGACTAGTGAATTTTGTCCTTCAGCTGCTTTTTGGCAAACTAAGTAATGGCTTCCATCTGGCCACTCTACCATACAGGCATGATTTGTAGACTGCTGCAGAGATGGTTGTCCTTTGGGAAAGTTCTTCTTTCTCCACAGAGAACCTCTGGAGCTCTGACAGAGTGGCCATCATGTTCTTGGTCACCTTCCTGACTAAAGAATAAATTCTGCCCTGATATCTCAGTTAAGATGGCCGGCTAGCTCTAGGAAAAGCATGGGTGGTTTTGAATATCTACTCTTATGGATGATGGAGGTCACTGTTCTCATTGGGACCTTTAATGCAGGATAAATATTTGTGCCTCAAGACAATCCTGTCTCAGATGTCTACAGCTAATTCCTTTGACTTCATGCTTGGTTTGTGCTCAGACATGAACTGTCAGCTGTGGGACCTTATATAGACAGGTGTGTGCCTTTGTGTGTGCCCTAAATCAACTGAATTTACCACAGATGGACTCCCATTAAACTGCAGAAAGATCTCAATGATGATATGGGGAAACAGGAGGCAACTGAGCTTAGTTTTGTGCTTCATGGCAGACTTCATGGAAGACTGTGAAAACTTAAGTACATGTGCTTTCTCAATTTTTTTTACTTTTAATACATTTACCAAAAACTTCACATTGTCATTATGGGGTGTTGTGTATAGAATTCTGAGGAAAAAATGTAATCTATTTTGGAATGTGGCTGTAACCGCATAAAAAAACGTGGAAAAAGTGATGTGCTGTCACCAAACTTCCGTGGAAATGTAGAGAAGGGTCCAGGGTACACTACAAAAAGAAAGTATTGCTCTAACACAAATAATCTCTGCATTTTATTTCTGCAAATACTACATATGCCAGAGCAATAATGGATGAACATGGATGTGCGCCCTCCTTCTAGCCGGCGAGCAGTACGGGTGTTGGACCCGTCCCGTTTGCCAGGGAGAAGGAGCTCACTATTCCTCCTCCGGCAGGATCAGGAGCAGTAAGTCAGTAAAGTCACATCCAGCAACCGTAACCAGGAACTATGCCTTCCAGGTACTGGATCTGACATAACTGACGTCACTTCCATTTTTTCCAATTCAAATTCCCCTGCCAATAGGTGGGAAATTTGAATCTGCCCATGAACAGGTGGACAGCAGACAATTTTAAAAGTCCGATCAGACCTTGGAGAAGTTCGGCCATCACTACTTACTTTTATACCTATTTATAGCAGAGTCACTTCTGTTTGTGAACTCCCAAACCTATAAGATATGCTCCTAAGATGTCCCTGTGCCGTTGAAAGGAAACCTGTACTAAAAGAAATACAGAGGACGGCATTTTCAGAAACTGTATCAGGAATCAGGTTCATGTTTTAGTTTCTATTATAAGTATTATCATGATTTATTTCTATAATGCCAACATATTACGCAGCGCTGTACAACACATTAGAGTTGAGATGCAACACAAGAAAACACACAGGTCCAGGTGATGACACAGGAGGAGTGGAGCACCCTGCCCGGTCGGATTTACGATCTAATAGGTTGAGTAAAGCTGGGTACACACAGGTAGATTCCTGTGCAATCGACCCGCGATCAATCACAGCATGGTGACGTCACCACACTGTGATTGATCGCAGGTCAGTCAAACGGTAATTGATGTGCACCAAAGTTCGATGGGGACCCGGGACACATGCAGAACATGCAGTTCTCCACCAGTGTTGTGAGAGATTTGCTCACAGAATGGGCTGAGAACTGCATAAGGAGAGAAGGCAGCCCAGCCAGCATGGCCCCCCCTCTCCTGGTATACAGAGCTGTGACAGGCGCCGCCCCCTTGCCACATTCGGCAGCTAAGCTGATCACAGCTTGAAGGCTGTGCGGCCACTCTCTGCTTTTGTTACTTCTGAGGGGTGCTCAAGGACCCCCTCTGAAGTAATGGACATCAATCGTGGTTTTCAGTCATGGCTGATATCCCTGTTTTCCAGCGGGATTGATTGGTCCCGCTTGAAGGCAGGGATGGCCGCATATGATATGGACCAGATAGATGGCCGTGAGTGCACACGGCGCTCAAAGCGGCCATTGATCTAACACATATCTACACGTGTGTACCCAGCTGAACAGAGTATACAATAGGTGGGAGGATGGGACTAGCATGGTGGTGATGTTAGGAATGGAAGGATGGGTAGACCAGACTGAAGAGGGGCGTTCTATATTGCAAATTAACAAAATAAAACATCATGTCATATCATGACTGAGAAGTTACTGAAGCAAGAGGATCAGAATAACAGCAAAGAAACTAGTAGCAGAAGGACAGATCACCAGTGTCACATTCATAAGGGACTTTTCTATAAAAATGTTTAACATTGCTCCTGATTTCACCATTTAGGAAATCTCTTTTCTTCATGATATGGGTAATATACAGAACAGGAAGTGAGAGAAAAGTTCCCCCTCTCCCTCAACAAAATCATACAATAATACAGTGTCATAATAAAGCTCCTGAACAGGAGAGGGGATTTAGGTTGAGAACTTTTCTCCTCCTTTTCCAGTAGCTTCCATAAAATCCTGCTCACCCGACAGTTGTACAAGCATGAAGAGGATAGGAATCTCCTGAATGGGACACGGGCAGTATTTATAGCCGGACAGAAGTTGCCACCCACACTGTCCCAAATTATTTTTGGCAGGAACTTGACGTTACCGGTTTACTCTGGATGCATCCTGCCTGGTGGTGTCAGGAGATGACAATGCTATTCTAGTAGGGTGTAGGCCCCCTGCTATGTGTTCTGAGAAATGATTGCCGTGCCTGAGGCATATTCAAGGATGAACTTGTGTATTTAATTAAATGACCGTCAGTTTCCAAACTTCCTTGTATAGAAAACAGCTGACTAAACGCTGAAGAGAAGAGTGTTGCACAAGTTACTGTAATAAGTTCTCATCTTTCACAGCCCCAGACTTTGTATAGTATTGTAGTATAGGATGACGTCTGGGGATATTGGGTAACTATTGTCACTTGGCATTTGTAATAATAACAACTCACAATCTGGGATAAGACAGATGAATATCTCTATCCAAAGCCAGTTCCCAATTGACTCTCACAGGAGATTCTGCAGAGGAAAACTACAGACACTTGTATACTTAAGCTAGCCACACACGGTTCGATGAAGTAACAAACTGGAGGAACATCGAGCGCCGTGCGCACTCACAGCTCCCGGTGTTCCTCTGATCTGTTTCTTCATCTGAGCTATCCACGGTTCCTTCGAGCAGGATCAATGGATCCTGTTTGAAGTAACTCGACCAAACAGGTTTCCAACATGTTGGAAAACCTTGGTCGAAATTCATTACATTGACTAGGGACAGCACATTCCCCATCCAATGTAATGGACGGGCTAACAGATGAGCCGCACACACAAGCTGTGTGTTCAGCAAGCTGCTGTTTGTGTGTGAAGGGGGTGTGGTCAACACTGACCCACCTCTGCCAGAAGAGGGGGGCTGGCTGCAGGCGGGCTGCTTTCCCCAGCTGGAGAAGCTGGCTGCTTCTCAGGCTGGGCAAAGGAGAGACCGGGGGACTGGAAAACAGGGTCCCCATCGTACCGTAATTGATGTGCCCATGTGGTGCACATTGATTACCGTATGATTGACCCGCGATCAATCACAGCGTGGTGACATCACCACGCTGTAATTGATCGCCTGTCGATTGCATGGGAATCTACCCGTGTGTGGCCAGCTTGTGATAATGATCACAATGGTCTATGGACAATTAAAGCTGAGGCTATATACCGTATTTTTCAGACTATAAGACGCTCCGGACCATAAGACGCACCCAGTTTTTAGGGCAGGAAAACCAGAAAAAAAAGATTTAATAAGTTTTCACATCAATTGGGTTAATGCAATGAATTCAATAAATGCAATATTCAATTCAGCCAGTAGGTGTCACTAGCAGCAGTACATTCTCAGCCCAATGTCATTCTCCACACTGATCGGGAGGAGGGGGGCCGGGCTGCACAGTCTCCTACTCTCCTCTGTTCTCCTCTCCGGCTGGCTGTTACTGTGTCTGTGGGAGCTGCAGAGTGATTGCAGTTTCCACAGACAGGAGAGAGGTATAGATGCCAGTTCATCTATCTCTCTCTCTTAATTGCCTATGCCAGCAGGGCTCTGAGCTCTGCTGGTATAGCCAATATACAGTACAGATGGAAGAGCTGGACACCGGCCAGCATCTCTCAACTGACAGCTTCTTCAGCTCCCCGGAGAGCTGGCAGAAGCCAAGGCGCGTCCATGGGGGTTGCGCATTCGGACCATAAGATGCAGGCACCCCCCCCCCCCCATGTCGCTCCTCCTTCCTCCTCTTCTTCTTTCTCCCAGGGCCCTATGCGCATGCACATTAGGAATAGCGGGAGAAACGGTGCTGGTACTACATACTACATAAATTCTGGTGTGTTTGGATTCATGAAATCTCAGTTAACAATACAGATATGTCAAGCTACATTCCTAATCCGGCATGGTTCTCAACTCCTTCAATATCATAACCTGTGTGTTATCTTGTGAGGCATCTCACCTCTAATTTATTGTACAGTGCTGCGTAATATGTTGGTAATAAATTCCTCTAGCGCACTAGAAATACACAATCCCGTAAATGACTTCTTTCCATGTGTCAATGGTTCTAAGCTCCGCAGAGAGATTTCTGATCCTGCTAGCAGAGACCCAAGAGCAGACTGTGGCCCTAGGTGAGCCTTTATTTCTCTTTATGAGTCTTTGGAAGGACATACAAGTCACTGCAGGTCTCCTGGAGTACTATTTACACCCCTGAAAATCTAACAAGGAAAAGGTAAAGTGATTTACCACTAATAATACATAATATAATATACATAATATACATAATATAAAATAATTTTAGTTTAACTATCTCACATTAATGAATAGTTTACCAAGCCCCACTCAAGGGAAAACTGAAACTATACTGAACCTGCAATGTAAAGATAGTATATGCATGTTATATTTTGCCCTTTAACTCAAATAAATGAATTCACCCTTAAACTGGGTCCCCCATCACACTGTAAGGAATAAAAATGCGTATTTTTGCAGTTCACATAGAGCTGAGGTTTAGGGCTCTGATATCATACAACCACAATGCCAAGATTATGTCTACATAGTAGAGCAGCAGTTCTCAACTTGTGGGTTGGTACCCCTGGGTTGAGAAGTTAGGAGGGAGGGTAACGCCCCCACTCTCCTAACTTAGAAAGGAATGGGGCATTACACTCCCTCCTAACTTCCCACCCTGCATATCATTTGCACAATCCGGGTAGGAAAATAGAAGGGAGGGACATTACTAACCTGGTCCTGCCAGAACAGACAGCTTATCAGATTGCGGCACTTCCACGTTCAAGATACAGGAAAAGACACTTTGCGTCATCACTTCCAAAGGTCATGGTTCTAAAAAGTTTGAGAACCACTGTAGTAGAGGAAGGACCCTTGCTAGGGGTCCTTCCTCTACTACTCTACTCTGCTAGTTAGGGGAAGGTGCTCACTGCAAAAGGTTAATGAAAATTGAACTTCAGATTACAATTTCCATCTAAATGTTCAATCATATTTCATATTAAATACATTGATTTAAATACATTGATTTACTATGTCTGTCAATTTACCAAACAACCTTCCTTGATCTTGAGCATGACACCATGAAAATTAGTTCGGTCACCTTGTTTTTGTTTAACTTTCTTTTTAAATATGTCCCATTTATGAATCAGTCATTTAGGATAAAAAGTAGCATGTGACCCTTTTATATTATTCCAACCATACACCCATAAAGGAGCATTTATGATTATCTGCATTCCACGTTTAGAAGGGGTTTCTATTCTGTTACTTAATCAAGCCTGTGTTGTAGTTCATGTATATGACCACAAGGTGGCACCACAACGTATAAAATGAAAGCTCTGCTTAGTGCATTATTATTATTATTATTATTATCATTTATTTATATAGCGCCAACATATTACGCAGCGCTGTACAATACATTAGAGTGGAGATACAACACACAATAACACACAGGTACAGGTAATGACACAGGAGGAATAGAGGACCCTGCCCGGTTGGGCTTACAGTCTAATAGGTTGGGGAACAGAAGCCATCATTTAATATTTAAAGCATATAGGGGTTAAATATTTAATTATCATGATTGCTTAGGTTACTTCACTCAATGTTACATTGTACATATACTTATTATCACAATATTAAATGTATGACTTTTCTATTCTCTGTTTATTTTAAGTGAACATAAATGTACTGCTTAATATGTTTGGTGCAATTTAAGAATGAGTTAATAATAATTAAAATGTTAAAATTAAAGCTGTAAATCAGGGCTCTTTTAACTACACCACTACACAGGACAATGGGAGGGAGGGAGTCTTCCGTGCCACAGAGGGCAGCAAAAGATTTACAGTGTTTTAAAACTTCCACCACTTTATGAAGGTCTAGGAAAAATAAAAATCTTTCCTTCGTTTAACTTTTAAGGAGTTTTCTATTTTATTTATTATTAATATTTGTATTTTTCTAAGAAACTAGTCTGTTCTTGTTACAGCAATCAAAGTCATGTTGTAGTATATATATTCTACCACAAGGTGGCACTGTAAGGCATGAAATGGATTTGTGGCCAGTGAAGCTTTGACCATTGGAACACTAAGAAATACCAATTAAAGTGAAACTCCAACCTAAGCACATGGATGAGGGGGTTTGTCTGCCAGATCCTGTGGTTACGCAGACTGCCCAGACAGGTGACACTTCAGATTGGGAGGGTTACTCGCTGCAAAGCACGTACACATGACAATGCACACACACACACATTTACCGGCATACAGTCACCATGTCACAAACATTCTGCATAATGACCAGGGATTTATCAATGGTAGGCACTTTTATTTGCCTGTTATTACCCCCCTAGCATTTCTGACAGCACCATTGCGTCCAGTGCTGTCCTAACAGTACTGCTCTGGACGAGATGGTGCTGTCCGGTGAAGATCAGAGCCCCGGCAGTCACGGTCGAATCTTCCGAACATGGTTCTGACACTGAAGCGCAAGGGTGCAGTACTGCTCGGACCGAGATGGTGATGTATTCGGCATCGGACTTCAGTGAAAGAAGCCAAGTGGCCGATGATCGAAAAGGTAAGTATGCGCCTAGCCGCGGCTATGATCTTCCCCGGAAAGCACATCTCATCCAGAGCAGACTGAGATCGGCTCAGTGAAGAAGGGCCAGTTCAGATGAAGCGACCACTGGGACAGCGCGGAAACTGTAAGTATGCGTGCGGGGCTGATATTCACCGCAGCACCATCTCATCCAGCCGCAGTACTGACCGACTTCAGTGAAGCCAGTTCAGATGATCGGAGCCACTGGGACAGGTGCGAAACTTTCTATGGCAGAAAAACTGTTCTCAGTGTATTCCCCAGATGTGCCCTTTGAAGTTAACCCTCTCTCCCCTGGTGTGTTCATCACACCAAGGAGAGAGGGTTGCCAAAGGGAATTGTACTGGATACAGTGTTAACTGTATCCAATACATTTCAAAGAAATAAAAAACTATTTGGAAGTTACAGGCCTACAACATAAAAAATCCATTTAGGTCTATATATGCGGTTTTGTAGAAACTCTGGACCTCACAAGAGGGCTAGGGAGGGTTAATGTGATGTATCTTTGTTCAATCAAATTGAAATGTGAAAAAGCAAGAATGAGAAACACATATGATAGACTAACAGAAAGCAAAGAGAGCGATTATCATCATTACAGGGCTGAAGAACTTTCCTCCTTTGTATTTCGGGAATCACTTTTGGATAGTTGCGTTGTGCACATAGACTGACTTTCGACTCTGGGCTTCCCTCTGGGCCTTGGTTGTATACGGGTGCAGAAGGGAGTGGTGGAGGAGAGAGAATGTTAAGACTTGAAATTCACATAAAAGTGGGGGTTTCTTCTGTTCGTCTTATCACACATCTGAAAACAAGAGTGGACATTCTAACCCGTGTAGGGACGTCAGAGAGAAGTCACAGAGAAACACAGGGACCATCCTGGCGCTGGTGGGGAACCTGCCAAATTATGAATGCTGGAAACTAGAAATCCTTTACATTTGCCTGAAACAAGGGAGTGGAGAGAAGTAATATGTCTCTGCCATTCTGCGTTAGAAGCCTCTTATAGGCCCCCCCCCCCCCCCCCATCACAATTGTCTATAACAGCCCATCAAAGGTCGTGCAGTATAATAAAACTATTGTTCATGTTTTGGTTCATTGGTATACCACGCCCAAACATTATCGAAACCATGGATGTGATCAAACCGATTGTGAGCACAACATGGTGATATCAACGCATAGTCGTGACCCACCCTGGATGTGATCAAACCTATGTGACCCCTGGGAGTGTGATCAACCCTATGTGACCCCGCCCCATGGTGGATCAAACCTATGTGGACCACCCTGGGTGGGTGATGTGATCAAACCTAGCGGTGAACACCAGGTTGTATCAAAACCGCTATGCTGACAGCACCATGGTTGGATCAAACCAGGGGAAACCGGACATGGGAACAAAAACCTATGACCACCTGGTTGTGAGCTCAACCTATGTAACCACCGCCATGGGGTTGGACAAAACAGACACTCCCAGGGGAGACAAACTATGTGACCCACCATGGTTGTGATCAAACCATAGTGACCGCCATGGGACCAAAACCAGTGACCACTCAGTGGATGGATCACACCGGAGAACACCATGGGGGATACAAACGTGACCACCATGTGTGAATCAAACCTAGTGGGACGACCGCACCAGGGATGGAGCAAACATGATTGGGACCACATGGATGGACACACCTATGGTGACCACCATGGAGGATCAAACCTTTGGACACATGGGAACAAACGGGCACACCCGGTTGATATCAAACCTTTGTGACACCGCATGGTTGATATCAACCTGGATCACCAGGATGGACCAACGGAACACCCAGGGGTGACAAACCGGAACCAACCATGGTGGATCAAAGCCTATGTGAGGCCACCAATGGGGGTGTGATCAAACCATGTGACCGCCATGGATGTGAGCAAACCTTTGGGACACCCATGGTTTGAAGCCAACCTTTGTGAACCTTTGTGACACCATGGTTGATATCAAACCTTTGTGATCACCATGGTTGTGATCAAACCTTTGTGACACCATGGTTGATATCAAACCTTTGTGACACCATGGATGTGATCAAACCTATGTGACCACCATGGTTGTGATCAAACCTTTATGATCATAATGATTGGTTAACATGATGTAGCACCCTGAGTTCTTTCTTGTCAATATTGGGGGCCAGGGTTAACCGTGATTTTACATTAACATTCTCACTCCAGAACTTAGTTGGGATCAGGTTAACATATACCTTATTACTTTCCCTTTTCTAGGTCATGCAGTTTACTGTAACAGTGTCAATGAGTTATAAAGCAAATAAATGTCATTCATATGCCACACCCCAGCATGACAGCCTGCGCTTTTCAAGACACACAGTGGGTACGGAAAGTATTCAGACCCCATTTAATATTTCACTCTTTGTTATATTGCAGCCATTTGCTAAAATTTGTTAAGTTCTTTTCCCTCATGAATGTACACACAGCACTCCATACTGACAGAAAAACACAGAATTGTAGACATTTATGCAGATTTATGCATAAAAAAAAACTGACATATCACATGGTCTTCATGTATTCAGACCCGTTGCTCAGTGTTTAGTAGAAGCGTGCTTTTGATCTAATACAGCCATGAGTCTTTTGGGGAAAGAAGCAACAAGTTTTTTGGACCTGGATTTGGGGATCCTCTGCCATTCCTCCGTGCAGATCCTCTCCAGTTCTGTCAGGTTGGATGGTAAACATTGGTGGACAGACATTTTTAGGTCTCTCCAGAGATGCTCAATTGGCTTTAAGTCAGGGTTCTGGCTGGGCCATTCAAGAACAGTCACGGAGTTGTTGTGAAGCCACTCCTTCGTTATTTTAGCTGTGTGCTTATGGTCATTGTCTTGTTGGAAAGTAAACCTTCGGCCCAGTCTGAGGTCCTAAGCATTCTGGAGAAGGTTTTCGTCCAGGATATCCCTGTACTTGACTGCATTCATCTTTTCCTCAAATGCAACCGGCCATCCTGTCCCTGCAGCTGATAAACACCCCCAAAGCATAATGCTGCCACCACCATGCTTCACTGTTGGGACTGTATTGAACAAGTGCCTGGTTTTCTCCACACATAGTGCTTAGAATTAAGGAAAAAAATTTCTATCTTGGTCTTATCAGACCAGATAATCTTATTTCTCACCATCTTGGAGTCCTTCAGGTATTTGTTAGCAAACTCCATGCAGGTTTTCGTGTCTTGAACTGAGGAGAGGCTTCCTTCGGGCCACTCTGCCATAAAGCCCCGACTGGTGGAGGACTGCAGTGATGGGTAACGTTCTTTTTTTTCCAATAGACTTTCTACAACTTTCTCCTATCTCCAGACTGCATCTCTGGAGCTCAGCCACAGTAATCTTTTGGTTCTTCTTTACCTATCACTAAGGCTCTTCTCCCGCGATAACTCAGTTTGGCCGGACGGCCAGCTCTAGGTTCTGGTCATCTCTCAAACATCTTCCATTTATGGATTATAGAGGCCACTGTGCTCTTAGCAACCTTAAGTGCTGCAGAATTTTTTGTGACCTTGGCCAGATCTGGGCCTTGCCACAATTCTCTTCAGGCAGTTCCTTTGACCTCATGATTCTCATTTGCTCTGACATGAGAGATGTGTGGCTTTTCTTTTTTTTTCTCAATAAAGCTTTATTAAGATTTTACAATACAAAATAATACAATACAAAATAATACAGTATAAAAACGGGAGGAGCACGGCTGAGTTACACAAGGCCAAAATAATGTACGGTAGCACAATAACATAAAGCCGTTTATCCGTCACACCTACATAAATCATGTTCCTCCATTCTCATAGTAATTCAACAGCGGGTGTCTTTCCTAATCAAGTCCAAACATTATAATCAAACACAGCTGGACTCAAATGAAGTTAAATATATGAGCCATAGCAAAGGGTCTGAATACTTAGGATGATGTGATATTTCAGTTTTTCTTTTTTAATAAATCTGCAAAAATGTCTACAATTCTGTGTTTTTCTGTCAGTATGAGGTGCTGTATGTACATTCATGAGGAAAAAAAAAAGAACTAAAAATATTTTAGCAAATGGCTGCAATATAACAAGGAGTGAAATATTTAAGGGGGTCTGAATACTTTCCGTACCCACTGTATTTACTATGTGTTTGAACTAGAGCTCTACTCTACTTACAGGTAGAATTGTTATTCTTATTTGCCAAATATTGCTGTGGTTGCCCAATAATTTACATTAACAATTGAGAACTTAGCTATGTTCTTACTAACATGTGAATGGTACTTCTCTGGCTCACCCCTTATGGTCTATGATTACAACAAATGATTTGCAGTTATCTGTGCTGTCCAGCAGTATGGCTCCATGTCAGCCTTTCAGCCATCCCATGTGTACCATAACAGTCAGCTCTCTGATATCTTAAGTAAAATGATGATTGTAATTGCACTATCATTACATGAAGAAGACCCTTTAGCTTTGTCCACCGAGGTGAGTCATTTGGATGATGTAATGTTTAGGGGAAGTCACTAGTTAAAAAAAAGCTTTACAAATTTAGACATTTCAACTGAATTTAGAGCATTCATAATCATAAATGAGGAACCAAAGCAATATTATTACAAATGCCCACAAAGACCAGTGTTATTCTATGGTATAGGTGGCAGTGTTATAATAAATGACAGATTGTGCTTCTATTGGCTGCTGGTTGTGAGAGAGCATTCCCTACTGCTTACCCCATCAATCAATATTTTTAAATCTTTAGGTTTGATTCAAATAATTTTTATTTCGATTTGGAACTTAATTTATGCAAATACTACACATGCTAGAGCAAAAAAAATTTTTTTCAAATGTTCCCACAACCCTTCTCTACATCTCCAGCAATTTTGGTGGTGATGTCATGTTCAGAGGCTTTGCAATCAGCTCACAAAGTCAGCTAGTCGAAAATTTGACCATCTCTAATCTTCAGTCTAAAGTTTACTTTGCCGCCCCCCCCCCCCCCCCCCCCCCCCCCCCCCCTACTTAAGTCTGCTTATACGGCCCAAGGAGATTGTGCTTTTTAAATTGTGGGTGTAGAACCTTGAACATGCTAGAGAAGATTCTTCCCCATACACTTAGCACAGTGGTAGGCAACTGAGTTAGTATGGAGGACCACAAGTGCGGCCCTCAGCATCACTAAAGGGCCGCACATAACATTTTCAATCTATACTGACTTGTATAAGCATTTATAATGACAGCAGGCAGAGCTAGAACAAAACTTGTTATAAATGATACTTCAACCATTAGGGAACACTGTAGTATGGTAATGCACATTTTGTGTCATATATTTCAGCAAAGCCTTTGATGCTATCTATGGGGCACACAACCTTCCATTCATATCCCCCCATTCGTTGGGATAGTGGGAGCATAGGTACTCACCTGTCCACCAATCCCTCGCCAACACGTCATTTCCCGGGAACTTATTAGAACAGAACGAGAAGAAGAGAGAAAAGAGACTTGCTCAGGCGCCCTCTGGGTCACTGACCTTGAGCAAGTCACATACCTCTCTTCTTCCCACTCTAAGAAGATCAAGGGCCAGGGCGTGTCAGATCGCTAGACAGGTGAGTTTCTATGCCCTATGCATTAACAGTTAGGTTTTTGGGGGCCACAAGTGGAGGACTGAGGAGGGCCACTGAAGACCGCCCAAAGGGCTGAATGCGGCCCCCGGGCCGCAGGTTGGGCACCTAGGACTTAGTAGGACTGACCCTTACATACATTTACTGTCCCATACTTCCCTGTGTATAAAGACATTTACTAAGCATGACCTATTAAAGTTACTCAAAGTCATGGATCACCAACCAACGATGGCTGTTATCCTACTCCACACACTTCCTAATGTTTGTCTGAGGAGCAACTTTTGTGTGTAATGTGTGAGTCATTAGGAACTGCTTCTGAAATACTCTTAATTACATTTATTATTAATGATACAAAATGATATGACAGTGTAGAATGCAGAATATACAAATGTATTTTCTTATAAGTCTATCAATGTGCTAATTAGAGTAAATGTATCTGCTGAGCTCCATCCCAGAGGTCCCCATTCACACACTTGAGTGAACGTGTGTGTCTGACATGATGGGACTCCTGATGGGTTCTATGACATTTGTCAGGTCACACACTTTCATCTCGGTGACGCGAGTTGTCACAAATAAAAAGGCAAAGCAATGGCTCACTTTAAAACAAATAGTATTGCTCCTTTCCTTCCCAAAACAGCAACTCTCCCTTGAAAGCAGTTACATTTCAGATACTTTTCATGCAGTGGCTTTCTTTCCTTATATAACCAAAAGTTTAGTGATACTGCCACCTGAGGCCATGACACCAAATCTGGACATACACGGATCGATTTTTAATAGATTCGAGCACAATTGAGCACCGAATCTATAAAAATTTAAGCCATGTTTGTCTTTCTTAAGCCCCCCATACACCTTAAGATCGATCCATACAATCTCCATTAGATCTACCAACAACTATGCAGTGCTGGGTCCTCCCTGATAAAAATACATAGTGATTGGAAGGATTAGAAAGGTCCTCATATTACATGGTTTTGGTAGAACGAAATTTGATTTACAGAAATTGTATGGAAAGATTGTAAGGTGTATGGGGGCCTTCAGAGAGTGATCAATGGATCCTTCTCGGTCGAACAGGGAACTAACATGTTGGTAAACCCTGTTTGACTTCTATTATACCTTCAGTCCCTATCCGAAGTATCAGGCAACATCTATGGAAGGAAGCTCGAGAGAAAGGCGATGCAAGGAAGCTCGGCTGGGCATCGGTCATACAGGAATCTACCTGTGTAGAAAACTCCAATATCTGACTTAGCATTTCCCACCCTCGACTTATACTTGAGTCAATACGTATTTCCAGTTTTTGTAGATAAAATGAAATACCTCTGCTTATATTTGGGTCAGTTTACAGACAGTATTTGGGTTGTCTTTATTCAATTTCTCCTATTAAACTATTTTTTCGGTGAAAGACAAATAAACATGAAGCTTTGTGTGAAGATCTGCTGTGAAGCTCTTCTGAACACCCAACTAGCAGATGGTCTATTGGTGCTCAGTGATAGGACCTGGATACTCCTTCTGAAGTTTTAGAGGAGAATGTAAAGGTGGGATTACACGTGTAGATTTTTTCTTCAATCAACTGCCAATTATATTTTTTGTTCGATGTCGTTGTCGTACATCGTTCATTTATTGAATGTAACATTAGATTTTTTTGTTCGTCCATCCCGATATCGAATGAAAATACATTTGAAATTACGACGGATAAAACTTTAGCAACATGTTTGAACGATTTTTTGTTCGAGGTCAAACAAAATTTATCCATCGAACAAATTGGCCTTTCTAGATTTTTGTTCAATCAACCAAAAAAACGTTCTTTCTTCGCTGATCGAGCGAAAAAAATCTACATTTGTAAACCCACCTAACATACCCAAGTAAAGGTAACATACCCAAGACATAAGAAATACATTTGGGAAAAATGTCACTAGAAAATCCAGAACTCCACCCTTGCTTGTTAATTTGGGGACTTGAGAACAAAAATATCTTTACATTCTTGTTCTTCTGGAACAGTTATGTCTTCTGTAGACATTTCCAGAGTGGACGGATAAAAAAAAAACAATTTTAAGACGTGGAATTAGCAACATGATGACACAGAACACTTCACATTCCATTTCCTTGCTAGTTCTGGGGCATTCAAATAAGTTTAGTGCCACTTCAGTGCCAGGAAGCATGTGGTAATGAGCCCATGACTGATATAGGTTACTCTACAATTCATGTCCTTGTATACTTATAAATATATAAATATAGTATATCAGAGACCTGGGACCAAATACTTCTGTACCAGGAAATATCAGGCCAAGGTGGGTGTGGATTAAATATGACATGTTCTTTAAAAGCCTTTAGAATATAAGCTGCAGACTCAACATGAAATATTCAATATTTGGTGAGCAGTAGTCAGAATAGCAATAGATAGATGAGGGACAGATGGATGGATGGATGGATGGATGGATAGATAGATAGATAGATAGATAGATAGATAGAT
>CM070032.1:38974746-39003714 GCA_036250615.1 Ptychadena robeensis | reverse complement strand
CCACAATGAGGGTGGAAAAAATCCCCTGGGGTACAAAAGTTGCGCCAGACGATGAGCACTGTGGCAGTAGGCACTGTGCAACATGTGGCTTGCCAGGATCACTGATTCACTGGCGCAGCCTGGCATGCCAGCCAGCAGGCAAAACAGTGGTAGCAAAAAAAACACTTAGCCCTAAAAGGGGCTTTGGGGTCTTTCAGGGACTCTGCCGACACTAAGAGCAATGAGGAAGAGTACACTGTAGAAGAGAACACTGCCTAGCTAATGGTTGCCTCTGCAGCGCAGCAGCAACAGCTCTCTGATCTAACTCTCTCCTTCAGCAGCATGTGAAATGGCGTCCTCTACTTGCTATGCTATAGGGGGTGGGATGGTCCGTGAGGTGGGGGGTGCTGATTGGCTGGATTATGTCTGCTGACTGTGACTCACAGGGTCAAAGTTTGTGCAATGTAAAAAGATAGGGGGCAGGTCGAACTCGCCATATGTTCGCGAACACGTGGCGAACGCGAACATGCAAAGTTCGCCGCGAATAGTTCGCCGGCGAACAGTTCGGTCCATCACTAATCTTTACTCGCAGGGAAATGGCCGAATTGTCCGCCAGTAATGCCTAACCGCCATAGTCCCTTGCATGTACACAGGGAAGTGGCCGGGCAGAAGATTTAAACATAATACACTGTAAACTTTCCTGAACCTCTTTTAAGAAAACAAAAATCAAACCACCAGCAAAGTGGTTTGTGCCAGACAGATCTATACAGTCATGACTATATATATTCTGTACAGCGCTGCGTAATATGTCAGTGATATATAAAAAAAGGTCATAATAATGTATCTTTTTATATCTTAACAACCTTTATATACCGTAACTTTATATGTCTTACCTTATCTCACCTTATATCTTAAAGCAGATCTACCACCTCTGCATCGGCCTTCTATTATCGGCACCAGGGCAGGTCGGAGGTCAAAAGTAAAAACAATATATACTTACCTAATAAAATTGTTTGTGTTTGGAGAATGTTTGTGGGGAGTGCGGGTTTATCTACCAGTAATGCCTGACCGCCATAGTCCCAAGTCCTTGCATGTACACGGGGACGTGGCCGGGCAGGAAATGTAAACATAATACATTGTAAACTTTACTGTTCCTCTTTTAAGAACAAAAAATCAAAACACCAGCAAAGTGGTTTGTTCCAGACAGATTTATACAGTCATGACTATATATATATTTGTATATATATATGTCAGTGATATATTAAAAGGTAATAATAATAAGAATGCTTATATCTGCTGTACAGGAGCGCCGGGATGGGCCCTGCCAGAAAGGCATATTTCCCCTTAATGCAGGCTGTGATCCCATTGAGTGGTTCATCCTGGAAGGAGTCCGGGATAGTATTGATCAGCAAAATATTTTTACTTAATATTGGTTACAGGGTCCCGGTCCCTGGAATGGGAAGCATAGAACTGGGTGGGCTTTCCTATTCTCCCAGGTACACTCAAATAGTTAACTCCTGCTTGCAGGTGAGTGGAACTGGGTGTCTCTCCACAAAAGATGGCGAGTCCAATGTGTCAGGGCTCCTGACCAGGAGGCAGACAGTGAGTTACTTGAGTAGTGAATTCAGGGGCTTTGTTTTCTTTGGATATTAACCCCTTGTGAGGGTACATGCTGTTTTGGACTGTTTGGACAATAAATATGGGCAGAAAGCCCTAAAGTGATCCTGTTTTGTGGATGTACCTCATTGACAGGTGCCGTTTGAAGCTGAACCCCTACAATGCTCCAGATTATGTTTGTATGGGGGTTGTAAACCTTCTTTGCCTTTGCAAAACTAGCAAATCATTTGGCTTGACATTGTAATATTATTAAGTAAACAATTTATTTTACTGAATAAGTATTCTAGTAAACTACAATACTAACATATTTTTCTGACATTGAGCAGTAAAACATTCCCTTGCATTGTGGCTTATGTAACATTTGATATGCGTTTAATATGAATACGGAATATGTTTTTTTTATTATAATCAAAATTATAATTATAATAAATGTTTTCTTTTCTGCAAGATCATTTTCTAATATTTTAGTAAATCAACATCATTGTCTTTGCTTTGATCACCTGCAACACCAATGCAAAACTCATTCTTACATAAATACTTGTTACTGTTCTAATTAAATTTCACACATGCAGGTAATTTAAATGTTATTTATGTCGTTCAAATTCTTAATATATTTTAAGATAAAATAGTTATTTTTATAAAAACGGTTTTTTTTTGTTGATGATTTTTGCTCTCTAGGACCCACTCACCTTCTGTTTCTGTGACTGTTGCTGTAAATTACTCATCGTAGTACTGTATGTTTCATTCCACTTCCTGGTAACACATCAATGCACAGTGCGCTGCCATGTAAAATGTGATAATAATGTACAAATATTTTTGCTGTAAATCCCTGCTGGTTTTGTTGCTTGTGGCTCAGTGGCTTAGCAGACCCGGGGTTTAATTTCCAGAATACCGGAAAACGTCTAGTAGTATCATTACACTGAAACCTCCTTTAGCATAAAGACTTTTGTGTAGATGCTATATACATTTACCTAACTTTAAAGTTCATTTTCTTGCCTTCCATTTCATAAATGGAATTTTTTTGGGATAGTCCTTAATCATGGCGCCCTAGATATTTTGGTGACAACAATATATATATTCAGGGCCTTTAGAGTTAACTAAAACGTTTCTGTTGTTTAAAACACCTTACCTCAACTTTCTTTATGTTTGATTTCTGTGATTTACCTTCAATACCCATGGTTAAGGTTTCGGAAGAGAGGGGCCAAAAACTAGCTCTGCGTACCTGCATTATTTTTTACTAATTCATATGCGTACTAACAACTTGGAGGCACTCGCTAAATGTATACAATTTATGTCACTTGAATAACTGCAGGGAAACATGAATATGAAAGGTTGCAGTTAGAGGTGTGAAATTGGGAATGTGAATTAATTATCAAAAGATCGGACTTCTAATGGTATTGGAGATTTGAGGGTTGAAAGTCAGAGTAGGCACATGTAGGATAAAAGCTGACAAGAGAAAAGCATTATGTGACAGCTGGAATATGACCATGAATGGATGACATTTAAACTGCAGGTGATCGGAGGATCAATCAGGAATAAGAAGGGTTAATCTGCAACAGAATCTACCATGCAGGAGGCTCGAGCAGAGGACAGGGAGGGAGACAGTGAGGTAGACCACCCTACATATGGGGTAAGTACCATCTCCTGGTACTCATCTGAGGAGCTCACTAAAAAGTTATGTGCACCCCTGGCTATGATCCTATAAATCATGATAAAATAAATGGTACAATTTGCCTTCTGTTCTTCAACAGAAGGCAAATTGTACCATTTCTTTTATCATGATTTTTGCAGGTAACCTATTTACCATTTTCATTACCATTTTCAGCCCACAGTCAATCTTCTCTATAATTTCTAACCAACCATGGGGTGGCCTATGATAGGTTGATTAGCTTTTTACTAGCGTTTGACAGGAGCTCCAGCAAGCCAACCTTTCTATTCTATTTGCATATTGACAGTAACCAAGTATTATGTATCATTTAATATCTTGACAACCATTATATAACTTTATATGTCTTACCTTATCTTACCTCATATCTTAAAGCAGATCTTCCACCTCCGCATCTGCCTTATATTATTCGCACCAGGGCGGATCGGAGGTCAAAAGTAAAAAAAACATGTACTTACCTAATAAATTTGTCAAAATCCAGCGAAGCTCCACCTCCCCAGTGAAGTCCGGCCAAGGCCAGAAGGGCTCCTGGGAGTGTAGACATCAGCAATGACGTCCACTCTCCCATGTCACTTGCGGCCAGCAGCCAGCCACATCTGAATGGGGTGAAGCGGAGGGGTGAAGCATCACCGAATTCAGATCCGGATTGGTGGATGGAGCGAGACCGAAAGAGATTCACTGCTCCATATTGCTGCCTGGAGGACAGGACACTCCAGGCATGGCACAACAGGAGCGAGCAGTCAGGAAAAGTGAGTATTTTTTTTCTTTAGGGGTCGCTGTCCCTGGATAAAGACTGGATATAGGTGAGTTATGAATATTTTTTTCATATTTTATTACTAGAGTTTATTTCTATTACTAGTTTACATCTCCTATCTAAAGGTATCTGCTCCTCTGTTATAACTGAAGGGGCTTTGTTTTAAATTGGTAGATCACTTTGACACAGTCATGTTAAAAGTAGCTTGCTAGCCAAAACAGTGTGGGCACAACTGATTTGGAATTTCATGCTTCATAGCTCTCCCACCCACCTTACAGCTACAGAGGGGATATTCTAATGTCATCCAGACACAAGCACAGTGATACACAGTCTTCCGTATACCTAATTCTATATGAGATAACACCTTTGTCATTTCTTTCCTCATACTCACAGTTGTCGCATGCCCCATGTAGACCTTTAAGCCCCCCATACACCACATACAATTACCATGCACAATCAACTTTTCTTCTACCAAAACCATGTAATATGAGGACCTTTCTACACCTTCAAATCACTCTGTATTCTATCAGGGAGGTCACTATACTACATAGTTGTTGGTAGATCTGATAGAAATTGTATGGAGGAATCTAAAGGTGTATGGGGGGCTTTAGGCAGACAAAATGTATTAATCATCATTAATACTCTTGCATCGCTGCAAAATCATTTGCTGACTTTGAACAGGGATACCAAAGGTGCAGTATGGTGTATAGTTGTTTAGAGTCATTGTCTAATTGTATAGCGACACCAAGTCCAGTAAAGTTCAGATTTTCTAAGTAAGCACTAAAGCTGCCCATACGTGGGTCGATCAAGCAGGATGTGGTGATGCGCTCCAGTGTTCATCAAGTGAACAGTGAATCGATGCACACCACTTTGCACAATTGATCCTGTTCGATACTTTCGATGGGGGCCAGGGATTTACCAACATGTCGGTACCCTGTTCAATAGAGATTTCTTACATCAATCCTGCTCGAAGAAAGGGTGGCCATGTTCAATTCCCAAACAATCTATTCTGAATGATCACCATGAACTCGAGAGTGAGAACTCGATTGTTCGAGAGTTGAAAAATCGACCTGTGTATGGCCACCTTAAGAGCCTTATTATGCACTACTTGAAATATTCTTCATGTCATATTCCTAAAAACCTGTATGCCTTCCTTAAAGTGAATTTAAATACTTTTTCTCCTCTGGACATTTCATAACTACCCCACAACCTGGCCTGTATTTTATATTCCTTAAATATAGACAGCAGTGCAGTGTTCCTGCAATTCCCGGTCTGAGGACTAGTGTTTGTAGTCTCTCCATGGATTTAAGGGCCAGCTATAAGTTTCCTTCTCATACTCCTCAGTTCCTATTAGCTGTTATAAGGCAAGCGAAGTAGGTTATATATAGTACCTCTCATTAATTTAAAGGTATATGGTCAGTTGGATTTTCAGGACCTTGTAGAGAGACTTATGTAAGAGAAGATGAGTCATGTCTGGATGTAAAAGTTTCTGTTTCATGCCGTGAGTCACCACAGTCCTGCCAAGACCGTCCGCAGCAGCTGTTTGAAATGATAATATTTGCAGCCAGCGAGCTCACGCTGCCTGTAGCTTCTATTCTTTGAACAGAGGGCTCGGCTTGCCCTTAAAAAACCTTTAAATAGAAACTAAAGATTACAGCTTTTTACGCTACCTTCTATTTTCATTTCCTTTTATATCGCTTCTTCTGTAAAGCCTATCGCCGGTTTCATCTCAGGAGCAGATTCTGGAAGGTGATTCTATAGTTTAACAAATGAAGCTTTTTATTCACATATTTCTTTTACTATATCAAAGCCCCCCATACACCTTTAGATCACTCCATACAATTTCCTTTAGATCTACCAACAACTCCGTAGTATAGTGTCCTTCCTGATAGAATACATACCAGGTGCCCAACCTGCGGCCCAAGGGCCACATGTGGCCCTTAGGGGGTTCTTTGGTGGCCCCCCCCCCTTGGTCCTCCACTTGCAGCCCCTGAAACCTAACTGTTATTGCATAGGGACCCACCTGTCTGCAGATCCCCTGCTGACAGATCCTCACTCAGGAACTTCTTAGAGTAGGAGAGTGGAAAGTGGAGGAGAGGAAATGAACTTACATGATAGGCACACCTCTCCTCTTCTCTAGTTTTGGCGGGGGATCAGCAGGATGTTGAGTGCCTATTCTCCCATTATTCCACCAAAGAACAGGGAATGATTATATACAGTGGCTTGCAAAAGTATTTTTTCCACATTTTGTCACATTACAGCCACAAACATGACTTAATTTTATTGGAAATCCACGTGAAAGAACAATACAAAGAGGTGTACACGTGAGAAGTGGAATGAAAATCATCCATGATTCCAAACATTTTTTTACAAATAAATAGCTGCAAAGTGGGGTGTGCGTAATTATTCAGCCCCCTTTGGTCTGAGTGCAGTCAGTTGGCCATAGACATTTTTTTAGTTTTGTTATTAAAAATTGAAAATGTTATGCGTGGCCCTTCATATCAACTCACAACTCACTAGAATACATAGTGATTGGAAGGATTAGAAAGATCCTCATATTACATGGTTTTGGTAGAACAAAATTTGATTGTACAGAAACTTTTTGGTAAGATTGTAATGTGTATGGGGGCTTAAAAGTGAACAAGCTTAGATCTTTTATGACTCCAGACACCTGCTGTATACTGAATATACTATATGGCCAAAGTTTTTGGAAACCTAGCGGCTACACCTATAGCAGCTTGATGGACATTTCAGAATCACAGGCATTCATTTAGCGTTCCCTCTATTATTGCAAACTTTTTAAAGGATTTAGTAGTGTGCTGTTTTGTAAAAAGATAATTTAGGAGGCATATAGTGGTCACATATAACTATGTAGGCTATCTACATTTCTACTGTTAATATAGAAAAAGCCAACATTATCAAAGTGTATCAAGATTTAATTTGATGCAGTAGCTTCAGTTATTTTTTTAAGCTTCCTAAATTTTCAATCATATCAGAAAACCCCTTTTTGCAGTGTCCTTGTTATTTCTTGTAAGTTGTTGGTTGACCACCAAGGCGAAATCACTCTGTCTGTCTGACAACCCTCTTATTGCTACAGTGAAATACTTGGGGTCTTTTTTGTGTGTTCACACTAGATGTCTGAGTTGGGTCCCAGTACACAACACATCACACTACCACGTATGCTTTCCATACAAGTGTTTGGGGAACACTTGCAATGTGGTAATAAAATGCGTGCTGCATGGCATTGTGCACAAAAACATGCTAATGCATAAAGTGTGAAGGGTAGTAGAGCAAGTGTGAAGGGTAGTAGAGCAAGTGTCTTATGATAACCAGTCTACCATGTGTTAATGCTAATGCGCTGCATTGTGTTATTGGCGAAATCCCATAAACAAAATAAACAGGACTTTTACTTACCGTATACAGTCGAATATAAGCCGAATTTTTCAGGACCTGAAATGTGCTCAAAAAATGAAATTCAGCTTATATTTGGGTAAAAAAATTTAAATCCCTGCATTATGTAGATGGATTTTATGAGTGAATTGCAAAGCCCCCAAACATGCTATCATCACCAAATTTTCTGGAGGTGTAGGTTGTAGGAACATTTCAAAAAAAAAATTATGCTCTAACATATGTAATTTTTGATTTAATTAGGTTCACAATCAAATCAAATTTTAAATTTGTTGTGCAAAAACTTGATATGCTAGAGCAATACTTTTTTATTTTCAATGTTCCTACATCTCTTCTCTACATCTCCAGCACTTCTAGTGATGATTTCATGTTCAGGGGCTTTGTAATTAAAAGTTTACTGTGTTTCTGAGCTGCTGCATCCCCCCCCCCCCCCCCCCCCCCCCCCCGGCTTATACTCGAGTCATTCAGTTTTTCCAGATTTTTTTTCTAAAATTATATATTCGAGTATATTTGAGTATGTGGTACTTTATCCCTCCCTATCCTACCAGCACCCTTCTACTCTCTACAGTGTTCTAAGTTGCAGTCTGTGGACAGCCTTTACATACAATGCAGAGCTATAGGACCTTTTTGTGTTGGATGACATCAAAGACAGCACTGATTGCAGGAGAGGCTGGATGGGACTTGCCTAGCGGCAAAAAAAAAGGGGTCAGTGGAGTGAACTAATAAAATAAGAAAAACATTAGTATCTTGTTTAGAAATGGAAAATAAGAAAATAACTATATTTGAATTTATAAAGTCTAGCTATCTTCTTCTGTATTATCACTGTTCCTGGAAATCAAGAGATTCTTTTTATGAGGAATCCACAAGAAAAAGTATGGGACTTGTTTTAGTAAAAAAAAAAAAAAAGAGGAACAGTTGTAGCTTCTGTCAGCTTTTATTCCTGTGCTTTTTGTGTAGTCAGTGGAATTAGAAGTTCAGAAAGGAGCACAAACAGCAATTTTGTGTTATGTGACAATGCAAGTCTTGTGTAACATCTACCTTGTAATATGGCTTCCCAAAGTCCTATGGAGTCATATAACATCTACTTATTACCCTGTAATATGGGTACGCAGGGCCGCAGTCAGGGGGCGACAGAGGGGACTCGTCCCGGGCCCGAGCAGGGGGGGCAGACGGTCAGCATGCCGGCAGCCTCTGCTTACTGTGTTTTCCTGGCAGCCCCCCCCCCCCCCCCCCCCCCCCCCCTCAACACTTTTCTTCTCCTTTCTTCTGCTAGCACCCAACCCCACTCAAACCCATCATTGTTGGGGCCTGGACAATTTTGCAGTATATGTGTTCTGTAAACCATACTGTTGGATCGAAATGTCAATGTTTATGTTACCCTTAAAACTTTGATTACTTGAATATAAACTGATTGTTTTCTACACTGTATGAATATTTACTTTTATTGCCTTAAAAGTCCCTCCCTTCGGTGACAAGGGGCCGATCCCCTGGTCACATTGGGTGCAACCTTCCTTTTTTCTAAAAAGAAATAAAGGTTTTGGCTATCATCATCCTATAGACTCTAAAATAAAACATTCCCAGCAGATGTATTTGTTCCAAATTATGAGAATGTAGCAGACTATGTGTAAAAGACATGTTAATCATTGTGGGAGTCCTAAAAACTGGAGGGCACACAGAGCCCTAAATATTCCCTCCCTAATGTTATCTCTTCAATGTTCTGTTATGTAAAAAGCTCCCATACATAAAGTACTAAGGGAAACTCCAGCTTTGTAAAATCCCAGGCCAAAGATAGCACTGTTTGCAACTCAAGTTGCTGTTTATGAACTTCTCTTTGAAGTTTGGCATTATGTTCTAAATCAAACATGCGATCCAAGGTGCATTTCCAATATGTCACCCATCGTTCTATTTGTAGGGCATATAGCACATTAGCTTTCAGAATATTGTTGATTGTATTTGCAGTTCTGAGCCCCTGGCAGAGGAGTGATGCCCTGCTCAAATGTCCTCTCACTTCAACCATTCTTATAATGCTAATGAAAACTCTTCACATAACCTTGAAGTCTAACTTTGGATAAATGAGTTCTCTGCAGAGGTTAAACAACACCTCAACTAACCTCATTGCTTATTCCCACAGGTTGTATAAAAAACATGGCATATTAGACTCTCTCTGAGGTAAAGTGTACTGTGGGTATCAACCACCCCCCATCACCCCTATTCATTTCCTATGGACAGCCATTAATGAGATGCACCATAGGCAGTGACCATGCAGCTCCAACCCCTCTATCTGATCCTAGCCTAACTGTTCCTATAAAATCACAACCTTCCCTTGTTCTGCCCATACACAACTCCAAAACTGCATCTCTCCTCACCTTCCTCAAAGAAAAATATTACCATTGCCTTATGTAGTAATATAAACATTTACTTGTTGTCGGGGCAGGCCTCGGGTACCTACACCGACTGCAGAATCGCCTTAAATGCCTCGGCTGGCTAAATATAGGGTGTAAACCATTCCAACATAGGACAAACCATGCTGATAAAATAAGCCAAATGGCCAAAACAAAGTAATTAGAACCTTCACTCTTATTAATTTTTTATCAAATCCTATTTTAAATCAATAGACATCAACTTGGAGTTGCACCCCTACCCCACTCTTTACACCCTGCATCTAACTGCAACTTTTCCACATTTTGTCACATTACAGCCACAAACATGACTAAATTTTATTGGAATTTCACGTGAAAGACCAATACAAAGTGGTGACACGTGAGAAGTGGAAGGAAAATCATACATGATTCCAAACATTTTTTACAATAAAATAACTGCAAAGTGGGGTGTGCATAATTATTCAGCCCCATCCAGAGTCAATACAACTAATAGTTGTCCTATGGACAGATTCCCCAACCTGAGCTGTAGATCTCTGCAGCTCGTCCAGAGTCACCATGGGCCTCTTGACTGCATTTCTGATCAGCGCTCTCCTTGTTCGGCCTGTGAGTTTAGGTGGACAGCCTTGTCTTGGTAGGTTTACAGTTGTGCCATACTCCTTCCATTTCTGAATGATCACTTGTGCTCCGTAGGATGTTTAAGGCTTTAGAATTTTTTTTGTAGCCTAAGCCTTCTTTACATTTCTCAATAACTTTATCCCTGACCTGTCTGGTGTGTTCTTTGAACTTCATGGTGTTGTTGCTCCCAATATTCTCTTAGACAACCTCTGAGGCCATCAGCAGCTGTATTTGTACTGACATTAGATTACACATAGGTTCACTCTATTTAGTCATTAGCACTCATCAGGCAATGTCTATGGGCAACTGACTGCACTCAGACCAAAGGGGGCTGAATAATTACGCACACCCCACTTTGCAGTTATTTATTTGTAAAAAATGTTTGGAATCATGTATGAATTTCATTCCACTTCTCACGTGTACACCACTTTGTATTGGTCTTTCACGTGGAATTCCAATAAAATTGATTCATGTTTGTGGCTGTAATGTGCAAGCCACTGTTTCTATTGTTACTAAATTTGTTCTACTTGTGCAATAGTAGAGTGTTGCACCGTGTTAGCCATAGATGAATACAGAAAGTTTGCAGTTCAAGGGATACTGGGATTACTGAAGTCATTGAAAAAGCAAGCTTTCAGCATGTCTCAGATTCCTTCTACTACTTGTGCAAAAATAATACTTAAGCTGGCCATACAAGGGTCGATTATTGTACGATCTTAGATGATCTTAGAATCAATGGTCTTGTGTGAATGTCAATCGTCAGTCTAACAATGATGGATTGTACAGTGTGTTTGATTGAAACTGATCAATTTCTTTACAATGGTTAATGCTCTACAGGGGCCCCCCTGTGGCTGGAAGCGTTTATGACAGCGCATGCTCCTAAATAAGATCACATACATATCGATCGAAATACAGTCACGGTCCATAAATATTGGGACAATTCTAACATTTTTGCCTCTATACACCACCAATATTCCCTTATTATCTCAATAACAATGTGCAGATAAAAGGTCCGGAGTTAATTTCAAGTGTGATTTTTGCTTTTCGTATCTGTTGCTGTGAACTCTCAAGATGAGATCCAAAAAGCTTTAACTATCAGCGAAGCAAGCCATCATTAGGCTAAACAATTGAAAAACAAAACAAACCCATCAGAGAGCAAAAACTTAAGGCGTGGCCAAAACAATTGTTTGGAGCATTCTTAAAAAGAAGGAACGCACCGAGAGCTCAGTAACACCAAAATACCCAGGAAACCATGGAAAACAACTGTGGTGGATGACAGAAGAATTCTTTCCCTGGTAAAGCAAAAACCCTTTACAACAATTAGTTACAAAAGGTTTCACCAGAGTGAACACAGAGGGTTCACCACAAGACGTAAACCATTGGTGAGCCTCAAAAACAAGAAGGCCAGATTAGAGTTTGCCAAACGACATAAAAAAGAAAGTCTTCACAGTTCTGGAACAACATCCTATGGACATATGAGACCTAGATCAACTTGTACTAGAGTGATGGGAATAGAAGAGGATGGAGAAGGAACTACTCATAATCCCAAGCATACCACCTCATAAGTGAAGCATGGTGGTGGTAGTGTCATGGCGCAGGCATGTACCGCTGACAATGAAACTGGTTCTCTTGTATTTACTAATGATATGACAGCATAATAAATTCTGAAGTGTTTCGGGTAATATAATCTGCTCAGATTTAGCCAAATGCTTCATAACTCATTGGGTGACGCTTCACAGTGCAGATGGACAATGATCCAAAGCATACTGCAAAACCAATCAAAGAGTTTTGTAAGGGAAAAAAGTCAAGCACCTGACCTGAATCCTATTGAGCATGTATTTCACTTGCTGAAGACAAAACTAAAGGGAAAATGCCCCAAGAACAAGCAGGAACTGAAGACAGTTGCAGTCGAGGCCTGGCAGAGCATCACCAGGGATGAAACCCATCATCTGGTGATGTCTATGCGTTCCAGACTTGAGGCTGTAATTGACTGAAAAGGATTTGCAACCAAGTATTACAAATTGGGGATTATTAATTTACATTCCCAATTTCACACCCCTAACTGCTACCTTTCATAGTTATTCATATTTCCCTGCGATTATCCAAGTGACATAAATTGTATACATGTAACATTTAGCTGCGGCCGCCCAGACACGGAGTGCCTTCAAGTTGTTAGTACGCATATGAGCGGTGTAACAATAATATAGGTACGCATAGCTAGTTTTTGGCTACTTTTGAGTACCAGAGTACCACTTATGTGCACCCCTAGATATACAAATACTTTTGTCTTTATAATGTACATGCAAACATAGAGCTAGTAGTGTGTGTGCTTTAACTGATTACATTAACCATCATAATAATTAGCTTGTTTATACCCAATGTTGCCAGTAATGCCCTGACATTGGCATACATCTGTTTATATGTTACACATCACTGTAGATATAAAACTGTCTTGTTAAAGCTGTCTATATTAGAAGAGTAAAAGTAAGATGTGTCATTGAAGAGATAAGAATGCCAGGCTTATAATTAGAAACAGTAAGGAACATGCTATTCTTATGAGATACTCTTCTTATCTGGGTGTGTGTTTGCTCTGTGAAGAGTTTAAAGGTTGTGGCATGGGTGGCATACAGCTTAAGCAGTGTACAGACGTGAAGATGTTAAATAAAATCGATGTTAGATTAGATTTTTTAGTGCGATGAAAATATCGTATCTTGATTATTTTTTAAAAATGTGTACGACAATATGGCAATCGATGAATAGCATTAATCTTTCGATTTTTTTACTTCGATCGGAAGTGATGTAGTGTGGGTGTGATTTTTATTCCTATCTCGATCGAAGTATGTATCAAATCGATTATTTAAAAAAGGGAGTGATGTATTAAGTGTCAAATTCAAATCGATGTGAATATCGATCTTTTTAATCGATTTGGGGTGGATCTGTCACTCCCATAGTGCCCTGTATATGGGCAGTTGTCAGAGTTGTAGGTTGAGGTGTATTTGTTGAAAACTCTCTGTGTCTAGGGAAGTAATCAGTGTGTTTTTTCCTCCCTCTGTTAGCCCAAAATTCCATTAAGCTCCAGCACTTGGTTTAAAATTCCAACAATCTCTATTGTTGAGTTGGACCAGTAATACACATCATCATTATCATCCCCGCCTGGTGCTTAGCTCCTCCCTCTGATGCTTGCATTCATTGTGTATTCTTGCATACATTGGGCTTATTTCTTGATAACATTTTTACAGGGTAACCTCACTGTCACACGTCACCTATTACACATCACCGCCATCAAAAGTGATGCCGGTGATGCATGCAATTGGCACACCTGTGGCGGGTCGGCCAGTACAGGCTCTTGCTCTGGCCCCTTTATCAAAATAAGAAGCCAATGTGGCCCCCAAGTCAAAAAGTTTGCCCACCACTGTTATACAGTGCCATTGTTTTTTCACCTTTATCATTTTGATAATCAGTGTCCCAGGGAATACAAGAGTGAGGATATCCAAAATGTTTACTTTTCACTAGGACAATACAGGAAATATCCAATGGAAGTATTTGTCCCAGTGACAACTAGGTAACAGAAGATAGGGTGCCCGCCGATGCTGTCAGCTCAGGCTTTCCAGAGCTGATCTTAGCAGCTCTGTCGGCCCCCACTCGGTGCATGTGTGGGGGCCTTAAGTCAGAGGTGGCCAACTGAGTTGACATGGAGGGCCACAAGTGCGGCCCTCAGCATCACTAAAGGGCCGCACATAACATTTTCAATCTAGACAAACTTGTACAATTCTTTTTTAACGAAAGAATGACGGCAGGCATAGCTAGAAGATATACATGATATACATAGTCATATACATCGTCAAAGGTTATGTGCCTCATAGATATAATCAAACCCTTTGATGATATCTATGTGGCACATAACTTTGATTCAAAGGTTATATGCCTCTATTCTCAGGTTATGTGCTGCAATATATATTATACAATCACCCCTAGTTCATTGGTCGATAGTGGCAGCATAGACACTCACCAGTCTGCTGATTCCTTGCCAACACTAGAGGAGAAGAGGAGAGATGAGAGTCTTTCTCATGTGCCATCATGATTGGCTTTTACATATGTCTATCAAGTAAGTTTATCGCTTCTCCTCCACTTCCCACTCAGACAGGTAAGTTCCTATGTCCTATGCAATAAAAGTCAGGGTTTCGGGGGCCGCAAGTAGAGGACCACAGGGGGCCTCCGAAGAACGCCTCAAGGGCCGCAGGTTGGGCACCTGGGCTGTAAGTAATGGGAAATCATACTAATGAGACAGAGTTGGAAAGAATAAAACATCCTGACAACATTCGTACCCTTCTCCTACTATAAAAAAAACTTCACGTGTACTCACCTTGTGTATTGTAAGCTGACAACATACCTATGTGCACCCATATTCTTATTATATTCTTTAATGACCTATTAGTCTCTAAACCTCTTTACGCATTGACAAGTATCAGTTCCCTGCCACCATGCACTAGGAAGTCAATATGTGCATATTCAAAATGTCTGTTATAATTGGTCCCTAGTGTCCTCTATAATATAAGGGATTGTGTGGTGACATGAATCTGCTGCAGCATATAAGGCAGGTAGCAAAACCTGCCTTATATATTTGTATCTGGAAATGTAATGAAGTGCAGTACAAAATGACAAATGTGTATTAAAAATAATCCATAATCTCTGCAAGAGATTATGGCTTGAGGTACCTATACACCAGGCGATTCTGCCTCAATAGATAAGGGATCGACTTCAGCGCCATGACGTCATCCCGCTGCAGCCGACCTCTCAGCTGATTGGCGGGCACCCTTTGTGTGCCGGCCATTACTTTGAATGGGGACTGCCAAGAATTTACTGGTATGTCGGATCACCGTGCGATCCGACATGCGGCAGATTCCTGGTCTATCTCACCAGATGCGCCACATGATTTTCAGCCAAGCGACCACTGGGCGATTGGCAGGAGTGCCGTGTATGGCTACCTTAAGACAATCACAGTGGGTTGATGGTCTTGAAGCGGGGTGCCTCCAGTGCATTCTAACCTCTCCATTAAGTAGGTTACACACAGAGAGCCAAGAAGTCTATGTGATCACTCCCAGTTAGAAAAATATTGGCTAAAACAGTGGTGGCCAACTGAGTTGATATGGAGGGCCACAAGTGCGGCCCTCAGCATCAACAAAGGGCCGCACATAACATTTTCAACCTATACTGACTTGTATATGCATTTTTAATGCATAAATGACAGCAGGTAGAGCTAGAAGATATTTTTAAATAACAAAACTTTAAGCATTAGGTGACACTGTAGTATGGTAATGCACATTGTGTGTGATATTTATTGTTATGTGGTTATGTGCCTCATAGATCATTAAAGCCACTAATGATATCTATGGGACTTTGATTCAAAGGTTAAGTGCCCCTATTCTGAAGTTATGTGCCACAATATATATTATCCAATGACCCCCTGTTCATTGGTGGGATCGTAGGAGCACTCACCAGTCTGCTGATCCCCTACCAACACTAGAGGAGAAGAGGAGAGGGCCATCTGGGTCACTGATTGGCTTTTACATACGCCTATCACGTAAGTTTAATGCCTCTGCTCCTCTTCCCACTCTAAAGCTAGCCATACACGTGTCGGATTCCATGGCCAATTGATCACTCACCCGATCGATTCCGGCGATTCTGCCGGGAATCGCAGGTGTGATCAATCGGCCAATTAAGAGTATCCATCGCTGCATACCACCTTGTCCAACGGATTCCGGCACGATTCCGGGACGATTCCGTGTCCGATTCCACCTCCGATTCCACCTCACAAATGGCAACTCCCCCTGATCTGTGCAGAATCGGATCAAAAAGACCAACATGTTGGTTCTCTGACGGATCCGATTCTGGGCCCCCGAACGATCGGGCCTGATCGGACAGACAAGGTGGGCTGCACACGATTCCGGCACGATCGATTCACGTGCACGCGCCCGGAATCGATCGGCCCGGAATCCGGCCGGAATCCGACCCGTGTATGGGGGCCTTAAGATGTTCCTGGACGAGAACCTGGACGAGAACCTGGACGAGAACTGTTAGCAGGGAAATGGCAGACAGGTGAATTCCTATGCCCTATGCAATAACAGGTTTCTGGAGCCACAGGGTTGAGAACTGAGGGGGCCACCAAATAATGCACCTGGGGGCTAAAACAATCACAAACATCCTTTAAAGTGACAGTTGAGGAAGAATGGATGTACAATCTTAACATTTATACATTTATACTGTAATATAATATTCAGCCAATCTATCATTATCACCTCTACCAAATACCTTGGTGTTTACAGCTGTTAGGTAAGATCATTGACTTTCAACATTCATACTGTCTGATGCCTGTTGTTCTCTATGACGAAAGATGCAATGAAATGTTGCCTATTTGTCTCCCCTCCCAAAAAGAACAGAACAAGCACTGTCTGTATAGTGCTCATTCATTCTCTGATCATTGGGAATGATCAAAAATGATTGTTACCCAGTTTTTAGGACAGGAAAACCAGAAAAAAAGATTTAATAAGTTTTCACATCAATTTGGTTAATTCAATGAATTCAATGGATGCAATATTCAATTCAGCCAGCAGGGGTCTCTAGCAGCAGTACACTCTCAGCAGAACTTCATACTTCACGCTGATCGGCTAGAGGAAAGGGGGGGGGGGGGGCTGGGCTGTCTTCTGCTCTCCGATGTTACTGATTCTGTGTCCGTGGGGCAGCAGAGTGATTGCTGTGTAGATGCAAGTTCATCTATACTTCTCTCTTCATTGCCTATGCCAGTTCAGAGCTGGCATAGGCAATTACACAGTTCAGATGGGAGAGCCGGCATCGGCCGGCATCACACATCTGACAGCTCACTCGGCTAATCTTTGCGCTGGGAGAGCTGGCAGGAAGCCAAGGTGCGACCACCGGCGGCCGAGTGGCTGCGGGGGTTGCGCATTTGGATCATAAGAGGCAGGCACTTTTTGCCCCCAATTTTGGGGGTGAAAGTGCGTCTTATGGTCTGAAAAATATGGGTCCTGCTACAGACCTTAATTATTAGTTTTGCCAATAACTGTATCCCCCATTACACAAGACCTACAACAGACGATGAGCAGAACTTGAAAAAATATATCTGTAGACCTCCTGCAGGAAGAAGTTGTGTTTAATGAGGCAACTATGGAAAGAGAAGACAGGTTGAGAAAACAATGAAATGTGTATATTCAAGGCAGTTCTTCCAACTACCAAACTGATATCTAAACATAGCCAATTTGTGTGATCCAGGACTTACAGATCAATAGTCTTTTTATATTAAACTTTATTAAAATTCCAACCACTGTTGTAAAAGGTCAGCTTTTTGAAGTATTAGGTTTCACTTGAACTTTTGTTCTCTGGGACTGGAGGGCAGAACAACCTAATAGAGAAACATTGTTCAATATTATTGCATTCACTTATATTACAAATGTAATTTTTTCCCCCTAACTTTTAGATAAAAAAAATATCTAGAAACAAGTTGACATGGTTCACATCTCTTTTTCTCTTTATCTTCCTTTAGTTCCCAGAATAAAAGTTGAGTTTATCATATATTTCTCGGAATATCTTGCTATAACCATGGAAACCTACAGACAAAGCTTAAAGTACATTGCAGTTTTTAGGCCTAATTCAAAAATATGAACTGTCCAATCAGTCAGTCTGAAGCATCATAAATCTTTTCTTTTTCAGAATTTGATTGACAAAAACGTATTAGAATCATGTGTATATAAAAAATAATATGATATTTTAGACCTTTTTATATACTAGCAGATATTAGAATATGTTTCAATACTCAAAAATATGAGTAGGAAAGAGGATATTTACTTTTCCTCAGTTAACAAAAATAGATTTCCTACCTACTCTGCAACTCCAGGAACACATGGCTCGATATAGGAGCTGTTCAAGGTTCCCGGTTCACACTGGCTCGCACTGCTGTAATATGGTTCGCACTGCTGCTCCGACGATGCTTTGCATGGAGACCTGTGGTCTCTAATATTCCTGTCTTCGAGCTGAATTGATTTGTCCTGCTCAAAAACAGGGATGGCTGCTTTAGATATGGGCCAGATAGATGGCCGTGAGCACGCACATCGTTCTAAAGCTAGCCATACACGGCACGGATTCCCTGGCTGATCGATTCACCATCCGATCGATTCCGGCGATTCCGCCGGGATCCTCAGGTGTGATCGATCGGCCAATTAAGGAATCCGATCGCTGCATACCACCTTGTCCTGCCGGATCCGTGTCCGATTGATCACCTCCCGGAATGCAACTCCTGCTGATCTGGGCAGAATCGGACCCGAAAGACCAACATGTTGGTTCTCTGGCGGATCCGATTCTGAGCCCCCGATCGGTCGGACCCGATCGGACGGACAAGGTGGGCTGCATGGGATTCCGGCCCGATCGTTTCGCGTGCACGCGCCCGGAATCGATCGGGCCGGAATCCGGTGCAAATCCGACCCGTGTATGGCAGCCTTAAGTCATCTGGCCCATATCTATACATGTGTTCCCTGCTTAAGTTTAAAGCTACAACTTAGAGTTTAAAACCTCTAAAGGCTTTTCCCCACTTTGGCAGGCGACCGCTCACGTTTTGGCACTAGTGTACATGCGTTTTTTTTATGGAGAGTCAATGCAGCCGCCCTGGATCGTTTTCATAGAGAATGAATGGACGTGAATGAATGGACGTGGTTAAAAATTGTGTCCACGGGCGATTTTTGACCGCATCCATTCATGTCTATGGGTGCCATTTGTGGTGAACGGTCTCAGCCACCCGTGGCCAAAAACGTGGGAACCCAGCCGCCCAAGTGAGGACATTAAATTAATGGAAATGGCCACCTGCGGTCGCGGCAGCAAAGTTCACAGCCATCACCTTAGATAATGGGGTGATTCACTTATTTGCATAATTAAGACTTGTATAATAAATAGATAAAATAGCAATATTGATAAATAAAAAATCCATCTCCAAAAAAATTAAGAAGAATGAAGAAACTGCACCCTAGATCTATTTTTTGGCCAATTGGATCATGAAATCATACATTCTTTTTGAAGGAACCTGTGATTTCAAATCTCACACAGATTTGCCCTCATACTGTACTTTTATTTACTTGCTCTGCTGAAAGTCTTTTCCAGTCAACCACTACCCATAACTCTTTTTAACTGTTACTTTTGAACCTATTTCCTGATCAAGCCTAAGCCTATGCCCTGTTCTGAAGCTCATCTTCATACTACAAAATCTGCTTTCCTAATAATTATTTACAACCCCAGGGTATTGATAGGTTTCATTCTGGGCCTTGCTTTCTCTCCTGTCCTAAAATGCTAGTCATATGTGAGACATTCTGGCTCACCCCGCCATCTAAATATGGCTTACTATATCTGTAAAAAAAAATTATGAAAATATAATTCTGAGTGGTCAACTGCAGCAAAAGTTAACTCTAGACTTATTTCTTGAAATCTGATTTTACATTTGCATATTAGAGATATCAGTATCTGGTCTGATGCTGCCCATGGCACCACTGGTGGTTTGAAGTCCCTGAGTATCCTCTTTAGCCATTGGACAGACATAAGTACCATAACTTCTGCACATGCTCACTGAGGTTACTGAGGTACTATTATTTAGAAGGTTTTATTTCTGTTTGTTTACAACCAATGTTGCTTCAAAATTTGAAGCTAGCCACACATAGGTTGGGTTTTCCTATTAGATCAAATAGTCAAAATCATCTAATTGGTGAAAATGAAATACAAAATAAGTAACTGATCGGGTTTTAGTGCTCTCAATCAAAAGTCATTTTAGTATTGTTGATTGAAAATAAAATGCTTGTAGATGTTAGTGAGTATAATTAAAATGAGATCAAACTAAAGCCAACTGTGTAAAACTAACTTTATGGACAACAAAGCAAAACATTTTAGATCAAAGCAAGCTGCAAGTTTTGACATACTTTAGATACTAAAAGACTTGACAGAGGTTAGACAACTCAACAGGATGAGGATGACCAGCCCCCTAGCCCCATGTCAGAGGTCAAACAAGATAACATGGATTTAGCCTGTTAACACAAGTCATAGGTCACATATGTGGTACAGTTTGGAAGTTCAAAAGGTCCCTGCTGGCTAGACATGTTGAAAACCAGTATTCTGGACACTCAGTTATTTAATTGCAGTCAACTGAATCCCTAAAATTACAAAAGCTCTTTCAGAAAATAAAATGATCCCCTGAAATGTGTTCTATGTTTATTTATCTTTATTTATTTAACACAATTTGGAAGGTAAATAAAGTATAATGTAGACACAAAGGGACTCAGTGGAGTAGATTTGACAAACTGTATAAAACAAAGTGTGCTGAGATTAACATTGTACAGTGGCATGCAGATAAAAAAATCCACACATTATTAGATGACTGGATAATAAATGTGTATCTGTACACAAACTTTTGTAGAAAGATCTGTAAATCCTCTTGTAAATTGAATACTTTGTTCCTAAACCTCTTAAAGCCCCCATACACGCAGCGAGCCAAAACCGGCTGCAGATCGCGTGTGCCTACATGGGGCAACAGGTCGGCCAGAGAATGGGCATGTAAACACGTAAACTTCGGCCGATGCCATTAGTTTGAATAGGGACCGGTGTCCCCATTCAAACTAACGGCTGGCACACAAAGGGTGCCCGCCGATACTCTGAAGATTCCCCAACCCATGAAGTTTTTATCATAATGCTTCAAAGGTTGATTTCCTGAGATGCTGTTTGTTTAACATTTTTGTATGGCTTGGTTCACAGTGGCATTTGGGCGCTGTGTGGGCACCCCATGCATGGCCATATTGGATGATTCTCATTATATTCCTCTTCCGGCCCCCCTCTTTCCAGGCCTGCCAGACACTATGCCAAAAGGGTCTAGTAATGGATGAGGGGGTAACTCTATGCCTTTATTTTTTACTCTAAGCTAAATTAAATGGTTAATTGCAAATACCCAAGTAGGGCTTTATGACATTTTCAGTGTAAAACACTGGCCACAAAAACATCTACGTGAACCTAGCCTATGTCTGCCTTAGCTACTCGGTAGCAAAAGGTTTTTTTCTGTTTAAGGCTAAACATTTTCCGAGCTGCTTTCAGGAGACGGCTTCTTGCGAGTGGCTGCAAAATAAGGCAGGCGTTCGCAGGTCATCTAGATAAGGACCCCATGAAAAGCCATGAAAGCCCAAAAAAACGACCAGCGGATGCCTAATCTTGCGTCTGCCGATCAGTTACGTTTATGGGTCGTTTACCTGGCAGTTGAAAACAACCAGTGTAAATGAGCCCTTAGTTAATGTGATGTCCTTCTGATTGTAATTGGACACCCCTGACATCAGCTGCTGTAAGGGTCCACACACACATAACAAGCCCCAGCCAATTCTGCCGCCGACGGATGTGCGTGCGTGCACGCGGTCATCTGCAAAATTGGCCGCGGATCACAGGTGCCCACATGGGGCGTCCCCGTTCAAACTAACGGCCGGCACACAAAGGGTGCCTGCCAATACTGTAAGCGATGGAGAGCAGCGTGGTGACGACATCACAATGCTCCTCTGTCAGTCCCCACTGGATGTGTGTGGACCTTAAGAGTAAGCTGCTGGTCCTAGACTTGCTAGGCAGTCAAAATCTGGACACATCAGCATTCCGCAACCTTTTTTCTGAGGTCATAGAACTGTTTTTAAACTTTTTATACCACAGAAGTCAGTAGCAAAGATCACAGACCTTTAAGATTCGAGCTAAAGGGCTCAATCACGTATAGTATAGTAAGTAAGCTGTGTTTCCAGCACCCAGACTCCTGAATAGCGCTGCAGCCTGGCAATAATTTTTCAGGCCCGTAGGGATAACATGGGGTTTCTTGTCATATTTGACAAGCATCTCCCAAGCACCAGCACATTGTGTGCAAGCGCCAGTACACAGAAAAGCTGTACATGTGAATAAAGGCTAAGATAGCTTCCACCGGCACACTGCCCAAGGAGGCTTTTTGGTACATGGTTCTAGTTTCATGGATCTGAAATATGTGTTCCTTTTTTTAAAAGCGTTTTCATTTCTTTAGATTCTGGTAAAACATTCACAAAGTCAGTTTTATGTGTCATTTGTTAATCATATCTGTAAGGCCTGTATAAATGAACAGCTAATCTTTACCTGCTCAGATATGTTGAAAAAGTCAACAGTTCCATGGGGTGTATGTGCTGTGTCACCTGACAGTGAGCTGAGTAATCTGTGAATAATATAGGTTAGGCCTAAAAGAAAAAAGTGTAACATGCTGACCATTGCTCTCCATTTTCTCTGATATAGTTGGCATTTGTTTTTAAAATATGATTTAAAATTGCACCTAAGCCTGCCCAAAGATTTCACTTTTGTATTCCAGTACACTGTATGATTTACACAACCAACCAGGAAACGCGGCATGAGGCGTTTGTTGGTTTGTTGGTTTTCTGGCTTTCATCCGACAGACCCCCCCTAGCTTACATATAGGACCGCCTGCTCCAGCAGCCCGGGAAATTACTGTGTAAATTTAGCCTTAAGCTAGGCACACACAGGTAGATTCCCGAGCAATCGACCCCTGATCAGCCACAGCATGGTGACGTCATGCATTGATTGATTGTACTCAAATCTTTTTACAGATCTACCTGTGTGTGCCTAGCATTAGTGTGGGAGAGCAAAGGGTAGCCAATGATGTTTTGTTGCATTGCACAGTGCAGCTTACTGATAGTTGGGGAGAGCACAATAATTATCTTACTAGTGTGTGTTGTTGCTGCTTTACTATCCAATCATTAGACAGGAGAGGCCTTACCAGACTATATTGCTTTTAAGCAGTGGTTCCCAAACTGCAGGGCGGCCCCCCTTGCGGGGGGGGGGGGCTGGGGGGGGCACAGAGATATTTCAGATGGGGGGCACAGCTGGGGGGCTGAGAGAGAGACAAGAGAAGCCAACCATGGAGGAACTAGCTGAAGACAGTAAGTAGAGTTCATGTTATGTGCGTCTTGTGTGTGTAAATGATTGATGTCTCTGCATGAGTGTAGTGTGTGTGTCTCTCGAAATTAGGATGGTTTGTTTTTCATCTAATAGAATCCTACCAGGTATCTCTGCATTCTTAAGTTCTATTATCACCAATCTAAAGCTGGCCATAGACGGGCCGATTCCTGCCAAATTTTTCGGCCAATTGACCAGGAATCTGCCGCATGTCGGATCGCACAACATGCCGGTAAATTCCCGGCTGATCCTATTAAGCAATGTCCGGTACACACAAAAGGTGTCCAGCCGCTAGTGCCGATCTGCTGAGAAATCGGCAGCGAAACGACAGATTTAGCATTACATGAATACAATATGTTACTTTTGAACAGCTCACTTATTTGCATGATACTGCAACATATTCCCCGATCCTTACTTTTGGTTTATCAGATAAAGCAGTACATGGACTTTTAACCCTTACCCATTGCTTCAAAAACTATTTCTGACTGCTGTAAAACTATGTTTTGCAGGTTAGAAATCAAAATGTACCGCTTCACCCAACTGCTCAATGTACGGTGATGTTGGTTAATATAACCCTTCTCCCCCTTCACATGCCCTACATCATCAATGATGCCGAGGATGAGCTGACAAGAAAAAACAACACCTCCTTTAATATGAGGTCAATAACACCCCCCTGTGATTGATAACACGGAGGCGGACCCAGAAAAGATTGGGTCCGCAGATACTCACAATATTTTAGGCGTAATCATTGTAGTACACTAAAACACGGCTTTGGGTGCCTTTCTGGAAGTGTGAAACAAATGGAATCACAGCACAACATATGATTGGAAAAAAGGACAGGCAAATATTAACTGTTCAAAAGTTGTGCTGTAAGGTCAAGTATACCTAATCAACCTGTAGTGCAGGATACTGTAAAAGTTTATAGTGTTCTTTGAATTGATCCATTTCCAATTATAATAAAATTGGGACTGATGGGATGCATATTGGTCTGCTAATCTGCTCATGTATACTAGGTCATGTTGCCTCGGGTGGTTAGCACTGACCATGCAGCGCTAGAGTCCTAGGTTCAAATCCCGGCCCGGCACTATCTGGAAGGAGTTTGTATGTTCTCCCCGTATCTGCGTGGATTTTCTCTGGGTACTCCGGTTTCCTCCCACATGCCAAAAACATGCAGTAGGTTAATTGGCTCCCCCCCCCCCAAAAAAAAAAAGATTCTCCTATGTTGGTTACATGTGACCTATGTGTTAGTTACATATACATGACTATGGTAGGGAGATTAGATTGTGAGCTCCTCTGAGAGACAGCTAGTGATTTGACTATATATACTCTGTAAAGCTCTGCGTAATATGTCTGCGCTTTGTAAGTACAAGATAATAATAATGATAATAATAATAGGTCTATACCTGCGTAGCTGTCTGGATTTAATACCCAATATCCAATACTGAGTTGCTGAAGAAGAGATTGTCATTGCATTCATTTTAATGGGTGCACCAACATTAAATTCTATTTTTAGGAATATTTCCATACGATTTATCCCATATAACCTTTTAGGGTCAAATAAGTTCAATGTCTGGGGTCTGGCCCCTGGCCCCTTCTCTTGTGCATGTCATAGACATTTCCTGGAAAGGGTCGTCTGGAATTTTCTGGTCAGTTGAATCGTGGGCACTCCTAATCCAGCTGCTGCTGCTCTATGCATTTAGCTGTCACGCAGTACAAGAGATGACTCAGCTCTGACTTACTGAATTCTTTGCCAATGGATTTCCCAGTATGTCAGCGCATCTACTGTGCACAGTCTATCCCTGACAGCCAAGTACAATACACACGCACATCACACTAAAGCTAGCCATACACGGATCGACTTTTGCACGACCACAACACAGTGTGATCAAGTTAAACAAAATCAATTAAGATTCGTATTATGGAGTGAATACAATTGTAATTTTGTTTATATATACAATTGTAATTATGAACAAATAGTAAACAAATCGATCGAAATACCTCGAAAAAAGGCAAATATCGAGCAAAATGTACCAACATGTCTGATTTTGTACTGTTTTTTTGTTCTCTTTGTAAAATCAACTTAAAAAATCGATAGTCGGAGCGGAAAAATCGAACCGTGTATGACAAGCTTAACTGTCAATAGGTGGAATAAGACACAATGGAGTCTTTTTTCTTAAGGTGCAATTTTGTAATGCATTTTTCTTTTCAATAGACATATCATGAATCATCGTGTCAATGGGCCGTTTCTGCAATGGGCTGAAATCTACACAATGGAAACTATGCCTTGGGCCTAGGCCTGCGTTTTAGTAACAGTTCACTTATCATTGTTAAGCCAAGTGTACATCCACAGATTTTGGATGAAATGTTGAAGCATTGTCATAATTAAAATTTTATTTAGATATTAAAGCATTGTTTGTTTCAAACGCACAATTATCCAACTTCTACGTTCGCTGTTGATAAGAAGATTATTATTCTTCTACCAGCCAGATCAGGAGCAGAAAGATCCAGCAAGAGGAAGAATATTTTCACAAGAGACCGGGTAGAGAACTGGGTATTCCAGTCAAAAAAAAGAGAAATTGTGCATTCCTGTTTTTCCGATTCAAATTTCCTGTGAACAGGTGGATGTCAGACTTTTCTAAAAGTCCAATCCTCTTGTTTGTGAACGGGAGTGGCTGATGGTAAACCATCACTACCTACTAAAAATCATGTTATTCTTTGCACATGATTGGGTGTTTAAAGGTAACTTACATACACCTTAATTATATTCTCTGATCATACATGTTTTATATAAACATGATATTTCCACAGATCACAACATACCATCTCCAGGTCACAACATTCCATTTCCAGATCACAACATACCATTTCCAGATCCCATCATACCATCCCCAGTTAACATCATACTATGCCAAGATCACATCATGCCATCTGAAGATCATGTTATACTGTCCCCAAATCACATCAGACTGTCCCCAGATCACATAATTCCATCTTAAGATCACAGTAAACCATCTCCAGATCACATCATACCATCCACAGATCATAACATACTATCAACAGTTTTAAATATAACATGTTTAGATCACAACATACTATCCCCAGCTCATATCATACCAACCTCATATCACAATATAACATCCCCAGATTAAATCATACTATCCCCAGATCACAACATACCATCCCCAGATCACATTATACCATCTCTAGATCAGATTTTCATACTTTCCCCAGATAACAACATGTTATCTCCAGATCACATCATACCATCTCTAGAGCTCATCATCCCATCTCTAGATCTCATCATCCCATCACCAGATCACAATATACTATTTCTAGATCACATCATACTATCTCTAGATAGAGAACAGAAAGCAAAAAACTTCTTCGTCCCTGCTGCCACACAATCGTGTAGGAGCAGGTCTAGGGATATTAAAGGCAGCTAAAACAGTGTAAACATATGGTTGTAACAATACAAATATAAAGTTCAAAGTCTTTAATAGTGTCCATTTTCCAACTGGTTTATCCACCATATATATCTCCACATTTTTCAGTCTATGGAGATGATACATTTACATTACATCTCAAGGCATTTTGCGAACCATTCGCTTCATCAGGAGATCAATGCAGTAGTGTAAATATCTCGTTTATATGTAAAGAAAACGGGGAAGGAAGGGGGATTTTGTCACCACAGAGTTTGAGCCACGGCGGGGGGTAACAGCGCTTTGTGACGCTGTGCTCTGCAGACTCAGGACGAGGAGGACCCTACCACCACTGAGCTCTAGAATACGCTCCAGATACGGAATATTTGGTAAATAACAGATGAAACTTCTCCCTTTGCCAAAGCTGGTTGGCACCCCGCTGGCTCCAACTCTGTTGGTGACAAAATCCCCCTTCCTTCCTCGTTTTCTTTTGGGAGATACATAATACAAGATATTTACACTACTGCATTGATCTCCTGATGAAGCGAATGGTTTGCAAACGCATTGAGACGCAATTAATGTATCCTATCCATAGACTGAAAATGTGGAGATATATATGGTGGATAAACAGTTTGGACATGACACTATTAAGACTTGAACTTAGTATATTGTATTGTTACAACCATATGTTTACACTGTTTTAGCTGCCTTTAATATCCCTAGACGATTGTGTAGGAGAAGTTTTTTGCTTTCTGTTCTCTATATTTGGTTGGGATGATGGCACTATATTTGGGATTGTGGGACAAATTCCTGTACAATACAATCTCTAGATCTCATCATACCATCCCCAGATCACATCATACCATCCCCAGATCACATCATACCATCCCCAGATCACAATATGCCATTTCTAGATCACATCATACCATCTCTAGATCACATTATGATACTATCCTGAGATCACATCATGCCATCCCCAGACCACATTATACTATACATCACATCAACGCTTCAGTGTCATAAGGTTATCTCTGGCAGGGACCCCGTGGCAGACTTTAGAAGCTGCCACACTCACAATGACGCACACTAAGTATGACCTTGGCACACTCTGTTGGCAATCTGTGACATTTTAAAGAAGAACATTTTCTGCTGCTGTGTGAAATGTGATTTTCCTTTGAAGCTGACATCTGATTACAAGTTGTTTCTACTGTCCCTTTGCTAATCTATCTCGTGGTCAGGATCTTGTGCTGCTTGGCACAGGGCAAAGTTGACTTTATTTTCAAATATTTCCCAATAAATATAAACATTTTTACAATTGATTCCTGTTACCTGTTAATTTTTGAATTGTGTGGCCAGGTTTCCTTGATTATTGGGACAATGAGTCTTTATTTAATTTAGCTATATATATATATATTAAGGCCAGTTTTTTTGTCTCAATTGCAAGACATGGGTCTATTTAATTAAGGCTGGCACTGATAAGTGTGCACAATTAAATATAGATATAGGAACGGCACTTACCATGTGCTTTCAAAGCTTATATACAGTATATAGTCACAGTGTATAGTGTATACCAGTGGTTCCCACCATCCCACCCTGGGGGGTGCAAAGGTATGCCAAGGGGGCGCGGGCCCTCATTCTCAACCTGTGTTTGAATAAGGAGGGGGGGGGGGGGGGGGCTCGATATTATTCCTAAACAGAAAAGGGGGGCCCTGCAAGGAAAGTTTGGAACCACTGTTGTATACAGTGTTTGCAGAGTCATTTGGGCTTCCGTATAAGATAGTCCATTACAACTTACTTACTTGTTGCCGATTTCACCCGGTTTACTATGTTATATGAAATAAGAAGGGTTGCCATTCATTCACTTATTCAGTATATCTGTAATTGATCTCTATATACAACACGAGCTACTCAGGCTAATCACAGCATAGCTTTAGTTATACTAATAGATATATTTACAATATTCATATGCAATATTTAATACTGTGTTTCCCCCATGATAAGGCACTGTCATATTTTTTGAAACGCCAAAATATGCCCTAGGTTTTATTTTCAGGGGGATGTCTTATTCTGATAACTCTGTGGCAATCATTGTCCCCTTCTGATCACTCTGTGCCATTCATTGTCCCCTTTGATCAC
>CM070032.1:38958372-38969681 GCA_036250615.1 Ptychadena robeensis | reverse complement strand
CCATGCCTTGTTCTTTCAAGGGAAATTGGTAGGCGATTAGACCATTACCAATGGTCTTTCTTCCTTCCTTCTGTAGTTCTAGAGTATCTTTGGGATGGGGACCTTTCCTCTAGGGTCAGAGTGACACGCACCATTACTTTTATATATATATGATATAAACATACATATATATTTCAGATCTAGGATTATTTTTGTGTTTTTAGCAGTATATATATATATATATATATATATATATATTTATACACAGATCTGAAATCTGAACGAATTAAATATTCTTATTAGATACTTTGTTCTTTAGTAGTTCATGCGCTGACAACAAAATCACACAGAAATTATTGGTGGAAATCAAATTTATTAAAGTGGAAAAGAAACACTACAGGCTGATCCAATTTTAAAGTGCTTAAAACAAGGCAAAATGAGGCTCAGTAGTGTGTGGCCTCCACGTGTCTGTAAGACCTCCCTACAACGCCTGGGCATGCTCCTGATGAGGTGGCAGATGGTCTCCTGAGAGATCTCCTCCCACACCTGTACTAAAGCTTCCCCTAACTCCTCGGCTTATATTCGGGTCGGCTTATACTCGAGTATATACAGTAGTTTAATAATTATGTAATAATCTATACCAACATATCAACTTGGTAACCTCTGTCAACATATGATTCTGCACATGACAACTTGGCCATGTTTTTACTGATATGTGATCCCCCAATAGGAAGACAGCTGGGAGAAGTAGCACAAATGTCTTTATTCAGAATAAATCATGTGTTGTAATGTTTACCAACATTATGCCTCATGTATCCTGTGCTGTGCCCTATGTACTCTTTACTGCAGAAGTGAATGATCAATTTTCCCTTCCTGTATTTTCCCATAACTCAGTGAATGAGTTGAAGTTATAATTAAAAAGAAATACAAAAAGCCAAACCCTCCTTTAATGCCCCTAGCGCTTCTGACGACTCCATCTTGTCCAGCGCTGTCCTGTGAGTATTGCAGTTGACGAGATGGAGCCGTCCAGATGTGCTCTTTGAAGTTAACCCTTTCAGAGGGTGTCAAAGGTCATTGTATTGGATACAGTGATAACTGTATCCATTACAATTCAAAGTAAAACAAAAACAAAACATAAATATGAATGCATACTGTTTTAAAATCATTCATACCAAATAATTATTTAAGAGATTTTATCATTTAAATGAAACCTTTTATTATTTTTTGATGTAATTTTTTAACATAATCGTGTGTTTCAAACATTATTATATTCAGGATGTCTAGACCCTTGTATGGACATATTTTGGGAAGTTACATTCCTACAACATTAAAAAATTCCAGTCTTTGGTGCACTTTTGGTGCGGAAATCTGGACCCTGCAAGAGTGCTAGGGAGGTTTAGTTATCCTGAGCCAATATCCCAATTCTACATAGACTGAGAATGCCAGACCTGCTGTCCTTCAACCACGGAGTATGGGACTAGAGGGCTTTAACGGCACAAATCATTCAAGGATCAAATCAACGTTAAATAGAACTTTATTTTATTATTAAAACTTTAAACTTTATTGTGTAGAAGCTGAGATACTTTTTTCTTCTGTTTGTCCCACCCTAAGCGATACTTCACTGGCCAAGTTGGTTCAGTGAACCCGGTGTTTCACCATAAATTAGACAGGTTTAAACCCGACGCTGCAGTCTGACTGTCAGTTATGCACATGCTTGTAACTTCAGGGCAAACAAATAAACATGATAATTACCATTATTTACATATACACGTGAGTACAAACAAGGAAGAATGTATAGCAGTTCAGGTAATACCACGCTGTGGCATCAGGCAGAGCCACGTGACAGAAAACAGCATCATCACTGTTCTTTAAGGTAAGGAAGGGTTACAGAGGACTTGCAGCAGACATTAATCAATAATCTCAATAAATAACTTCAGCAGGACAGACGCCATAAATACTTGGAAAGGATTGCAGACAATCGTGGGCAATACATAATGATACTAGCAATAAAACATAATCATTTGACGGCTTTCCTTACCAGTGATTGGATCTCCTTTATTACAGCTACACAATAACAGCCAATTCTTCACAAGACCGTAAATTATAAAGGCTAGGCCCACATGTATGGGATTGTGTTACCACATCACACTTGGTGTCACACCACATAGACACATGTGTGATGCCTGCAGGTGCAATTTTCACACAGAATTGCGTTACCGCAGAGCATGGTATCGCAATAAGCAGGCAACACACATGAATTGTCATTGTAGACCTGGTGCTAGTCTTAAGGTAGCCATACACAGGCCGATTTGTCAGCGATCAAATGCCGATCGATTGCTGATCCAATCTTTCCAGGCGATCAGGATTTGTGGCTGATTTGGACATGAGCCGATCTCCAAAATGGCCGATTCCACAAAATCCATCGATCAGAAAGGTTGCTGCATAGGGCTATTTGGGTCCATCAATGTACTCCCATTGCCAAACGATCGACCAAGAAAACCAACTTGTCGGTTCATTGTCCGATCTGATTTTTAGTTGATTATGATTTTTTCGATCGTTCAGGGTGATCAAAACCCAATTGACTGCCGATCGAACTCGTGAACGTGCGCAGTGATCGATCTGTCAAACATCGAGTGGAAAATCGACCTGTGTATGGCTACCTTTAGAGAATGCAGGCATTATATAAACAGCTTTTAACTAATTTTATGATATAGAACCCCTATGGGGACAAAAATTTTTTTTTTAATGTTTTGACATGACTTCCGGTATGTGGTGCTGCTAAGTACCGTAATTGACATCACTGTTCCCGGCTTACCTCTGGGCTGTTTCAGCAGGGAGAGGGTAACCCACCCGCTTGTACTTGATTGTACTGATCATACTTAATGTGATGATTTTTGACAGGTATGCGTTACAGTGATTGTATATTCAGATTGTATGATGTATGGCTATTTAAAAGAGGCAAAGTTCATCTTGAAAGTGTTCTTCAACCCCCCCCCCCCCTCCTTATATGCATTTTACCTTCTTTGATCACTTGTCCTTCCATATCACTTCTTGGTTCTTGGAGAATATGCCTCTTCCCAAGACAGTGCCCACGTCTAATAGCCCCTCCCTAGGACAGGGGGTGGCCAAACTAAGGCATAGGGGCCAGATCCAGCCCGTTTAGCTTTCTTTTCCGGCCCTTTGTCATCTTGTTCAAAAGATGTTCCCCTCCGCTTGTTTTCTGCAATGAGTGCACATAATGCCTAGAGGTGTCCAAGCGTTGCCTTGGGGACGATGCAGTGGCATGATACTGTGGGTGCATCCTCATGGTAACAACAGGCAGTCTCTAAAAATTATTTCAGTTCATTGCAATGAAAGAGCTTTTTTGTTAAGTTCAGAAAATTTTAAAGGACAATAATGTCCCTGTCACATGTTGCCTATTACACATCACCCCCATCATAAGTGATGTCCGCAAAGCATGGAATACATGAAAGCACACCTACGGTGGGTCGGCCATTACAAGCTCTTGGTCATGCTCCTTTATCAAATGTAAGAAGCCAATGAGTCCAAGAAGTCAAAAAGTTTGGCAACCCCTGCTCTAGGCCATAGTACTAGCTGCATTGGCCTGCCGAAAACTGCAGTCAACCTGTAACTTTGGTGTTGAAAATATGGTTTGTCCTTAATGACTTGTCGTGTAAACTTATACAATATTCGGATATTTGGGAGAAGACTAGCCAAGTAGCTGAATTCCCCAAATTACAACACTGGGTTTAATATTTAGTTGCTGGTGGTTTGCAGTCGTTTTTTGACAGCTTACAACTGCAAATATCCAACGTTATTATCCTGTAAACCTTTAGTGAAGTTTAATTGCTGAATATTAATTATTAAAAAGCAGCCAATGAGCTCGCGTATTTTTGCCTAAGCATCATTTTTCTGCTGCAGGTAACAGGTATAATCAAATCAGTCCCCCATTTCTTCCAGCATTTATTCTGTAGCTTTCTAATAAGTCAAATGAACCTGCAGACATTTGTGAATGCCAACACTGTGAGTGAGCCAAAAACTGCCCGGGCACCAGGATTTACATGAGTGCCATCTCTAGAAGGTATTCCTAGAAGCTATCTTTAATCTAAGAGCTAATAAATACCTGTGAGTGTAACGCATACACATTACTGAGTACATATGTACTTAACACCTATCTATATTTATCTCATGCTTGGTCCACTTTAATAACATGTATGGGCTTAAAAAACTCACACTAAAAATTTATTTTAGTAAGCTGGACCTTAAAATCCTGTACATCTATATGTGTTAGGGACCAGGAGGGGCAGATTTGCATAAATTTCTTGGTCTACTAAGCATTTCAGAACTGAATTGTTAAATAGCCATCTGTCATGGAAGCTTTCTTTTGGACAAATATATTTGGCCTTCTTGTGTTAAATGTGTGACCTTCTAGCTAGATAATACATCTGAAAACATTATTTGTATTGGTATATGTACAGAAACTGGTGGAAATGTTCATACCCAACCCACAGATCCTGGCTCCATATTTTACCTCATGAATAATCACATACTGTTGGCCCATACATTCTGTACCCCCATTTTAGCTATATATAGGATATTGTTCTCTCTACACACCTTTGTAAGCAAATGATTACTGGGCATTACTGCTTGAGCATCTGAGAAGTGGTCATTCATCCAGCTCTACAGAAAGCCCACATATTAATAAAATGATGGTAAGGTTACTGTCCCTATCCAAAGTAATGTCTGGCCCACAAACGGGTGCCCACTGATCCTCTGAGCAACCGGCTGCAGTGTGATGACATCGGTCCCTCATCTATCATGGGAGGATTGGCCCATGTATGGCTACCTTTACACATCTGCTCAGGGAAACTACAAAATACAATCAGCTGACAATGTAGGATATTTTAGACATGGTACATTAGCCAAGGCTATAAATATACCATAAGCATCACAAGATGAATAAAATATTCTAATAACACAGTATACCTAAGTTTGGGCTTAAAGCGCACCTAAACTTAAAAAATAAAAAAACACACAAAATTTTTATTACATTTTTACTTACCTCATAACTGTCCCAATAGCTCAAAGTTGCTTTAAAACCGTAAAATATATTTACCTATCCTGCTGTCGTCTGTGGGAGCCGCCATTTTAGATTCAGTGTAAGCTTCCTGTCTTGAATAAGTTAAGGCCACAATAATGCCGGCGGCCACCGGGGGCGTCAGATACAATGTCTGTCAATGGACATAAAGTGAAAGCAGGAAAAAAGAAACAAATCAACGTGAACAGTTGCAGAAGGTGCGCTTTGAAGGATAATTTGAATAATGTAACAAATATAAATGGAGTGGTTGATTACTGTTGTAGTGTTGGTACATATGAGGCATATTAGGGAAAACATTTAGCTGATTATGCACAAATACCACGATTCTTTTGTTTGCCCCATTGTGATGGGATTTTGCAATTCTTCTAATCACTTATTCTGGAAAACCTTTTTGAGACCGTGTGCCCAAACTAAAACCCAAACCCCACTTATTTATCTCAAAGTGCCGGCATGGCGATATTACCTGAATTACACACACACAACCAATAAACACACATGAAACATGTAAACACACACACACTTTTTTATAAGATAGAATAGGGGAGGGTATGGGGGGCACTGTGTGCAATCAGAAGAGAGGGGAAGAGAACTGACAGCATCGAGAGCCAATAGGATGCAGTTCTCTTCTCTGTGCTGGCTGACAGCTCATGTGCCCACAGAGAGGGCTTCGAGTGCCATCCCTGGTACACGTGCCATAGGTTCTTCATCACTGATCTAGGAGGTGCACATCGGGTGGCAGAGTTTATGACCCCTGCGTACTACTGCAGCTACCCCCACCTGTCCTGGTTTCTGGCAAAGCCACGCAATACTGGTATACTACTTTATTTACAGCAGCATTTTGCAGTGCAGTCTGAGGAAGCACTAATGTGAAAGTTGTGGTGGCATAGGAATAACATTTATATGTGTTTCTCTAACTAAGTAAGCATTAAACTAGACCTGGGGAGGGGGGCAACATTTTGACCTATGGGCCCAATGTTGTGTTCTGCCGGCCGGTCGGTTACGTTTATGGGTCGTTAACCTGGCGGTTGAAAACCACCAGTGTAAATAAGGCCTTAGAGGGGAGCCAGAGCATCAAGGTGACAAAGGGCCGAATTAAAAGACTTAAGCTAGCCGTACATGTGCCGAATCCCCTGCGAGCATTGTGAGATTGATCGCAAAGTGCACTTGCAAAAATCAACGTTTTGGGAATTGATGGACACCACCTTGCACACACACGATTCCTGGTCGATACCAATTCCTGGTCGATACCAATTCAAAGTAATGGCGATCGAGCAGGAAAATAAGGGCATGTCTGATCCTTGTTTGATTAATTTTAATCGGGGCAAACGTGCATGGCAGTTGATCATTCAGGAATCCAACAAAAAAAAACTGGCCCGTGTATATCTGGCTTAAGGACCCTTCCACACTACACGCACCACAACGCATTTTTTGTAAACAAGCTTGATTTTTTAACGTGTGCAGTTTTCTCTTAGAGCAATGTTACCATTCACACTACGTGCATTGCGTTTTTAACAACACAGCATTAGCGCATGATTTTTTTACAACACCCTGCTGCATTTTTCATGCTTTGTTCAAAGACGCAGGTTTTGTATATGTGTGTTAACGCACGCCTTTAAACAATGCATATTGTGAAAGGACACTAAGTTTGCCCACATCTGTACTGGACTGTGTCTTCCATGAGGATGCTTGGTCCTATGGGTACGCTTGCACCCCATTGGGTAACTATCATGAGACGTCTAGGGTAGTTCTCAGTAACCAGGAACCCTTTAAGCTATTCAAGACCACATTTTGTGTTAGACAAGCAGCATATCGTGATAAGTGTTTATTGCAAATATTGCACATTTCTAATTTTTTTGCCAATAGCGATACTTTTAGAATTTGCAAAGATTTCGAATATATTGCTATATCTTCATAATCGTAAAAAAAGATCCCCGGAACTTCAACGGACATCAATGTGTTAAGGTAGACATACATTTATCAGCCAATTGATCGCTCGCCGTAAATCGGGTGTGCCCACCTAGACTGATCGACCAGGATCCTCCTATATGTCGGATTGCACGGTGATCCAACATGTTGGTAAATTGGTAATGATCCAACATGTTGGTAAATTCCTGGAAATCCTTTGTGTGCCGTCCCCATCCAAAGTATTGTCCGGCACACAAAGGGTGCCTGCTGATCCTCTTAGTGCATGCGTTCACAATATGCACATGTACAAGTATGAAAGTAATAATGAACAACGATCACAAATTCTTGGAAATTAGGCGAATATGAATATTGTCTATGCTGCTCATCACTAATCGTGATGTCTAAAGGTAGCCATACACGGGTCAATTTGTCACCGATCGATATCCAATCTATCCAGACGATGGTCGTTTCGGACTCGATGGAATACCACCTTTGGAATCCCATTTGTGGTGGATTTGGACATGAGCCAATCTCCAAAATGGCGGATTCCACAAAATCCATCGTTTGGAAAGGCTGCTGCATAGGGAGCTATGGGTCCACCCACGTACTACGATTGCCAAATGATCAACCATAAAAACCCAACATGTTGGTTCAATGTCCGATCCGATTTTTAGTCGATTCCGATATTGTTTGGTTAATCGTTCAGGGTGAGCAGAACTTGATTGATCGCCGATCATTCTTGTGAACGCTCTGTGATCGATCGGTCAAAAAACAAGTGAGAAATCGACCCGTGTATGGGAGCCATGGATATTAGGGTGCTGACGAGGAACTGATCTGACAGCAGCAGACATTTCCATACATAAGGTGAGGTTTCAGATCTGTTTATATAATATTTTTAATACAATACAATAAAAATGTATTTATCACTCTGTTACCACTGCATCTAATGTCAGGGATTGGCCCTGGAATCCAGGAAAGCTGTCAGCAATTCATCACTGTGCTGTCTATAAATCTATTGGCCTTCTGTGATAATCAGGTTATATGTGATACTTCTGACATTTTACGGCTTATCTGAACTGACTGAACTGGGCTTTTATAGCTTCCATAGCACTCCCAGTTCTCTAGTATCTCCAGTGAGGTTTACTTTGCACAGAACCTTGGACTACAAGTGCAACAAAACTTTGTTATTGTGTCATAAAAACAGAGACATATATATATACGAGCCAAGCATGGCTGTCCGCACACTATCCCACCAGCTGTTCAGGTTCTTTCCGTGTTATAAAGATGAAAAGCTTCACAATGTCCTCAGAATCTCTTTGAAAAGTTTCTCTCTGAAAACACAGCAATGCGTAGATATGGCAACGTTATCTGTAATGTTATCAGCAGGAATGGGCATGATGAGACAAGTACACAGGCTGTATGGTGCACTATGTTAATATGTCTGTATATTTCAGCTGTGGGCAGACCAAGGCCTGAGGTCTTAAGTCTTAAGGACTGGGACAAAGTCATATTCTCCGATGAAGCCCCTTTCCGATTGTTTGTGGCATTTGAAAAATGGGTTGTCCGGAGAAGAAAAGGTGAGCGCTACCATCAGTCCTGTATCATGCCAACAGTAAAGCATCCTGAGACCATTTATGTGTGGGGTTGCTTCTTATCCAAGGGAGTGGGCTTACTCACAATATTGCCCAAAAACACAGAAACCATGAATAAAGAATGGAACCAAAACCCCCTCCAACAGCAACTTCTTCCAACAATCCAACAACAGTTTGGTGAAGAAAAATGCATTTTCCAGCACGATGGAGCACCGCGCCATAAGGCAAAAGTGATAACTAAGTGGCTCGGGGACCAAAACGTTGACAGGTTGGGTCCATGGCCTGGAAACTCCCCAGATCTTAATCCCATTGAGAACTTGTGGTCATTCCTCAAGAGGCGAGTAGACAAACAAAAACCAACTAATTCTGACAAACTCAAATAAGTGATTATGAAAGAATGGGTTGTATCAGTCAGGATTTGGCCCAAAAGTTGATTGAGAGCATGCCCAGTTGAATTGCAGAGGTCCTGAAAAAGAAGGGCCAACACTGCAAATACTGACTCTTTGCTGAAATTTCATGTAATTGTCAATAAAAGCCTTGGAAACGTATGAAGTGCTTATAATTATATGTCAGTACATCACACAAACAACTGAAACAAAGATCTAAAAGCAGCGCAGCAGCAAACTTTGTGAAAACTAATATTTGTGTCATTCTCAAAACTTTTGGCCAGGACTGCACTACTATTCACACTGTGTTACAGTTCAATGTATGTTTTACGCACAACAGGAGCGCTTCCTATACATTTGTATGAGAAGCGCTGACGCAGCTTGTCTGCTAATCAGTGCAGTGTGTACTTTGCAACACGTGCACTTGCGTTAACATTTACACATTGTGTTGCGTTACACAACCCAATGCATATAGTGTGAGAGCGATACATCAAAAGAAGTGGCAATTTACAGAGAATATGTACAATTTATACTGATAAGCAAGCTGCTCCATCACATGACCAGATACAACTATAATTGCGTGAAATAAGACTTCATAAATACACTGTGCGATACTTTATACTTTTATATACTTTGTATAAATACTTTATACTGTTTACACTTTTGAGCTGATGGACATTCAATTTACATCCAATGCAGGTCTGGTTGTATTGATAAGTTGATGAAAAGTATTATTGACAATTTTAGTTAATAAAAAAGTTGATCTTTTATACATGCGTCCTCTGCTGTACCCTTTCTTTTCTATATAAGTAAAGCCCCCCATACACCTTACAATCTTTCCATACAATTTCTGTACAATCAAATTTTCTTCTACCAAATCCATGTAATATGAGGAGCTTTCTAATCCTACCAATCACTATGTATTCTATCAGGGAGGACCTGGCACTACAGTTGGTAGATCTAACAGAGATTGTATGGATCGATCTTAAGATGTATGGGGGGCTTAATATATTTTTGTCATATAGGGGGTTGCTTCATTATGAGTGCTGTTTGGACGTCTGTTTTTGTATTATAATTGCTATATTGGTTTTAGGCCATCAACAATAGTGACTATGACAGTGATTAGGAATACTGTCTTCCGCTACGGCCTGTACTAACCATGCCTGAATGCTAGAATCACTTTCTGCAGATAACAGCAAGCATGCCACTATGTCGTTAGATTGTTAATGGAAATCCTGGCTGGAAAATAATAAAGCTGGAGGCAGACAAGGTTGATTTACTATATGGAAGAAGAAAAGCATGTTTGCCTAGCCAACTGCATTTTCACAATAAATTAGAGTTGAGACCACACAAGAGTACAGGTAATGAACACACAGGTACAGGTAATGACACAGGAGGAGTAGAGAACCCTGTCCGGTCGGGCTTACAATCTAATAGGTTGGGTAACAGAGTATACAACAGGTGGGGGGATGTAATATGAGGACCATTCTAAACTTTCCAATCACTATGTATTCTATCAGATAGGACCCGGCACTACATAGTTGTTGGTGGAGTGATCTAAAGGTGTATGTATTTTAGTTGCCGGGAATTGTGTAGTGAGGGTGAGGTCGCCTTTAAGATGCCGTGCCAGTGTGCCTTGGGGCTCCCTGAGTACTTAGGGGGGCTCCACCTCTGAGGCGGGGCCTTTGGGAGAGAGTGAGGAAGGAGCTAGCTGCTTGTCTCCTGCTCCGAACGCGGACTACTGCTCCCCACTGTTCAACCTGGCGTGCGTGCAGCCGCTAGGCAGAATAGCACACGCAGTCCTCTACTGCCAGCCGCACTACGCACTGCTGTGTCAGCCGCCCTTGACCTGTACTGTCGTTCCAGTGAGGTGGATACCTAAACTACCTTGGGTCGCGCTTGAACTGCTGCATCCAACCTTCTGGAGTGCCCGCTACTTTGGGACATCATAACCACCTCTGGTGCCTCCTGCAAGTCACAGCATACAGTGGTCGTGCGCCTGGCCCGCTCTGGGGTAAGAGCTGCTTTTCCGCACTGTCATCATCTCAAGGACCCTTGTCTGAACTGTACCAAAGACTGGTTACTGTGGACTTTTGCCGTAACTATAATTGCTTGTTGCACAATTGTGCCATTTACCACCAGTGAGACCCAACTTCAGGGCCTCACAGTTTAATAAAGTTCCAGTTTTGAGCATTACAGTTGAGTCGTCTGATTGATTCCTGTGTCTTTACATCATGCTGCCTTATTTTTTACAAACTTAAGCCCCCAATGCACCTTTAGATCACTCCGTACAATTCCTTTAGATCTACCAACAACTATGTAGTGCTGGGTCCTCCCTGATAGAATACA
>CM070032.1:38927466-38946334 GCA_036250615.1 Ptychadena robeensis | reverse complement strand
CTTATGTGAAGATTTTTATGGGTTAAAAAGTCGTCTTATACGCCGGAATATACGGTACATTGGGCTGATGCAGACAGCTGTCAGAATTTACAGAAGTTGTTAACGTTTTGCGGTTCTGTTGTATGCCTCCATTAACTTTAATGGGAATGGTCTACAGATGCCTATCCAGGTTTTTTTGCACAGTGGTTGAGTGTTGTTTTAACTGTGTCATGTCACATGTCAAAAGAGTGTGTTCTTTTTTTGCAACTGAAGTGTGCACCAGCCCTCATATTTCTGAATCAGACACCCCTTTTTTTTAGCAAAGGCCTCCCTGGGAGGACTGGTTAGGGGGACCAACGAATGCATAGAGCTGTAAATACATACCAGCTTTTAACACAAATATTAAGTCATCAAATTCTTGAAGTTCTTCATCAGCGACCAGTGAACCATTACTGTACCCTCCTGATGGTGTGTATGCTGCACCATTCTGGGGGCTGTGCTTTTCCTGCCCACCAGAACGCTCCCACTCTGAGGATATCTGAAATACAGAAGAAGGAAGTACAAGCATTGGACAAAAGAAAACTATACTTGCACTGTAAAATAACATATATTTTTTAAACTAGTTTCCTTTTTAGTTACTAAATAATAAGTAAATAATCCACAACTTTATGTCTGAATAGTGCATACCAAGCAGCTCGCAAACCAATAAACTACAATGCCTAATACATAAAAAGGTACAAGCAAGCAGTTTGGTTTTTGTTTGAAGAAGAACATTAATGACATTCTGCTCAGTCACCGCAGATCCCTATGGGGGGCAAGGAGGGAGGCATATCTAGTGAGATGATAGTAATGCCTACTCTGATATAACTCTGCATACAGAGTTCTAAACATGAAGATTAGCAATCAGCCAGGGAATCTGGTTTCACCACTTCAAGGGATAGCATCACTATACCAAAAACTGAGCTCAAGCATACAAGGGCATGGGCTCAAATGTAGACTTGGTAAAAAACAAGAATTGACATTTAAACTCTGACAATTTTGTAGCAGGTAGACTGAAAAGCATTTTTTACGTCCATCTGTGGTGTACGGCCTTGCTTTTCACTGGCTTCATGGCTACGTTCTACCACTTGCCTCATTTATATTTCATCATAAAGCTTGTTGGTGGGACAAAATTAGTGGACATAAGTGAATCAGTTGGTTAGCCAAGAAAATGAGGACTGTATGGTCCCAGAAATGAAAAGGTATCCATACACGGGTCGATAATGCATTCGATTCATGCACGTTCACAGCAATTGATCGTATGGGAATCGAACCCTGCCCACCTTGACCGTTCCATCCCACTCTAATGAAATGTCGAGCAGGAGTTGGTTTACTTACTGTTCGATCACCATCCCCTTAGGTGGGGAGCCTCGATCCTCATTCAAAGTATCTGCCAGGGATACATTTTTGCATAAGCATGCAGTGATTGATGCATGTATGGCTAGCTTAAGTTTATGGAAGGTTTCATGTCTAAAAGAGTGTTAGTTGTTGGTAGTGGGCTCCCACTGTTCATTTGTTTATGAAGAAACTACTAGCCCAGAATAAGCATGCAATAGAAAATGTCAAAGTGTTGCTGGAACCAGTGGCCAAGAGAGTGACCAAGGGGCCCATATTTGAATACCATTCATACCTCCTCCATTGGTATAGATTTTTTAAACTAGTTTCCTTTTTAGTTACTCTTTAAAAAGATAAAATAGTCCACAACTTTGTTCTTCATATCTGAATAGTGCATACCCAGCAGCTCGCAAACCAATAGACCACAGTGCCTAATAAATGAAAAGGTACAAGCAAGCAGTTTGGTTTTGTTTGAAGAAGTACATTATTCTAAATGTGCTTAGTCACCGCAAATCCCTATGGGGGCTGAAAGAAGGAGGGAGGCATATCTAGTGAGATAATAGCAATGTCTTATCTGAAATAACTCAGCATACAGAGTTCTAAATATGAAGAATAGCTATCAGCCAGGGAATTTCACCACTTCAAGGAATAGCATCACTATACAGAAAAACTGAGCTCAAGCATACAAGGACATGGGCTCAAATGTAGACTTGGTTAGAAAAAAAAATTTGACGTTTTAATTGGACAGATTAAACTACCCAATATCCACCAACATTTGTCGACAATTTGACGATTTTGTAGCAGACAGAAAAACATCTTTTACGTCCATCTGTGATGTACGGCCTTGCTTTTCACTGTCTTCATAGCTACTTACTACCACTTGCCTCATAACTATTTTATCATAAGGCTTGTTGGTGGGACAAAATTAGTGGACATAGGCGAATCAATTGGTTAGGCAATGAAACAAGTAATGTATGGTCCAAGAAATGTTTGAAATTATGTTTATGAAAGGTTTCATGTGAAGAGGACATTTCAGGTCAATGTTAATGGCACTAAGTGAAATACTGGGGCTCCCACTGTTTATGAAGAAGCTAATGGCCCAGAATAAGCATGCAATAGAAAATGTCAAAGTGTTGCTGGAACCAGGGGCCAAGAGAGTGACCAAGGGACCTATATTTGAATACCATTCATACCTCCTCCATTGCACTAATGAGGTTCTGAGTAGATTTGCTTATCTCAGCTCCAGCTGGTGGCATCCCACTGCTGGGTGTAAAGAAGGCAGAGGCCGTGCCTCTGGGTCCATCCGCCTCAATGCTGTAGCTGGCTTTAACAGGGCAGCACAGCTGATTATGCATAATGAAGTAAACTACAAAGGCGTAGAGACCCTAGAGAGAAGAAATGGCATAAAAATTATTAATAAATTGCTTTGTTAATGCATTAATCTATAAAATAGAACAATATAATCACAAGCCATAATTCAGTTGACACACCATACACTCACATAAAATTAATTACAGTCAAGTAACAAGCAGATAGAAAATTCAGTATATTCATTTATCACAGATAATTTTCTCACAGAAGTATCATAAATCGACAGCAGGAACTACAAATAGAGACCAGACAAGGTGCATCTGTAGGTAGTAATCCCTTATATTGCTGGTCAGTATAGAAGTGACCCTTTACATAGTGACTCAACATAGAAGTGGACTCCTTCAATGATGGTCAGTTCAGAAGTTACTTTTTATTATCAGTTAAGAAATGACCCTTTACAGAAATGGACAATATAGAACCCTATATTTGTGGTTTGAGTCAGTCAAGTTATGACCCCATACATTTTCAGTTTAGAAATGCCCCCCTATATTTGTGGTCAGTCTAGAAATGTCCCCTTATACACCACATAAATTACTTTTTGCAACAACTATTAATTTCCTGAAAAGAATAACATGCATTAAAATGAATGCTAACAACAGGGTTGGCAATCCCCTTGGTAGTCAGTCTAGAAGTGACCCTTTACATTGGTAGTGAGTCTGTAAAAATGAGTTGAGAGGCATACCCTTAGATGGTCAGCAATCTGGAAGTGGAAGTTTAGATTGGTTGTCAAAGTGAAACCTTTACATTGTGAGTATGAGTAAATAGATCAAACTGCCTCTCCAGGAACATTATATACCACACATTAAGCTAAGGCTCCACTACATGGGGACAGAAACATGCTGAAAGCATGAGTTTTTCTTTCCGGTTTCCCTGTGGGGTTTCACCGCAGTTTTTTCTTTTCGTCCATTGACAGTCTCTTGACTGCGGTGCAGTGGTGAACCACGTATTTCTTTCCTTGTTCTCACTGCACCGCGGGCTATCCACAGCAGTGGAGTCTGACTCACTGGGGGTAATGGGAGTGGTTCCGTCGCGGCTCAAAAACCGTGCTGATACCGTCCCCAAAAATGCCTCAGTGGAGCCCTCTTAAAGTATTAGGGGGGGTTTCCAATTAGAGTATTGCTTGGCGGGAGGACCTGACGGAGCACATTCACTTACCTGCTAGGCGGATGCTGTGTCTTAGTTCTGCCGATGTACGGCTGAATGTGGTGGAGTAAGTTGAGCCTCTATATCGGCGGATGTCTACACAGCATTCAGTAAAGTCTATGTACTCTGTCGGGATCCCCGCCAAGCAATGTAAATTCCTATGGGAAATGACGTGCCAGTCTGTACTGGCACGTCATGCCCGCGGTTGGGGGCGTCAGTGGGCGCAGATTCAGAAAGCCCCAACTGGCGTTCTGGAACCCGGGGCATCCCGCGGCGCACAGGAAACACGTACCAAGCCCATTGGTAACAAATGTTTGTGCCAATAGTAAGTATAGGATATGGTATTCGCCATGTCAGCAATACCGCGTCATAGACTTACTATTGGCACAAACTTTTAAAACAGCGGGTAAACCGTGGGCGGATGCTATGGACACGCACACCCTGACGTGTCCATAACACCCCCCGTGGTTTAAAAGGGGGCATAGTGTAGACCCAGCATTACTGCTACAAACAACGCTTGAACTGGTCAAAAGTCTTTGTTATTTGCCATTTTATGCAAGCTCAGATCCCATAGAGCCACACCTTAGCTGCTTTGTATAACTTGCATGCTGCAGGACTGGATGTTACTGGGCTGTAAAGCACTATGACATCACTTTCAGTAGAATATGTTTACCAACTACACCCTCTAGTTTCAGTATTATGTACGGTAGTCTGTGTAGATGAATTGTTTCTTTTCTGTATTTAGAATGACCAGAAAATAACATTGAGTGACAGATAATCCAGAGAATCCCCGAGTATGATTTTCCTGCACACTATGACACTGGGGTGTGATTATTTTACAGGTACTTTCCAGAGAGTAATATAAACCTTTGTAAGGACATAGGTTATCGCTTACCGGACAGACACATAATAAAGCTATATTTGGGTACACAGTGACAGCGTTACAGGAAAACAATGTACTTTCCTTGCAGCCACGGTACAAGAACTGTAAATAACTTGTCCCTAAACAGAATAATCGCGTGTACTTTATCATTATCTACCAGGTTACAAGGAGTCGTATACTTTATTAGCTGGATCCTGGGGATGTTTTATATTGCACTGTATAATGCAGAGATTAGTGTATGCACCCTATTAGCACAGATAAACGTATGATAGATCTACTGACTATTTGCTGGAGTTTTTTTTTTTTTTAAAGGATCAATATACCAAGGAAAAACTCTACTATGAGCGATACATCAAAAGTCAACAGATGGAGTATTTGATTGGACTTTACAGGCATGTGGAGCAGTCAAGTGCATGGGTCTCTACATTAGGCATACATAGTCTTCTAATGGCAACCCCATTGCCCTTATACTGTTTATTGTATGATAAACTTTTCAGCATTTTACACTTTCATGATTGCTGAATACCTACAGTCCCTACTGACTGCTAGTGGTTCCCTCACTGGACCTTCATGTCTACAGAGTCCTGTTGTAATGCAAAGCTGATGGTGAAAACACTAAAAACATTGACATTTAGACCTGAAGTCTGTCAGGGTGTTAAGTGTTAAGTTCAGCCCCTATTGTTACAATTGTGTATGTATCAAAATGGAAGCCTTGCCTTGTCATGGACATAGTCATATATGTCACAACACGGTTATGCTTTTAAGAGTCAGCCAATGGATAAACTGATGTAATTACTGTGTATTCAAATATTTGTTAGCATTTATTCTTCATTTGATTGATTTCTTACCTGAAGGCTGTTGAAAATGATAAAGAGAACCAGCATCCAAAGGTGTCTGTAGGCCACATGTAACCCACCCCAAAGCCAGGTTACTGATATAAGAGCAAACAGGTACAGGATCAGGGGTATCTCTGAAAAAGTAAGCACACAATATTAACTAGCACATGAATTTTGCCATCTAGTGTGAGTAAAACAACTTGTTTATTTACTACTATGAATAAAAATATTGACAGGTCTTTGAGATTTAGAGCGAGCAGTCTAGACTATAGGTGTCCATACATCTTACAATCTTACCATACAATTTCTGTACAATCAACTTTTGTTCTACGAAAACCATGTAATATGAGGACCTTTCTAAAGCAGGTTACACACATGTAGATATAGGCCAGATCGATGGCCGATTCAAGTGCCGTGCGCGCTCACGGCCATCTATCTGGCCCATATCATATGCGGCCATCCCTGTTTTTGTGCGGGACCAATCAATCCCGCTCGAAAACAGGGATATCAGACATGACCTTTAAATACGACCGATGTCCGTTGCTTTGCATGGAAACCGTGCGTCTCCATGCAAAGCATCGGTTGAGCTGGAGAGGCAGAAGAGCTGTCTCCCCCACCGATATCGGACAGCAGTGCGATGACGTCATCACTCTGCTGCAGGGAACATCAGACGGCTCAAATATGGAGCCATGTGTTCCCTGCTTAAACCTTTCAATCACTATGTATTCTATCAGGGAGGACGCGGCACTACATAATTGTTGGTACATCTAAAATAAGTTGTACGGAGTGATCTTAAGGTGTATGGGGGGCTTTAATATTATTTGTCCTTTATATAGTAGTTTGTATTGAATTAGCAGTAATAGTAGAAAAGCTTAGGAACATATGGATTAAAACATTTATTGAACTATTAATAGTATAAAATATTCTAATCTGTACCAGAAATTAGTCAGGCTTTATCGCCCATGCCCATCACAATGACCCAGCATCACAAATGATATTGAGCTACTGGTCTTTATAATGGACATAACAAACCAGAGAGGGATACGGAGATTCAATTATAAAATCGTTATTATAGGAATGCCTTTTCCTGAATGCTCTATTAGGAACATATGTGTATAACACAGTATGTAGCCTTGCCTGGCCAGAATATCCTATCTTCTTCATGCCGGCAATATGTTAACTATGCCATCCACTAGTGAATGTCTTAAGAAGAACTTTTAGGTCATCACTAGTTATTGGTATAGACTGTGCAAAACCCAGGCATGTGATTGGTATCAGGTAGATATCAATAGTTTATTTGGTTAAACATTCATATAGTGTACAGCGGCCTTTATTGACACTGAAAGTTGATTAGTTGCTATGGATTACTTTCTTAGGTTGTAAGTTATTCAAAAAGGTGGGAAACCGGATCTCTGACTGATGAATAGGCAGATAACTAGTTAATAGGAACATAAAATTGATAAACATAGACCCAACAAGGGGGTTTTCTAAACAGACTTTGCATAAAGATTTAGGCCTGGGAGCACAATATGAAGCAGGTTCTAGAAGAAGTTGTTATTATTAGACTGTTCAGCTGTCTGGCTTCCATTCTTCAAATATTTCTGATCAGGAAGAGCTTAGTACGTTAGCATGAAAATCCTTGCAAGTGTGGGCTCTGCATGCAAGAATGAAGTCAACAAACTGAAACATTTCCTGCTAATTAAAGTAATGCTTACAATGAAAGGCAAGACATACCTAACATGATTATATAATAAGTAAACAGAACTTAACCACTTCCTTGTATACCTTGGGTATGGTCAGGTCCATAAATATTGGGACATGGATACAATTCTAAATTTTTTGGCTCTATACACCACCACAATGGATTTGGAACAAAACAAACACAATGTGCGTTAACTGCAGACTGTCAGCTTTAATTTGAGGGCATTTACATCCAAATCAGGTGAACGGTGTAGGAGTTACAGTTTGTGCCTTCCACTTGTTAAGGGACCAAAAGTAATGGGACAGAAAAATAACCATAAATCCAACTTTCCCTTTTTAATACTTGGTTGGAAATCCTTGGCAGTCAATTACAGCCTGAATTTTGGAACGCATAGACATCACCAGTTGCTGGGTTTCATCCCTGGTGATGCTCTGCCAGGCCTGCACTGCAGCTGTCTTCAGTTCCTGCTTGTTCTTGGGGAATCTTCCCATCAGTTTTGTCTTCAGCAAGTGAAACCATCCAATGAGTTCCAAAGCACTTGGCTAATAATGAGAATAAGATAATATTGCCCCAAACACTTCAGAATTCATTCTGCTGCTTTTGTCAGCAGTCACATCATCAATAAATACAAGAGAACCAGTTTCATTGGCAGCCATACATGCCCACGCCATGACACTACCACCACCATGCCTCACTGATGAGGTGGTATGCTTAGGATCATGAGCAGTTCCTTTCCTTCTCCATAATCTTCTTTTCCCATCACTCTGGTACAAGTTGATCACAGTCTCATCTGTCCATAGGATGTTGTTTCAGAACTGTGAAGGCTTTTTTAGATGTTGTTTGGTAAACTCTACTCTGGCCTTTCTGTTATTGAGGCTCACCAATGGTTCACATTTTGTGGTGAACCCTCTGTATTCACTCAGATGAAGTCTTCTCTTGAGTGTTGACTTTGACACACATACACCTACCTCCTGGAGAGTGTTCTTGATCTGGCCAACTGTTGTGAAGGGTGTTTTCTTCACCTGGAAAAGAATTCTCCAGTCATCCACCACAGTTGTTTTCCATGGTCTTCCGGGTCTTTTGGTGTTGCTGCTCACCGGTGCGTTCATTCTTTTTAAGAACGTTCCAAACAGTTGTTTTGGACATATCTAATGTTTTTTCTATCACTCTGATGGGTTTGTTTTGGTTTTCCAGCCTAAAATGATGGCGTGCTTCACTGATAGTGACAGCCTTTTGGATCTCATCTTGAGAGTTGACAGCAAATGCATATTGCACACTTGGAATGAATTCTGGACCTTTTATCTGCGCATTGTAATTGGGATAATGAGGGAATATCACACACCTGGCCATGGAACAGCTGAGAAACCAATTGGCCAATTACTTTTGGTCCCTTAACAAGTGGGTGGCACATATGCAAACTGTTGTAATTCCTATCCCGTTCACCTGATTTGGATGTAAATACCCTGAAATTAAAACAGACAATCTGCAGTTTAAGTACATTGTGTTTCATTCCATATCCATTGTGGTGGTGTATAGAGACTAAAATGTTAGAATTCAATGTCAATATCAGAATATTAATGGACCTTTCTGTATATTCTCTGTGTAATGAAAACCTGCTGGAACTTCATTGGTTATTTCCTAGGAAGCATAACTTAACTGAGTTTTGTGTACAGTGCCATTGTTGCCAGTGTAATGTAGTCATTAGCCACAGTTTATCTTAGTTTTGAATCTCTGACCCACTTTAGATTGCAACATGCAAATTACAAATAAATCAAAAACAAATCCTTCAATGATCTAAATCCAGTACATGTAATATCTTCAGACCTAGTTCATATCTGTCTGGTTGAATGAGTGTTGGGCAATGCTAAGCATATTCAAATACTGCACACAGTAGGCCTAACTCAAATAGTCATGTCAAACTTACATAGCAGCTGGTAACTTTATGTGTATTTACATAAGGCTAGAGATCTTTTCAATCAGGTTCCCTCTTACATCCTGGTACTCACCACAGCAGCAGTAATGCTGATGCCTGTCCTCATTGACCAATAGCAAAGCCCAGGAAGCAGAAGTTGAAGTCAGCCAACCAAGATAGCTGATTAAACATTTCATACTAGATTTGGATGAATAAAGTTTTCCCAGCTATTTTTTTAAGTCACATATATCTTAAATTCAGCTGATTGCTACTTTACTTTAAACATAACAGTATGTTAACATCTCTCAAGCTTAGTTCTCCTTAGGCAATGTCTCCACTGTATTGTGTGCTCCATTGGGACCCCCTGCATTAAGCGCAGTACTTTGTGGGGTCCCGACAAGACACATACACATTACCTGCCAGGCGGATCCTCTGTTTACACACCCGCTGATGCAGGAGTTAACGTACTGCTGGCGTGACTACTACTACTTTCAACGCCATGTGAGCAGAGGATCCGCCGTGCAGGTAATGTGCATGTGCTCCGTAGGGACCCCCACGTTTAACATAGGGGGTCCCGATGGAGCACACAATGCAGTGGAGACAGCCTTACATTGAATATCAGTAGGAAGAAAAAACCTTAGCAAAGCCTCAGTTTAAGGGATGTTTGGTAGCATCTCTAGTAGAGGACGAATGGTTGAGAAGGGTGATGTATCCTTACAAACCTAAGTTGATTGTGGGTATAGGTCGGGTTCAACCCTTTAAACAAGCATGCAATATTTATGCCCATACAATCGAGGAGCTGTTCAAGAACAGCGCAATGGTATCATCAAGCTTCCTCAATATCAAGCTGCAGCACTTCTGCATCATCGATCTCATTTAATACTTTGAATTCAGCTTTCTTTAACCTCCTGGGTGTTACACACGTGGCACATTTTTTTTCCTACCCACCCGGAAGGTCCCGTGCACAACTCATCACTGGAGACACCGGAGTTATGCTGGGAAAAGGCGACACCCCTCCATTTACATGGAGGTCTATGGCGCCGCCTACCCCTGCCCCCTTCATGTCACCGGTGATGCGATCGGGGGCAGACCCGGATGCATCGGCATACATGCTGATGCTCCCGATTGGCAGGGGAATCCTGCAGACAGGTAGGATTTTCCATAGTTAACTCAAACACCCAGGAGGTTATGCAGGATCAACTGATCATACTGCACTCAATTGTGTTCAAATCTATTGAAAAATCGAGCAGGGTATGCCTAGCTTTAGATACTAGAAATAAAACATAATGTTAAAATATGCACATTTCAATATGCTAAACTTAGTAAGTATATACATTGAGATACTGTTAGTGGGCTGACAAAAATGAAAATGTACTCACTTAGGTCTTAGCACGGGTGAAACAGTAGGTCATACAAACCAAAATAAATGGACTATTGCAGGGATGTATCTTTGTTTGGTTTACTTCCTCTATAGGTCTGCTGGGTGTCAGGCTAATGTTAAAGACTTGTAGTTAAATATAAAAACACCTAGTTACAGTACAACCAACCCAGTTACTGTGGATTGCTTCAACCTACCTTATTTTTTTTAGATTATTATTTAGGACAGAAATAAGTAAGTTCATTCTGGAAATACTGTACCTGTGGCGTTGGGTCTCCCTCTGAACACATCATCATATGCTTTCCATTGTTGTGTGACTTGATATGCATGACTGAAAACTACAACCACAACCACAAGGCAAACCAATGGCACAAGTGCTGCAGTGAACAGAGCTGCATAGATATTCGGAATAAAACACCTGGAAGATATAAGTGAATACAAGTTATTGATTACATCTCTATAAATAAACGCTTTCTCATTGTAAAACAAACAGTTTTGAACCTAATCCTGTTGACCTTTAGCATTTGAAGACCCAGCCTATGTTGCCTGTTTTAGATCACCATTCACTTCAAGAGCTGTCTAGCTTTGTATAATATAAATAAATATCCATAATGGCTACACATTCTATTTCTATAGGTAACATTAATCTTTTTGTTTAATATTTGTTTATTGAAATTTTCAAAAAGAACAATACAAAGAGTGTGGAACACCACACAGAAAAAAAAAAAAAAAAAAACACACATCCCCACAAGGGGGTCTTGAAACAGTCCACCCAGACCGTCCGGGTCTCGGCATAACAGGAGCATCAACACGGAGGGGGGGGGGGGGGGGGGGGGAGTGGTAATCCCCGCTACCTGAGTGTCCAATAGTCCAAGGCACAAACGAGCAATAAGCCAGGTAGGCTGGGGCGTCGTAACACCGTGTTTAGGGTGATAGAACCAAATTACAAACATTAAAACCGGAAAGCCCTGGTGGACTAAACAGAACACACCACAAAAAACACACAGAACAAGAAAACGTATTAAAATTGCCTGATTGTTTAGAGCCAACCATGATTTTCTAAAGCAAAATAGAAAAACTTTTTTTTCTGACAGCAGGAGGGTTTATTTTTTTGCAGACCTCCCCTTCCACTTTCTGACGTTTTGCCTTGGCGAGGGTATCTGGGATTTCTATCCTAGGTAACCTTGTGCCTGTAGAGATCACGCCTGCCTAGTCTCACGGGATCTGCAAGACTGATGGGTGATGATAGGAAAGAGGTATGTTCCTATCCTCTCATCACTCAGCAGCTGCAAGGATGAGACTTGTCATCTTTGCACCTCCCCCACACCGGAGCTCTTCACACGCCTGAGCTTCAGCAGAGGGTGGGTGGTGTCAGCTGTATATCCGAAAGTTGCTTCAGCTTTCCAGTAATTAAGATTCCTGCCAACAAAAAAGAAAAAAAACAAAAACTGGCTGTCTCTCCCGAGCTGTCAGATGAGAGATGCGGCCACAGCCAGATCCCTCATCTGTACTGTACTGTTTCTACCAGCAGAGCCCTGCTGATAGAAGCAGTGCAGCAGAGAGACATACATAGAAGCTGCCAGCCAGCAGAAGGGAGATGAATAGTGCAGAATCCATCACGCACCCCCTCCCGCCTGAAGTGTGCTCTCTGGTGACACAATTTTTGTGGCTGAAATTGGGTACTGCAAGGGATTTCTTTTTCAAGTGATTTGAACATTTAAATACTTTGTTTCTGGTTTTCTTGCTCTACAAATTGGGTGTGTCTTATGGTCCATAAATAGAGTATATATAAAACAATGTCTGCACTGAGAGGGAAAACCCCCAGACAAACAGATACGTATTCAACATAATCACATGTGGAACCGCTTTATCTTCTGCCCCTAATCATATAATGCAGATACCCATAGTGAAAGTCTTGGCCACCATTACATAAGCACATAGGGTCAAGTATGCTTCCAGCCTACTGATTGGACAATCTGGCTCCTGCAGCAGCACTGTGGTCAGCACATCTGAGCAACAAGTGTCTGTCTGTCCAAGTATGAAGTTGCCTATACAGTTGGTCTGATATAAAGGCAAATTTACAACTTAAATTAGTTGCTGGGAACATTTAAACTAAACTGAAAAAAATAAACTGTTTTGGTGAATGTCCTTGGGGTACATCACCAGCAGATCTAGTGCTTAGGCCTGTCCACATGTTATAGCCATAACAAAGCCAAACAAGGGCAGACTAAGCATTTTCTACCTTGTACAATGAACAAACATATGGAGGAGTGTGCGCTTATCTGTTTAATGGGCAAAAATAGGACATTCTACAAAACTCAGTTATTTCTGAATTATTATGTTATTTCTGAAAAGTTAGAAGAAGAAATGGAATACTATTATAATAAACATTAAATAGAAGAAAAAAAAACACTTAACAATATATGTAACTTATAAATAAGTAAGACGCATCACAGATATTTTGTCCACGAGGAAAACAAGCCTTGCTTCATATTCCCACTAACTTCCCATCTGCACATCCTCATTTTCCCATCCCTGTATTATTATTTTTCTGCTTATTATGGGTTCCTAGGCAGGTAAATGATGTGTTATTAATGGCATAGTTCAGCACAGTTTTGTTTTGGCTAGGCAGATTGTTTTACTAACTGACAATAACACATTTTATTAGTTGAATTTTTTTTTGTTGTCTCACATGAGAGTCATCCAAAGTTCTCACTAGTTTATTTAAAAGATGTAAAATTGTGACAGATGTAGATGAAGCACGATGGAAAAAACCCAGTTCTAGAGGAAGTGTACACCCAGAACCGAATGATAACTTTGGATGGGTAGTGATGGCTGAACTATCCGCAAGGCGGACAGTTCGGCGGCGAACATGGATGTTCGCCCTCCTTCTCGCCAGCGAGCAGTGCGGGTGTTCGACCCGCCCCGTTCGCCGGCAAGAAGAAGATCTCTATTCTTCCTCCGGCAGGATCAGAACCTGCGAGATCGTGCCGGAGGAAGAATCTTTTCACTAGAAGACCAGGCATAAAGCCGGTCTCCTAGTGAAAAACCGGCTCGGGAACAGGAAGTGACGTCAGTGACGTCACATCCGGCTACTTTAACCAGGAACCATGCGTTCCAGGGACCGGATGTGACGTCATTGACTTTAAAAGTCCGACCCGCCCATTCGCGTACAGTCCTGGCCGATGTTCGGCCATCACTATGGATGGGATATACTTTTCTGTCCACCTCCCTCAATACTACCTGCCTGGAATACCTTGAAAGTTGATAAAACAAATCTATAGTCCAACCAACTAAAGCTATATTAATAATGACCATTAAGGCTGTGACATATGTTATTATCGTTTATTTTAATAATATATTTTTGAAATCACATGCATTTTCCCCTGCTGACTACCATTGAAGGCCCTTAAGTAAAACTTAAGCCAGGCATACACGGGTAGAGTCCCATGCAATCGTCCGGTGATCAATCACAGCGTGGTGACATCATGGGCACATCAATACCCGTTTGATAGGGACCCGGTTTACCCATGGTCCCCCGGGGTCTCTGCTTTCCCCCAGCCAGTGACCGGCTGGGCAGAAGCAGAGAGAGAGAGAGTCAGCCAGCCTGCACTCCCCTTGCACAGAGATGTGCTGGCCCCGCCCCCTTCACACTCCCAGCTAGCTAATCGCAGCAGCCCTTCAGCTGGCACCCCTGCTGAAAACCGATTGGTCAAGTTCCTTGGGTCCATAGATTCTTGGGTTCCGTTGATCCTGCTCGAAGGAACCGTGGATGGCTCAAATCGGCGCCCGATGTTGCTCTTATCTGTTTATCATCATCTTCATCATTTTCATCGAGCCGTGTATGCCCGGCTTTAAACAGGCTATCTTTAGTCCAATACCTTATTTACATTCATACATCATGTAGTACAGGGCTCATTAAAGTAGGCCCCCACAGGGTGGATATGGACCTCCAAAATTGTATAACCAATCCCGAACTTTGCTGCAGTGTGTCAGATGGGGGATGTGGTGTTGTTTTGCTCTTGGGCCAAGAAGTTTCACAGCAGATGTACTAGAGATGTATGAGTGTCGGTGACATGATGCACTGGGCCCCAAGTTAAGTGATAATATAGATCAATAATGCTTTGTTGTATATATAAAATATGTTTAAAAAGAAACATAAGCAAATTACAAAAGTACATAAGTAAAGGCATGTAGTATTAGAACACAAATGGTAGTAAAATACCTTGCCCTGGACCTTTAATATAAATTTGATGTACTTAATGGAACTAAAATGTTGGAGGACTGATTTCAAAATTCCTCCCCTAGAGCAATGCCTGTACCACACATTCACAAAGACACACAATGAATGTGTTCAGGAAATAGCTAACTATTAAGTGCATAGATCAAAATTTTACATGGCAAATGATTTGTATTTCTTTCAATCCATTTCTGAGATCCACACAGATCAGCCACATAGTACATTACTAGCCAACAATACTGAGGCCTTGAGCCTTCTCTTCTACACCTTCAGTTACCGGGCTTGTCCTCACCCCCACATTGTTATTGAACAATTACTGTTCAGATTGAAAGAACATTTTTTGGTACTTTTTTTATTCCTATAAAATGGGCTTGATTAAAAAGCTAAACGATCCAGATATGGCCACTGGGCCTTAAGCTAGGCATACACATAGGCATACAATTTTTTTAAAGAATCAAGCACAATCGAGTGCTGTGTGCGTTCACATTGCTAGATTGTGCATGAATCTATTCAAAAATAGAGCGGTACGGCCTTTCTTTGAGCAGGATCAATCGATCTCGCTCATAGAAAGCTCGGTCGAACAGGGAAGCATTGGTAAACCCTGTTCTATTCCATCACTTTATTATCGGATGGGATGCAGAAGTACTACGGCTCGAGAAAGCTGAGAAGATGACATCTTTGCGCTGCACTTGAACGGCCCCTTCATTGTACGCGCATTGAGCTGTGTATGTCTAGCATTAGTTTGCCACTTTTCTCTGCCACATCTAGTTGCTGCATAAATTAAGTTCAAAGTCCATTCAGCTCAAACATCCCTTTCCTACATCTGCAACACTTAGGGTGATACAATTTTTGGGGGCTTCACAATTAACTCATAAAATCTTAATTTTGCAAAACCACCCCTAGTGCTCATACATTTATAAGCAGCCAATGGCCATAGTTCTACTTTAGGATCTGAAATGTCCACACGTTACCAGTTGTGTAAGCTGGCTCCTTTCCAGGATTCCAGTAATTACATAGCCTTCTGTTTTTCACGTTGACCTTATATACAGAAACATTATGAAAAACAACAGCCTGTTTAAAGCCTATTACGAGTGATTCTGTAGATGCTGATTACTTCCTTGTTCTTTCTTTTGCACACCATTAACCCATACATTGCTTGATTATTGCTAATTAAGCCTCCCTCTGTTACAGTATGAACAAGCATGAAGCATGGACAGTCATTTTTTTTTACAATTTGTTGTATTTTGAGCTGTTATGTGTTATTACTTTGGAGCATTTCATAACGCTCTACCAGCATATGTGTTTGTGTAGCAGCATGTTGTATTTACCTGGAATGACTCTAGCTTGGCACACAGGCAGATAGTGTCTAAACATGCAGGAAAGCAATCTTCCTTCTTCCCTAACCCTGGATTCCACCCAGCTGGCAACTTCTGTCTGCTAAAACCAGCACTAAAAAGGGCTTTCAGTTATATAATCATATAATACTGTATAACAATAACAGCAGGTTACACAACACATGATAATAAAGGTACCATCTACTGACAAAAACATAATCAATAAAACAGGACAGCAATCCGGATTTTACATGGCTGGACAGAAAAACAAAAAGGGACACAAGCAACAGTTTAACTTTATTACTTTTTTTTACCTATGACAAAAGAAGGTGCATCACTAGTATTTGCTAACTTGTCAACAACACCCCAATAATAAGGTGCTCTATCATCCAAACAAATAGGTTGAACTATGATGTCAGATTTTCCATGCTAAAGCCCCCATACACGTTCCGATTTTTTGTACGCATTTTGCCCGACCGACCAACGTGGTCGGGAGATTAATCGATCGGGAGATTAATCGGATGCGGAATTATGTAAAATCGGAACGTGTATGGGGGGCTTTAGATTTAGTTTACAGAGTGTGATGGCCGAACTGTCCGCAAGTTCGGCCGCCAACATGGATGTTCGCACTCCTTCTAGCCGGCGAGCAGTACGGGTGTTTGAGAAGGAGCTTACAATTCTTCCACTGGCCGGATCAGGAGCAGCAAGATCCCGCAAGAGGAATAATCTTTTCACTAGAGACCGGGTAGAGAACCCGGTCTTCTAGTGAAAAATCATCTTGAAAACCAGAAGTGATGTCAGTGACGTCACATCCGGCAATCAGAACCAGGAACTATGCACAATAGGCGGGGAATCTGAATCCGTCTGTTCGCGATTGGACCTGGCCAAAGTTCAGCCATCCCTATTTACGGACCTTGTTTATTTGCTGGAACAGGAAGGGACCATTTTCAAACTGTTCCTCCAAAGTTGGGAGCATGCAGTTGTCCAAAAGATCTTGGTACCCTGAAACATTTACAGTTCATTTTACTGCAACCAATGTGGCAAGCTCAACCTCTGAAAAACAACCTTAACCCCCCTCCCCCCTCTATCAAAATGTACACATGTCATAATGAAGTTAGGCAATTACAGTTCTCATGGGATCTTATAAATCTAGACTTGTCTATTGGTATCCCACACAGACAGGCACTCCAGAGAACATATCTCCACTGATCTATCGTCCAATGGTAGTGTTCTTTACATGCATTGCACTTTGGGTTTTAGGGGTTGGATGCACCTGCCTAGCCATGGAAACCCATTCAATAAAACTCCTGAGCTCATCTGAAGGCAATATGAAGTCAATGATTTACATTTTGTGGTATCATAATTGTTGTTGTTTCCTCTTGCTAACAATACCACCAGTTGACCTTGAAATATTTAGAATCAAGAAAATTTCACAAACCAAGTTATTGCATGCTAACCTATCATGGCACTATGTTGGAATACAATGAACTCCAGAGAGCGACCCATTCTTTCACAAATGTGTGCAGAAGCAGTCTACATGCCTAGTTGCTTGATTTCATATACCCGTAGTCATGGAAGTAAGCGCGTTTGGCAATCAGTGGGCCATTAAATCTAAGCGTGTATGGGGGGCTTTATCCAGATCCATAAACACAATTACATGTACATATATATCAGTTTTGCATAGGCTTCTAAAGCTGATATGCCTAAATAGTTCTGGACATGGTATAAAAATGATTAATATCAATATGATTTTTTTATGTGTCCACAACGAACAACAACAATCAAGAGATTAGGCTTTAAAAAGGTGACAACATTGTTCTTGTGTGTTTCCCCTTACACATGGTGTTCAGTTGACCTTTACATTTTTTTTACAACACATGCCAATGTACCGATTAGAACACCAATCATAAGTCGACATTTACATGGTTGACTGGGTGCCCCATGTTGAGTTTGCCAGACAGTGGTTCTAATTACTCATGTAAATGAGCCCTAAATGATGATATTTACAGACTATGTACAGTATATTCATTTTGCCTTTACGTTCAGGCTGTTAATGTAATTCTTGGCATATAGTTGTATGCCTAAGACAAAATCAACAAGATATTTAATGTCATGGCTTATGATGTGGCTTGTTTTAAATAGCGTGCCAGGGATTAAATCATCCTTGTTGTTCACTTACTGCGAAGAACGAAAAAGTGTTCTTTACTAGGATGTAGAGGTGTGACCATCAACAAACACAGAATTCATTGTTGTACAACATATGTTCAGCAATAGCACCATTACTATAGTGATGAGCATTAAATGTTTTAATTATGCAGGACTATTTACCAAAACAACTTTTAACATTCTTTCAAACTATAAAAAAAAGGCCTTTCTGCTTTTTCTTTAGTTTGCTTTATGTTTGGTAATACATGTTAAGCATTTCCAAAAAGTTCACATTATATCTAATGGACCTGTTCACATAAAAATGCATGTCAACATGAAGCCTATAGGTGAGAAACAGGCCTACATGTCATTGTTGTCATTAAAAAATGTCTTCCATGCGTTTGTACATGCTGCACCCTTTACTTCAGGTGGTAGCCACTACACCAATTCAACCCAGTTATATCAATACAGACAGACCAATTAAGTATTGCAAAAGATGCAAAAATAATAAAGGGGACTCGGAAGCTACATTCACCACATCCGATAGAAAATAGGAAAAAAGGGGGTATGG
>CM070032.1:38904136-38927366 GCA_036250615.1 Ptychadena robeensis | reverse complement strand
AAATAAAGAACTTTGTAGCTTACCGGTTCCAATCACTGTCAGTACTTTGGCATCACCAGGTCTCCTGGCCTTGATAAAACAGAGACTGATGAGACGGACATTCAATATCTGGTGTTGAAACAGCCCTACCCGGGGCAAATTTGACGCGCTCTGGGTTTGATGGATCTTCTCCTTTTCTATTCATTTATGTTGTTGTGATTTTAAGATTTGATACGAATTTGCACAATCAAGGACTCAAATAAATATTGTGAATCCCACTCCTTCGACTGGAACTCCATTTTTGGTAAACCCATTTCTTTCACCTTAAAAGTCCACTGAGGGTTGGCCACCCTCTTACTTGGGTTTAGTTCACCCATACCCCCTTTTTTCCAATTAAGTATTGCAGTTTTGCTGATACCTCTACCACCACAAGTTTTTAAATCTGCAGCAATATGACCTTATAAAAATTCAAAAGATCTATATATATATCCCTCACAGCCCTCCCTCACTTCACTGGTGACGCTGGAATCGTGCTGGGAAAACGTGACGGCGCTCCAGTAACATGGAGGTCTATGGTGCCGCCTACTCCCGCTACTTTCGCGTCACCAGTGATGCGATCGAAGGCGGACACGGAAGCATCGGCATACCGAGAATCTGGTGGACAGGTAAGTTTTCCCAAAGTTATCTCGCGTTAAGTTTCATGATTGATGAAACTCAACACAAGATAACTTGGGGAGAGCGCTCAGGAGGTAAACCTCCCTAGCGCACTGCTGAGTTTTTTACATTGTAGGCCTGTAATTTTTCCAAAGTATGTCCATACAGGAGTCTGGTAGACATCCTGATTATAATAACATGTTCAGATGCTTTGTGAATAACTCACAATATCAGATAATTAATACTTCAATAATTCACTGTATCAGGTAAATTAGCACTGCAACCCTTAGATGGCGCTGCAGATGTGCCAGGTTACATAGAGCATGGGGGGGGGGGAGTGATCCGTTCCTCTGCAGCTGCCCCTTCATTAGATCGGAGCCACACAGAGCAGTGAGTTTGTTTTCTTGTGGCTCCAATCTCTGCCTGACGAACCCAGCTCGTCCACTGCAGTTCTAAAAGGGCAGAGCTGGACAAGCTGGGACCGTCAGGAACGACAGGAGGGTTAAACGCCCCCAGTGGCCACTCGCGATATTGTGCCCTGTGATAACTTCCAGAAGCCTGGCAAATATGGAGTCTCTTATACGATTCCGGGGAACAGCAGGTAAGTATATTATTTTAGGATTGTGGAGCCCTAAGCTCAGAGATGAGTCCAACTTTTATTTTACATATTTATTTTTAACATATGAGTATACATCCCATTTGTGAGTAAATACATTGCATTTTATATTTAGACATTCTTATTTTGTCTACCCTATATACCATGTTGAATATAAAGTAAAATACATTGTTTCAAAGACTAAAGCCCCCCATACACGTTCCGATTATTCTCCCGACCGATTTTTCGTCCGATCCGGTCACCCGATTTTCACCTAAAATGTTATGGTCGGTCGGTCGGCTGGCACGAAATATCGGAATTCGAATTATCACCGATCCATCAGCCCGACCCTATTTATTAACAGCAGATTGACCAAAAATTTACGGACAGGTCCCAAGTGGTCCCGACCAATTTTTCGGCCGATTTTGAGAAATCGGGATCGGTCGGGTACATAATTCCGAATCCGATTAATCTCCCGATCGATTAATCTCCTGACCCGATCGGTCGGGCAAAATTCGTACGAAAAATCGGAACGTGTATGGGAGGCTTTAGCTTATGTGGTTGTTTGGGATCTGCAGGGCATGTGGCATGTTGCATCTCATCCACAGTTGCCAAAAGACATAGAATACGGATGGGCAGCTGAGTGGCAGATCTAGGTAACTGATGTACTAGTTCTATGATTAGTAGACCTATTCTAAATGTTCTGGGTGCCAAAATACAGGGAAGCTGGGTCATGTTGTACTCCAATGTATAGGTATAATTGCCCTCTGTAAACACTAATACTGTATATATTGTGGGGGTGCTCTCACAGCATCAATCCACGCAAATGGTATCATTTCAGGGCTCCTGCCCACGTTAATTTGAGCACACAGTCCAAAACATAACTTACCCTCGCAGGGGTTAATGGCAATTAAAAAAAAAGTCACTCAAAATGCTAAGACTCCTGGCTTCAAACGTCCAACATAAATGGTCCTGGGTTTAGCTTCCCAGTAGGAACAGCTCTTGGCCTCACACTCTCTGTGTGCCTCCTGTTTCCATGGCTCCAGTTGCCACAGGTCTGGGCCCCACACTCCTCGTGTGCCCCCCTGTCTACACTCAGAGCCCACTGTCTCCTACTTGGTCTGAAGCTGTGTCTTCAACTTCTATCAGGACCCTGACACACTGGTCTCTGCTCCTTTTGTGGAGACACACCAGGCTCCACTTACCTGCAAACAGGTGTTAACCATTGGAGTGTACCTGGGGGAATAGGAAGGCCCACCCAGTTCCATCCTTCCTATCCCAGAGTCCGGTAGCTCTTTAAGAAAACTAAAACCAAACCACTCTGCAACCTAGTGCAAATAATTCCCAGACTCCTTCCAGGACACCACCTAATGGTCAATTCACACAGTGACAGATGACCAGTCTGTCGCAATATATACACATAAACATATACAGCAGCCACATCTTTTAGTACATCTGTATATTACTGATTACTTCCAGGTAAGTTTAGAAAGTAAACATATATACTCCCTTATTTTTATTATCTGATGCAGTAAACAGAATCAAATACTAGAATAATCACTTCCTGAGCTGACACTTGGTAATGGAGACTGGTGTAACACTCATGTGAAAATTCATACGCCTGGAAGGTCATAAATCATATTGTACTTATGCTGTGCGTTCTCATTACCTGAAAGTTAATTTAGGGTTGTAAACTGCTATGCAGAAGGGTTGTAAACTGCTATGCAGAAATGATACCATTAAACAGCTTTTATGAATTGAAAATGAGATCCCTCTAATGGTTTACAGAATTTCCATTTGGTGGGGAACTATAGTGATTGTGATGAACTTTTGACGTTTCACAAACGATGTATTTTTCAGCCATAAAGATGCTATAGGACGCACCCTTTACTTCGGAGCATCGGATAAATGTTTCGGCTTTCTCCTACTCTGCTGGCCAGAGCTTTATGCTCCCCGGTTGTCTCTCCCATGTCAAGCAGCCTAGCTTACACAGAGTGAAATCCAATCCAGGCAGATCTCTCCTATGCAATGTCTACAAGCTGAATTGGCAGATCACACAATGCCCGGCTCTCTGTGCAAGTGTGTGTAAGTTGCAACATGAGTCCAGCTCTCACACACAGTCAGAGCTGGATGGGAGAGCTGCTCTTTCACCTGGCTTTGCTCTTCTTTGCTCATATAAACAATGAACTACAGATGAAAGATCCGCCCATGGCTATCCTTCTCACCGGGGGAGCGAAGGCACTGGCAGGGAGCTACGGTCTTCAGAATATAAGACGCAAACAAAAGTACGTATTATAGTCCAAAAATACGGTACTTTTTGTAATGATTTTATGTTTTCCTGTAAACTTTATTTTCCTACCAAAGCTTTATATGTATTTGTTTTACTTTCGTGTTTCCACAGGTGCTCCTAACCTCCAGCTGCTTTGCATTTGCAATGGTATCCATTAATTTTAAGGGGTGTAATTCAAATTAACCAAAATCCTGAATTTTTTCCCAAACCATTCACCATTCCTGATAAACATCTGGGGCGTGCTTTTGACTGTATTCCCCCCTCCTGTGGATTCTCCAAGTAGAAACAAAGAACAGTGTGTTAAAGAAATGTTTCAGGCGTGAACAGAGTCATCATAGAGATAATAAAAAATGTCTGTATGAATATGACCTACATAAAAGTCAATGGAAGCCAAAATGTTTTTCTGTCTGCAAACAAACAAGATAAGCCTCTTAAATGAGGTAAGCATACTAGCCAAGTCCTTATTTATTACTTATCCCAGAAACTGCTTGTTTTTTTATTTCCCTTTAATAATGGCCCAGCAGATCTTACCCAATCTCTGCACCAGATGGACCAGACCTGTAAACAAATGCCTGATACAGACACAGCTGTTTACCAGGCATATACAAAACAGCATTGAATGTAAACGAAATATATCTAAAGTGTTACTAAAAAGTTTTCATAAGCTACAGATCATCAATATATTTGAGGTGGGAAATATCTAATGATTCCCAATATGTCAGCATGTGTTTGAGAATTTAAATGCATAATAGTTCAAAATTTAATTCCTAAAAGCACATCTACCACCAGAAATTCATGAAAAATTTCATGAATGGCACTAGAAGTGCCCATAATAGGGAGGAACTCACCACAGAGATAGACGGGTAAATCTCTACTTCATTAAACTGAATGGAACATATTTTCTCATAGAAAACCATTATAAATGCCCCCAGTGGACACATGCAGTATTGCATCCCCCCAAAAGCCTGGCAAATAAATATGCAATATCTCATATGATTTCAGGCTAGTCTATTTTTGGGGGATTGTGGAGTGCTACACCACCATCATACCAGCCCAAAGGTAAGCCAAACTTTAATTTTACATATGTATTTTTTAGATTTTGTGTAAACATCTGCTCCAAATAAAAAAAAAATCAGTTACCATCTAAAAGAGAATTATTGGTAACCACAATCCATCTTGCCTACACCCCCATGTGTGTGGTTCTCTTCTACTATTGAGCATGCTTCTGTTATATTGTGGTACCTTCAGGTATGCATATATATTATATTTACATAAACCCATTCCCTCCTTGATCTGATCAGCTATAAAGTCAATCATGTAGATATATTAGGTTATCAGTCGCACCCTCAAGTAAAGTATTACCAGAAATAGACTTTGTTATTTCTGCTGCATTTCTAGAACTAAAAATTTGCTGCATTTCCAGAACTAAAAGGTTGGGACGTCAGATCAAAGCTGCACAGGGACCACTCTGAAATCAGACCAGCGATTCCTAGAACAGCTCTGGATATAGAATAGGATTTCTGGGAATGAGTAAAGCTTAGTTAAGCTCTATTTTGGATTCCTGACCCATGCTGAAACTGATAACACCGTACTGGTAGTACAAGTTCTATTCAAGACCCCCATACATGTCTAGATTTTTTTGTTCAATCAACTTAATTTAATCAAATTGTTGTTAATCGCTAATCTATGGCAGCCCACATGGTTAGATCGACCTAAAAAATAAAATTGGGAAAATTTTGTATCGAAAAAAGATTGGACATGCTGGAAAATTTTAATCGCTTGTATTGAAATTGAAATGAACCTTAATTCAATTACGTTTCAGTTGATCCAAAAAATCAAATATCTGTTACTACAGTTGGCATACATTGCAATCAATCACCTTTTTTCCTGACCCCCAAAATGTATCTTTTTAATTTAAGGAAAGGAAAATCTAGACGTGTATGGGGGGCTTTATACAGGATATACATGTTTTACGAACTTGCAATCACACAAATATATTCTACTGTAGTGAAGTGATTTTACACTCCTGTGTATGTAGTGTTGTATATATATATTTGTATATATAGACCATGCCACCCTGTATAATATGTGTATATACCTTTAAGAAAGTATCTATTCAGTATAGCAGCTTCCAGGAGGTGAGTTAATGGTTCTTTTCCCGCTATTTTGCTTCTGCCTTCGGACTAGTTACTGTAAATCCCCTCCCACTGGGCAGAGGTTATAAATTTACAGTTACATCCATATATGATGACTATACAAACTCTTCCTTGAACTCTTGTATGTTTAGAACTTTTATCTGCTAAATTTATTAAAAATCTTACATATTTTAGGTTTTAATACCTTCTTATTGTTTAAGCCTTTAAAGTCCCCTTGTCCCTGTGATTCTTTACAGGGGAAATTCCTTGTTTTGTATTGTTGATTTAAATTTGGGATGCCGGCTTTAAACCCACACACTGAGGGAATTTCTTCTTATTCATTATTTTATAAATTTACTGTTTTGAATTCTTCACGGGCTTTTTGCTGGTAGCTTATCTAGGAGCAAGGTGCTCCCTTTTTCTGCTGGTTCCCCCTGTCGGCCATCCACGTAGCAGTGCCCGGGCTGGGCCCCCATCCATTACGTATGACATGGACTTCTTTAGGACCAGGGTTAGTCTCTCCCTTATCTTGCCTGGATGGATGCGACTTTCAAGAGGTGTCTGTAGAGTCAGGGTGAGGCACAGGATTCTTCCGCCTCCACTGAACCCTCTGTGCTACCTACAATTCTTCTCTCCTGATTCTGGATAAGAGAGCCATCAGTCAATCCCCCTGTGCAGCTGGTTAGTGTACATTTGTGACTGGAGCCCCTATGCTTTTAGCCCCATCCCTTCCCACGGGTGACGGTGTAAAGACTTTTGCATAGTCCTTTAGTAAACAGTTTGCCCCCTAACCAGCTGTATGCACATTCACTTTCAATTGTGTGCCAACCTTGAATGACAGAGTTGGAATCTGAAAAGAACCTGGTTGCTCCGGTGGTTGCCCCGGGCAACGCTACACTGCAGTTTTTTAATGTTCACCATAATATCTCTCAGTGTAAGGTTAATGTGTGACATTCTTGCTTTTTATAAAAAAAATCGACATTGATCTCATTTAACCCTTCAGCTAGGGTTACAGCACGAAACCAAATCAGTTAAATGTGTGTGAGTGTGTGTCTAAGTGTTTCATTATCAGCTCAGTAGTAACCTGTAATAGGATGCTGAATGTAAAAGAAAAAAATGACCCAACGGGGAAATCCACCAGCCTCTAAACACATAATAAGGAAAAAACAACACTTTACACTGCAGTAGGGTGTGCCTTAGCAAAGTCATCCTATTCAATCTCCTGGCTTTCTCATGTGAAGTGGATAATCATTTCTCGGTTGAGATGTTTACTAGAATCTTACAATCAGCCCTGGTGTCCCCTGTTAAACCTCATGTGCCTTTCCAGACAGTCAACAGGAAGTTGCCAAAACTGAATCCCAGGGAGAGCAGCTCTTGGAAAGACTTCTCATTGGCTGCTGCAGTTCTCGCTTCTGCTGTTGCTGGGTGAATGTTGATGGAAATGTTAGAGGTGATCTAGGGCTATTCATTCCGAGACGTGTTTACACCCGCTGACATTTAACCAGATGCACAAGTTATTGTGCAATTCCCCGTCTCTGTTTACACACGAGATGTCATATTGTGCAAAGCAAACATTGTATCACTTTCAGTTGCTGCTATCTGAGCCAAAAGTTGTTTTCATTTTTTTGTTTCTATTTTAACCTTGTTTTGTCTTCTCATGAAGGTCTCTTTTTTTTTTTTTGTTTCAGGCATACCCCTGATAAAGCATGGAAGAGAAATTTTGCTCTTTGCCACATAAATCAAAGGATTTTCCACTTTGCGAAACAGAAACTTCTTTCTTAAGCAGATCAGTCAATTATGGCATGACTGCGAAAATCCCTTAAGCCGGCCATAGACGTCTCAATCCATGGCCGGCTTGTAGCAGACTCCTTACAGCGTGCGTACGTCACCACGCTGCGAGGAGTTGGCTACAAAACTGACAGGAATACTGTGTGCTCGACTAAAGGTCCCTACACATGTACCGAGTCGGGGCCTACAGAGCAGCACAGATCAGTGATGGAGTGCAGCGTGGTGACGTCATCACGCTGCTCTCCATCGCTGACAGCCATGGCGGGCACCCTTTGTGTGGCGGCCGTTAGCATCAATGGAGACGCCGGTCTCCATTAAAACTAACGGCATCGGCCAGAGATTATTGCACATGTCCGTTCACTGGCCGACCGAGCTGTGGGCCCCCCGACCAACAGCCGCGAGCGCGCATGCACATCGGTTGCCGGTGCGTGTGTGGCAGCCTTAACACAGGGATTCCTGTCAGATTGTAGCCAATTAACTTGGAGGGGGAGGAGATGCCCCCTCCACAACTGCCTACAACTGGATTGGCCACTAAAAGAACACGAAGTGCGATCCCACCTGCCAGCTTTTTGGGTCGAAACCTCAAGGTGGGCATCCCTGTAGTGGGTAGTGATGGCCGAACTGCCCGCAAGGCGGACAGTTCGGCCGCGAACAAGCATGTTCGCCCTCCTTCTGCCCGGCGGACAGTACGGGTGTTCGACCCGCCTGTTCGCCGGCAAGAAGGAGCCCTCTATTCTTCCTGCGGTGGGATCATAAGCAGCGAGATCCCGCCGCAGGAAGAATCTTTTCACTGAAGACCGGGTAGAGAACCCGGTCTTTCAGTGAACATCTCGGCTCGCAAACCCGGATGTGACGTCAGTGACGTCACATCTGGTTAGCATACCAGGAACTATGCGTTCCAGGATGCGTTCCAGGTGCCGGATGTGACGTCACTGACGTCACATCCGGGTTTTACGATTCAAATTTGAATTTGTCCGCGAACGGACATGGCCGGAGTTCGGCCATCACTAGTAGTGGGAACGCTGGTCGATCGCCCGCAACTATGGCCGGGAATCGGCACGTCTATAGCCTGCTTTAGACCAGAGATGTCAAACTCAAACACAAAGCGGGCCAACAACTTGGACAAAGTCACAGGACAACCTTCATATTGATTGAAGAAAAATGTCTACAATTGTGGACATTTTTTCTTCTCATCGGATAAAACGATGAACCTTTTCAAATGGAAATAATCTTATGTTTTGCTTAAACAGTGAATCTGGAATAAGAAAAGTGTAATAATTCATAAAAATATTTGAGCCGATTCAAAGTAGATGTGGATTTTACACTGGATATTTTACTACGTGGCATGTTCTTACAATTTCTTCACTATATGCACAGGTGTGCTGTATGATAATTACTGCTCACCTTAGATGATCACTACAGCTGTCACTATGCTCAAATCATGGAAGGAGATTCCATGATCACTTTTGCACGTTGCACTACAAAGGCACTTTATAAGGGATGGGTACTAGATTATTGAAAACCTCCGCACATTTTACTTTTCATCCTTCTGGGCATTACAGACCAAATAAACAAGACCCAGCCGGGCAGCTCTGAGGGGTGGCCCCTCGTTCCCCCGCGACAGGCACCTATTGTCGGCCCCCATACCTATGGGAGGATGTGTTGGAGATGAGTCGGGGTAAGCACACTATCACACTTAGGAAAACACATGATATCGGGCAAAACCTTACCATGTATACGTCTACACATAGATCTTTCTGAATAACTATGTGGACCCCCTGAGGAAGTATCGAAACATATGTCGGGGTCATATGTTATCTCTCACATACTGGGATCCCTCATCGCTCCTCCACTCTCCATCCACTGTGGGAACGCCGGGCGACAACTTGACGAACCACTTGGAACCTGTTTTTTATGGATAATAAATCAGCTTTATTTACCCTACTGTATTCATTGCCTGAGGGGAATACTGCTTATATTAGACTGATGACTGAAGTGTGCTGCTCACATGTCCTCCCCTATGTGGAGATAACCACCTGAATATCCATCCTACTTGTTACTACTACTCTAGACCCCGACCTTGAAAGTCCCCCTAGCCCCTGTTCTCAAGGGCGAATTCTTGTGAGACGGTTGCTATCGAGCGGATGTGTTTGGGGGTCTCAACACTGGGCACGCCCCCTGTAGCAACCCCCTCCCCCCTTTCTCCAGATTCAAAGTAGAGTAAACACAATAGTGTGGGCCACTATCCCCATCATTAAAAAAAAAAAATTCACTGGTTTCACCAAAAATTTACACAGTTGTCTACAGAGCCATAAAGAGATTCATTTAAATCGATCCAATAATTGTTCAATCATATCCAAGCATTAGAAGGGTCTCTAATAATTGAACAAGCACTGCTGGTTGGCTCTTAAGCCGATTCCCGACCATAGTTGCAGGTGATCGACCGTCGTGCGTGCTCCCGTCAAACGCATAATGGTCGGTCGCCCGCAACTACAGGGGAGCCCACCTTGAGGATCCGGCAACGCACTATGCCCAGAACACAATGAATGCATTACCGCTTTAATGCTTGCAATGTATGTGCATGGGAAATGATTGCGCTGTTGCATACAATTGGGTGCAGCAAGGCACAAGTTTGATTGGTAGAACAGGTTTCCTATGGATAACACGGTAACCCATATGCTATGTGTTATGGTAATGACAAAGCAGAGTGTAACGTATGAATGACACCTTTAGCTATTCCTTCTTTATTGTCAAAAAGAAATGCTCACTGAAATAAAGCCCTGTTAAGCCATCAATTATGTAGTGCCGGGTCCTCCCTGATAGAATACATAGTGATTGGAATGTTTAGAAAGGCCCTCGTATTACATGGTTTTGGTAGGAGAAAAGCTGTGCAGAAGTGCACACATTGTATGGTAAGATTGTTAGGTGTATGGGGCCATTTAGGGATAGCTAGAATTAAGGAAGTGTATGCAGGTTAACCTGCTTTGGGTCAGGCATTCAGCTTCTGCCTTACCAGTCATGTGGATTGAGGGCCCTTTCACACTACGTGTTGCATTTTTATAAATGTGCGTGTTTCCGCATGAATTTAGATAACGCCCTGCTGCATGTATTTTTCATGCTTTGTTCAAAGACGCAAATCCAATCACAATTGCAGATATGTAATGTGCAAAACAAATGTGTTTTTGTATATATGCAGAAACGCATACCTAAAAAATGCATGCCGCATATAGTGTGAAAGGGCCCTGAGTCTTAGGATAATGCTATAAGGTGATTCGGCATTAGGCAAAGTCAAGTAAAAAAAATCCTGTAGCAGCTGGTGAGAATTGATCAGAAACAGGACTGCTATAAAATACAGGATGGACACTTGGTTTGTATGTGTTGTGTCCTTGCCTGGTTTTGCAGGGAAGCATCACTCTATCACTGGCTAAAACACTGCACAACCTGAGAAAGGTTCATAAAACATATTCAAAACATATTCAAAGAGATGAGTGATCCAGTTCGTGTTCTCTCTTCCAAAACAATCTCAATGTTGGTGACAGTTTTTTAGAGAAAGGATTGCCTGTTTGGCATGGGACTTTAGATGTGCCCATTCCCAGCCATAGTTGCGGGCGATCGTCTGGCGTGCACACTTCTGCAGCACGCATGGTGGTTGGTTTCCCGCAACTACAAGGGTTCCCACCTTGAGGTTTCAACCCAAAAAGCTTTTTTTGGGGCCGATCCTGTTGTAGTCAATTAACTTGGAAGGGGAGTCTCCTCCCCCTCCAAGTTATAGGGCTACAATTTGCTGGGAATCCCTGTGTTAGTGGAGCACACAGGATTCGCGTCAGTTCTGTAGCCGACTCCTCACAGCGTGGGGACATCACCCCGCTGTAATGAGTCTGCTACAAGCCAGCCTTAGCCATACCACCTGTCATGATACTATATGAATTAGGAAGGACAGGCATAGCAGTTAAGTAGAATATATGGTAAGTGCCTGCCAAATATTGATCAAGGGTCTTCATCCCATTTAAACTTTTCCAGCAGAATTCAGAATAATGCTGTATATAAAAGTGAGATTAAAGATTTGTAGCTTCTGTAAATATATATGTATGCTCCCGAATTCAAGCCAGGAGTTGACACTCTACACAATAAATGTATTTAGCCCTTCCAGATACATGTGAGTCACGTCTGGTGCTATGATATTCCATTACATGTTCATGCTAATGCTGACACTATTCGGATGAATCCAGGTATACAGAACGACTATTAAATGTCAATCAGCAGTTACATTGCACCCACTCAGACACTACCTGGAAGTGATTTCATTCTGCAGAAGGGATTCCTTAACATTGAATAAGAAGATAGCACAATCAGAGTCCATATTAAATACTCACTTGTTTAGAAACATTATTTAACTAACGTTACAGTTTTTTGGGGGAAATTAATTCTAGATAAAAGCTTCTCTTTATCTACAAAACTTTGTTTCCTTCCTGCTGACACAAATGACTCAGCTCAGCAAATTGTTATTTTATTGGACTTGTTTGAATAAACAGCTTTATTGGTCTTCCCAAATTTTCAAATGGACATTGTTAGTCACAAAATGTCTTTGCTTTGGCCGCTGCTATCATTTATTTTTCCACGTTTCTGTGGTTAAACAAATTAAACACTCTTTCTCGGATTTCTGCATTAGGAACGCCCAATTTAATGTTTTGTTATTTACACACAGAATCGTAATCTCATTCATGCTCAGATAACTCATAACCCCTTTTTTGTTTTTACCGTAAGTCTTTAAAATGCACCTTTAGTCAAATATTGACTCAAAGCAAACCAATATTCATGGAAAAATAATATAAAGTAATGTGAAAGTTGTAAAGTATTTACTCTTCAGATTGCACCATCAGTGACTACTGTCTTATCACCCTGACCTCAGAGGTGGGATATTTCTAGGTATGGGGATTACACGCATCACCTCTCTCTACCCTATGCTGGTCTCCAGGCCTGAGCTCTGTCTATTTGTTACTGGAAAATGTGTTTTGTCTAAAGTGATCCTGTCCAGTAATTAGAGAAATATTTAAACATACCAAACCAGCAGCTAGGGAGCTAAATGTTTGTCCCTTAGAGGTGTCCTAATGCCAATATGGCATGGAGAACAGTGTCTTCTGCTGTTTATGTACATTCGAAAAGTAGAAATTCTGCACACTGGAGAAAAATCCAAACTTCTAGAGAATAAATCCACAAAGACATACTTGTCACTGACACGTTTTACCACTTTAGATTGTGGATTATTCGTGGATTATTCGTGGATTATTAGGATAATGAGGGTATCCTAAGGTACATATTTATATAATCAGTCCCTTTCAATACACCTGAGTTGTTAACCCCTTACCTCCCGGAATGGGGTCAACATACACTGCCTGGCCAAAAAATAAAGTAATCACCTAGATTTACCTAAGCAAATAGATATGAGCCTCTTATTGGATACATCTGGGATTGCTGCAGTTGGTCAGGTCTAGGTTCAGCAACAGTATATGCTCCAAGAATGAGGTCAGCTGACTACCTGAATATACTGAATGACCAGGCTATTCCATCAATGGATTTTTCTTCCCTGATGGCACGGGCATATTCCAAGATGACAATGCCAGAATTCATCAGACACAAGTTGTGAAAGAGTGGTCCAGGGAGCATGAGACATCATTTTCACACATGGACTGGCCACCACAGAGTCCAGACCTTAACCACATTGAGAATCTTTGGGATGTGCTGGAGAAGGCTTTGCACAGTGGTCAGACTCTACCATCATCAATGCAAGATCTTGATGAAAAATTGGATGGAAATAATCTTGTGCCATTGCAGAAGCTTATCGAAACAATGCAACAGGTGGTCCAATGAAATATTAGAGTGTGTGACCTTTTTTTGGTGGTGATTTTTTTTGGACAGGCAGTGTATATACATATAATATACAGACTCTTGCTTCATATTAAATATGGACTCAACACAGCCTGTACCTATAGCTCCAAGATGTCTCCATGCTGTTTGTTGGCCACTATGGTTACTCCTGCTGACTCTTGTGTCCACTGCTGACTTGCTCACGACCAACGCAGGGAACTTAGGCACACCAGCACATTTGCGTGGGTAGATGGCCTGCTGCTTGCAGGCAGTTTGCCCGATGCATCAGTAGTGTGCCCTATTAATGCAGCAGGGGAAAGACACGTAAAATCAGCACTGAACAGCTTTGGGTGCTGTTTTCCAGAATCTTGGAGACAACACCATTGATCTGCACCCCGCAGTGCTGCTTTGAAGACGTGGCAGCTTCAAAACAGCACCATGGGTGTGCTGCTAAGAATAAACTCAGATTTGGAAGTGTCCTCTCTGCATAATTTTTCCACGCTGCAGACACAAGCGCTAAGGGCCGACGCGCACCTTGATTCCCTGCGCTGGACATACATCCAGCTCAGTGAATCAGCAGTGGACACATGCTCGTACTGTGACCTTCAATGATGTAGTTGTTGGAAGTAAAATGAATAATGGCCAACTGGGGGACACACCAATCCACTCACAAAGGTGGCCAATAGAGATTGAAAAGTAAAACTAGGTTTTTTGGGAGTTCATTGCAAAGCCCCTGAACATGGTGGCATCACCAAAATGCATAGAGAAGTCAAAATTTTGAGGAGAGCATCTAAAGTTACCAAAGACAAGATAGTTAAGTATAAAACAGAAAACTCGTTTTCCCAAAATATCAATGATGGAGCTATTCAGTGCCGTGCTGAGATGGCTTGCTGGTCTATACATTTGGGTTCCCCATTAAACTCCCCGACTATGTTGGTCCCCAATTGAGCTATCTACTGGGTCATCCCATGTATGCTTTTAGATATGTGATTCAAGAACCCCCTGAAGAAGTCAATATTGAGGAAATGTGATATTTGACGTTAAACACACCATCTGATCTTGATGATCTTGTGATACATGGCTGTAATAAGCTATTCATAAACTTTCTGTTTCGCTTTGATTTTATCTTTACAATTGTTAGTAAAATGACTATTGTTTTATGTATAACATAGATGTCTTATTGGATTTCACTTACTAAGCCTGTAAAGTCCCCTTGCCGCTGGCATACAGGGGGAATTTTTGGATCTGTGATGATAGGTCTATCTTATCACCCTGATCTTCTTCTTTACTTATTTTTTTAATGAAGGAGGACCCTGGGCTAAAACCTTATTAACCCTTGCAATTCATACAAAAGATATTGTAACTCACCTAAACCTGTCTTCTTTCCTGGTTCATAGGATGAATCCTGAGCTTCTTTGTCTACAATAATACACAGGCTCCACACAGAGTCCAATAACAGCACTGGAAGGGGCCTAAACTCGGAGCAAATGTTCAAGTAAATAAAACCCCTTTTGGAAGTCCCATAAATGAGGAATAATACCAAGGAGCTGGGTGGAGGACCCAATGCAATAGCACAAAATTCAGCTTTAAAGCGAACCTACCACCAGAAGTTAGCCATTTCACAAATGGCACTAGAAGTGCTAGAAGTAGAAATGCATTAAAAATACCTTTAAGGGTTAATTTAAAAAGATCCCTCACAGCCCCTCCTCTCTGTTTTTTTTTTGTCAAGGTATACCCGGCACTCACCGCAGATAGACGGGTAAATCTCTAATCTCACCTCTGTATTAAACTGAATGGAATCTATTTTCCCCCCAAGTGGCCACTAGTGATATTGCACCCAGAGTTAACCCCCAGAAGTCTGGCAGATAAATATGGAATCTTTCATACGATTCCAGGGAACAGCAGGTAAGTATATTTTTGGGGGATTGTGGAGCGCTATGCCACCATCATACCAGCTCAGAGGTAAGTCAAACTTTAACTTAGATTTTAAGTATACATCCACTTTAACTTTAACATTAACATTTGAGAACAAGATATCTTCAAGGATACTGCAGGCAACAAATACATTATATATTATATGAGAGATTTTAAAATGAGTATTCCAGTAGCTAAATAAAGCCCCGTTGATGTATTTGCATTTAGATTTTGTATAAATAGATTGTACAGACACACAATTTTAAATCTGGCTATGTTGGTACTTTAAAATATATTCATAATTTCTAAGTTCAAATATTACAGAGGTTTCGGCCTGCACTACAAATAACCCTAATATCCCTCTTCTAGTTTTAAAGAAAATACTGAATTCCTACAATCTGGTACTCATTAACCAATCAAAATCCTGTCTATTTTCGTCTAGTCTAGTGGTATTACTAAGCCCCGGGTGTAACTAATAGCACTGGTGTATGCCCTGCTCCATACAGATGATACTCATTGTCTCACATGCCAATACTTTTACAGCAGGGCTTTCCCTATTCTATGACCTGGCATAACCCCATCATACTAAACAGGGATCTTCAGCTCTGTAGACATCATGACACAGGTAATCTCTGGGATATTCATAAGCTTCTATGATTAAGATATAAATCTTTTGCCCAGGATACATTTAAAAGCTTAATAATGAAAGAAAACAGAATTTATAGAAACTACCTGAAATGCAGAACAAAGAGCCTACACTCTTAGGCCAGCACGTTAGCTTCTATTTTTCCACTAAACTGGCGTGTCCTTGTTTCTGCGTCTCATGCCGTTCTATTTATATCACTTCAAATATGAAGGCAAACAGAAGTTTTCTTATGTCAGCCAGGCATCACAGCAGCCGGGACTCGGTGACAGTTTGTGGTTAGAACGATACCTGCCATTGCTTTCAGTGCTGTTGACAGATTGCAGTGATGTCATTCCACTGAAATAGCTGCAGTTAGTAGGAGCTTTTGCTGACAGAGACTATTTTTAGACCACTATTTAAGTATGATTTTTATGAAAGAAGAGTGTTGGGCAGAAATGATTTACAAGCTCTGAGATAAAGTTAGCAAGCCCCACACCCAGGGCACTAGGAAAGAGCTAGCCAGATAAAAAGACTAGACTGTTTTTGAGCAGTTCTCCTATTTTTTGTAAGTGTAGTAATGTCTTGATGAAGGGGTGGGACTAATAATTTGCTAGTGAAGACCTTTATGTTGAGTCAGCTATCAGCTTCTTATTTTGTCTACTATGGTCCTCCCAACAAATGGAGTGGAACCTCCTATAGTGGTGGCCAGGGCCGCTTCTCCCGCTAAGCGCATAGCACCCCATGCTGCCCCTGTGTGCATAGCACTACCCCTGAATCCCCTCCCCCAGGCCCAACATCCGTGCTGGCCAAACATTAGCACCTACCCCCACCCCCCAGTCAACAACTCACCCGGCCGAACAAAAGCACCCACAAAACCTCCCCACCCCCTGGTCAACAATTCAGCATCAGGGGGCCCTGTGCAATAACTTTGCTAGAAACGCTAGAAACTGGCCTTTGGTGACAGCAGGTAGACCCAGGAACTCAGATGCATTGGTTTCCTTCGGCCAGGAATCAGTTGCGCAAAGTGGTGTGCGCATTGATTCGTCGAACGATCAACAAACAATCATTCAGCGGTTCTTTGCATCACCATGCCTTGATCAATAATTCGGCGATTGCACAGGTATTGTCACTGGCTGTAGATGCTAATTAGTGGAGGAAGTGAACGAGTGGAAGGTAGCTATATGGGCGTCATATAATTGTTTTCAATGGTAAAAACATATATCTGTAGTTTGGTATACATTATTACTTATTTTCCTGGCTGTCAATGTTCTGAGAGATGTTGGAGGGAGGAGGAGCAACATGGAACATTTGGGATTTACTTTTTTTTTTACCCACAGATTGTTCCTATTAGCCTGCGAGAGACAATAGGTACAATAGGTGACTATAGGCCCACTTTAAGATTTTCACTTTACATAACATTATTGCCAATGCTTGGATCTTACAGTCAGAAGTAATGTCCCACAGTCAGGGAGAAAATTCAACAAGCTTTATTCAGGCAAAAAAAAGACAACAATTCCTCAATGCATAAGGTTCCCTCCTTCCCCTTTGATGTGTTTCACCATAGATAGCATTGGTCATAAAGTTAGTTTACAGAGTGCAGAGGCATCTCAGACCTCTTTATACACATGAACATCTAATTTTTAGGGCATTCCATCTGTATTTACACCTACCGTATTTTTCAGACCAAAATTGGGGGGAAAAAGTGCCTGCCTCTGATTGTCCGAATGTGTACTACCATCCGGCCGCCGGTAATCGCAACTTGGCTTCCAGAGCCAAGGTTTCCCGGCAGATAGGAGAGATCAGTTGTGTGATCTCCATCGGCAGACAGGAGCCTGTGTCAGCTGTGTGATCTCCATCTGCCGGGAGAGCTGTGGGGAGCTGAACTGTATTGGCTATATTTGCAGAGCCCCGCTTCCTCACACAGCTGTAGCAGAGAAGGGACAGGGAGACCAGAGTGCTGATTCCCCTGTGGGAGGGGGCTTCCCCTCCCTTCCCTCAGTGTGCTCTGTGTTAGGAAAAAGAGATGCTGAAGTGTGCTCTCTAGTGGCACAATTTTAGTGGCTGAATAGGGGTACTGCATGAGATTTTTTCACATTCATTTAAACAAATGAAATATTATTTTTTCTGATTTCCTGCTCTTTGCTGTTCCAACTGGGTGCGTCTTATGGTCAGGTGAGTCTTATAGTCCGAAAAATACGGTATGTTCCTTTATTTTTTTTTTTACTGAATTGGAGGAAAGATAGACTGAACAAAGTATTATAGGTAATAACATCCGTTGATATTTAATTTGCACAACATTGTAGATTTTGAATTTAGGATAAATAACATATAAAGCTCCTCTGTTGCACTCTCCCATGTATTGTACAATGTCCTTGGGGAGAAATATAGGTCGCCTTCACGCCAAAGTATCCAGGATAGATTTGTGGAGGAGTGAAGGCAGAAGAGACAGGTTGGAACAGCACAATAGTACCACACAGCGATATAACCAGAAGCTGCTCTGTATTATGACTCAGATGCGACAAATATATAATGGCTCAATGTAGACATAGCAATCTGCAAATATAGTTTTTTTTTTTTACAAAATTCTCATTTTACTATAACAAATGTTTTTAAAAGATGTCTTATTAGATTTATGATTAACCTTAGTCCATTCATAGACAAGGCCTTAATGAAGTTATGAGAAAACCTAAATATTTATTGCTCATGCTTGATTATAAGGTTTGCCTGAAAGTTTTTCTTACTGTTCCAGCTGTAAATGTGTGCTTATTTATTAATACAATGGATGCAATATATGTACCTCATGTTATATTAATGTCTCCTATTAATTCTCTTAGCAGTATTGTACATACACATGTGTCAGAAGAACGTATACTCAGGTCTTGATCTGATCGTATGTACAATAGACTCTACACTAAACTTTTATGCAGGATGTTCTTTTTTCCACTTATTTTTCCAGCTGAGCAAACAGCTATTTTAAGCAGAAACTTGTTTTCAATTATCACCACCAGAAAACACAAAGCTGCTTGAAAAGGCCTCATAGGAGTTAAGTGTACCAGCTCTAACCACCCTAGAGTTAACTTTAAGGAAAGCAATGGGAATATGAATTGTGTTAAGGAGAGTTTTTGCTTAGTTTTAAACAAGTATATACTGTATTACGTGTACATTTCAATTGTTTCAGACATGGTATCAGTTGATAGCGCCATTGATTTCAAATGGTATCAATATTATAAACCCAAAAAAACAAATCAAAAGAAAATATTTGGGGTGAAACTAGAGGCTGGTCGATCTCGCCAGATGGGCCCCCTAAATTTTCAACTGACCGCTGGCCTTTATGTAATGAAAAATCCTGCAGCTGCATTTTTTTGGTTGTTACACGGGTGTTTGGTCCATGCGTGCAAAAAGGACCTTAAGCAAATCAGTTCCTGTGCATATATGTTACAAATGATTCAGTGAGGCAACATCTCACATCTTCTTCTACTGGAGGACTATACAGATACCTAGGCTAGAATTATATAGGCAATTTATGTGTTGCTGTGGCCATCTGAACGCCCGGGTACCTAGTCATTAAATCAGGCTTAGCAAAATTACTTAGCAGGCACATTAAAGATAAAGATACTTAACCCCACTCTAGTCCCATAAGCTTTCGGTCATTCCCCAGTAATTCCAAATTTATCATGGTCCCATAGGGCTTATTTACACTGGTGGTTTATTACCACTCTGTAAACGCCCATTTAGCACAATCATCCGGCGGACAGGCATGTGGTGATCACTAAGCATTTTTTTGGCTTTTGTCCAATAGACCTGTCATGGCAGCATTATCTATGCGCCTCCCAAGCGCCTGCACAAGTGTGCAAGTGTTGGCAGACAGGAGCGTCTGCTCGCATTCTGTCAGCAGCCTGGAAAGTGCACATGTAAACTTAGCCTAAGAAGTTAAGGAAAAACAAGTTGCTACAAGTACATTAAAAAGAACCTTTGGGATTATAATGTACTTCTGCACCCACACTCCCTCCTTCCCATCACCTCCTATATTGGAGTTACATCCTTATACTATCTGCCATTCATTATCTGTCACAGAGTTTAATGCATTGTATATTTATTTACGGAAACTTACATGTCTCCATGGACCAGTCCATAAATGTCATTCATGCTTTCATGATAAAGGCTTTTAAGGATGACCAAATGCAGGCCAACGACAACAGCGGGAAGTCCCCATCCAAGAATAAAGAAGATCAAATGGCGTCTCTCTGCATGTTCATCATTCATCACCAGAATATACCAGAAATTTACTGCCTAGAAAATAACACAAATATAACAGTTATATTAGAAATGCAGCTATTCAATCCATGGATATAATTACCGTAATTTTGTTTTTAATCAAACTATTGTGTAATCTTTACACAAATATCTTCCCCACGCCATAGTTGTTAAAATCAGTGAAGGGAGTTGAGTGATACTGAAAACAAGAGTTGCGCTGTTTCAGCATTTCCCATCTGTTGAAGAGGCCGCCCTTGTGGTGCTGGACAGTCCGTCCACCCCTCAGGTAGCAGCTCCTTTTTTTTACTTGGACACATGTATTTAAAAACGTGTGGATTTTAAGCTTAGACATGGAACCATAAGACAAACTATAAACGACTAAACTACAGAGAGGACGCCCCCCGTGCCCCAAGCGACCGTTCACCCACCCAAGGCAGTGACCCTATGCTTGGTACTCAGGGGGCTTTTTGATCCTGCCTGTCATTCCCCCAGTGGATGTGAGCCATGGAGCATGGCCAAAATTAAAGATTATTGAATCTCCTGTATATCTCCTGATGAAGCAACTATAATATGCAAAACATTTCAAGATTGAGATACCCATGATCGCTCTATGATGTGGTGATGTAACAATACATGATTATATGTACTATAAATCATGACACAGTTCAATATGTATTCTCAATACTCTGAATCAAATGGATTTTTTACTTTAATCTAAACTTTGGTACTGCTTTTAAGGTCCCTTAATCCCCAACCATTTTAACTGGTTATTGGTTTGGTGAGTAATGTACCAATAAAACTCTAAACCAGTTCCAGAATTGAACACAACAGGTCTGGAATTAAACACAAAAGGGACTCATACACATTATGCAAATAAGTTCCAGATTTCAATTCTTAGAGATGCGGAATGCTGCAATGTAAGTGTTGTTGCATATTGATGAGATTTGTAATGTGTGGTGTTACACAGCCTGCTAAGATTTTACTATACTGAAAAGCACAACAATGCACATAAACAGAGGAGGTTATTGTGCTTAGATTTTTGTGTACTCTGTAATCAAAGATAAACTCTACATAAAATAAGTGTTATAGTAAGATGCACTTTTTCACCCCCAAAATTGGGGGCAAAAAGTGCCTGCGCCTTATGGTCCGAATGCGTGACCCCTGCGGCCACTCGGTCGCACCTTGGCTTCCTGCCCAGCAGGAAGATTAGCCGGGGGAGCTGGAGGAGCTTTCAGATGTGAGATGTCGGCTGATGCCGGCTCTCCCATCTGAACTGTGTAATTGCCTTTGCCAGCCCTGAACTGGCATAGGCAATGAAAAGAGAAGTATAGATGAACTTGCATCTATACCTCTCTCCTGTCCGTGGGAACAGCAATCACTCTGCTGCCCCACGGAGACAGAATCAGTAACATCGGGAGAGCAGAAGACAGCCCAACCCCCCCCCCTCTTGCAGATCAGTGTGAAGTATGACGTATTCTGCTGAGTGTACGGCTGCTAGTGACACCTTCTGGCTGAATTGAATATTGCATCCATTGAATTCATTGCATTAACCCAATTGATGTGAAAACTTATTAAATCTTTTTTTTCTGGTTTTCCTGCCCTAAAAACTGTCTTATGGTCCAATGCGTCTTATAGTCCAAAAATATGGTAATTCCAATTGTGAGCAACTCTGAGAAACTGTGGCATCTAAATGTATAAATGAAAGGCATGCTGCAAAGTGCAAACCACAATGTTATTATTGCTATATGTCTCTCATTGGCACAATAAGTGTGCCCCAATTCAACCCCTATCTTCACCCCAATATGCCATTCATTGATGGGTGGTCTTGGTTTTCCAGCTGCACGGCAACATTACAAGCCAATTTTCACTAATTAATAATGAAATTGCAATCACAGCAGAATCAGAGCACTTAAATGACTTTCCCTCATCCCTATTGGTTAGAAAATCATATCTAGGTGTAAATACACATTTCATGAGCTGTCAATCACTGCCACTACCATAGGTCTCAATGTCATGGTTCCTTCCAACATATCTGGGCACAAAGAGTTTGGCAGATCACATAAAATACCTGGGTCAATACTCCCAGATCATTCCTCTTGTTTGCCCTTAATAGTTTCAGGAGACATTGTTGCTGAGACAGATATTAAAGTTGTGCAGCATACAGCCAAATAAACTGCTCATCTAACCTCCCCAAATGAGATGTGCCATCATTAAATTCAAAGCATGTGCTCATTATTTGCAAGAAACACTAAGCATGAGGCAACGTAATGACTGAGATCTAAAGCAAGAATCAGAATTTGTGTTTTAAAGCATCCTTTGATGTGCTGAAATTCATGTTTCCATATTAAAAGTTAAGACTACATGAAAAATGTTGATTGATGCATTTAATTGCGACTTCACAAGCATCTGCTTATATATTAAAATCCAATAGATTGTCTCCAGCCAAATAGTTGCAGCTACTGATCTTACCTATAGTTTACTATGTATAGCAGCATGATTTACTGCCACCCTCTTCTACATTATAGGGTGGTTAAGATACGCTAAAAACACTCAAATGCACAAGATTTATAACAGTACTGTGAGAACCTAAACTTATAAGTGAGCATGTCACATATTTATTAACCCCATTCTATTCTATACCCTATAAATAAATAAGGCAGACATTTCAGTTACTTCACTTATCTTCTCTCTGGGAAAAGCAAATTTCTTGTAGAGATTTGATTAGGATGGGCCTTGCATTTCGAGTAAAGCCAGGCACACAGGGCTCGACTTTCCTCCAGATCGAGGAAGCCTGACCGCGATGCAATGATGTCATGGTGCTGCAGACGAGGTGGCCCGATATCGAGCCACAGCACTTCTGTGACTGACATCCCGTTGCATACTATGGATGGATACCTAGTTCCCCATTCAAAGTAATGAAAACCTAACAGGGTTTTACAACATGTTTAAACCCTCTTTAACCGAGCTCCTTCAAGTGGGATTGATTGATCCAGCTTGAAGGAAGGCTGGATGGCTCACATTTTTAATAGATTTAAGCACAATCGAGCTCCGTGAACGAGCACAGCGCTCGATTTTGCTTGAATCTATTAAGAAATCAAAACATGTATGCATCCCAAGCGATTGATCGCCGC
>CM070032.1:38891712-38903876 GCA_036250615.1 Ptychadena robeensis | reverse complement strand
GACTAAATAAAAGAACAAGTTGAAGTGGGGGGTGGAGGTTTGACCCTTAAAGGCACATCTGGCAGAAGACAGAGGATTGCCGTATCATGTCCTTTTATAGCTTAGATCACTAAATCATTTCATACACAGTTAAAAGTAACTTAGGAGAGCTTTTATTAAAATGTCTAAAAGAAAACATTTACTGTGAATTTTTAAGGAATGCAGAAGTCCCTTAGTCTTGTACATATTTGCCATATGTTGTATACACACTGAAGATATGACAAATACTTCACAGCTTCAACAATCAAAATTTTACTGCAGATTTCAATACTACATCCCACGGAAACTCTGCTGAACAGTCTTGCGAACTTGAAAAATTCCTGATTAATTTACTGATTCTTCAGTAAAATAATATTTGAATCTAATGGTTCACAGTGTCCTTGTTCTTCTCTGAAGTGTGTTTAACATACTTGTGTTTGTGGCCTTAAACTCACAAAGTTACGATTGTTATATCAGGTATCTATAATATGTTTTTGTGACTAATTAGTACAAAGAAAAATGACCACCCTTAAGGTCATGCCACAGCATTTATTTCCTCCTGGATTGAGGTAAGGACTCTGACTGGGCCACTCCAGAAGGCGTATTTTTTCTGTTGAAGCCATTCTTTTGTTAAATTACTTGTATGCTTTGAGTCATTGTCTGTTGCATCACCCATCATCTTCTGCAGAGCTTCAGTTGGCGGACAGATGGTCTTACATTTTTCTGCACAATGTCTTGATAAACTCTGGAATTAATTGTTCCATCAATGACAACAATCCATCCAGGTCCTGCGGCAGTAAAGTAGCCCCAAGCCATGAAGCTCCTTCTATCATGTTTTATAGTGGGGATGAGGTTATGATGTTTGCGTGCTGTGCTTTTTTTTCTCCACATATAGTGTTGCATGTTTTTTTCAAACAACTCAATTTTGGTTTCATCTGTCCACAGAATATTTTGCCAGCAGTGCTGTGAAACATCCAGGTGCTTGTTTGCAAACTTCAAACTTGCTGCAATATTTATTTGGGAAAGCAATGGCCTCCTCCGTAGTGTCCTCCCATGTACTCCATTCTTGTTTAAGGTTTTCCTTTATGTAGAAATGTTAGCATGTGCCAGAGATTTCTGTAAGTCTTTAGCTGACACTTTAGGATTCTTCTTTACCTCATTAAGCATTCTGCGCTGTGCTTTTGAAGTCATCTTTACAGGATGATCACGCCTAGGGACAGTAGCAACAGTCCTAAACTCTCAATTTGTAGACAGTCTGTCTTACTGTGGACACATGAACATCAAGGCTTTTTGAGATACTTTTGTAACCCTTTCCAGCTTCATGCAGGTCAACAATCCTTGATCGTAGGTCAGACAGTGCTTCTTGAAACAAGAAACTGGTGTGTGTTCAAAGGGCAGGACAGACACATCCAATATCATCACACTGATTGGACTCAAGGTTGGCTCGCTCCTGGCTTCAATTAGCTCTTGGAGAAGTCATAAGGCTAGGGGATTCCATACTTTTTCCACCCTGTACTGTGAATGTTTACATGGTATGTTCAATATAAACATAAAATCATACAATGTTTGTGTAGTAGTATTTTAAGCAGACTGTGTTTTTCTATTGGTGGGACTTAGATGAAGATCAGAGCACATTTTATGACCAATTCATGCAAAACTCCACGTAATTTCAAAGGGTTCACATACTTTTCCTGGCAACTGTATATGTACTGTATAAGTGCCCAAATTTTTGAACCAGCCATCTATAAAAGCAGTTGAGGAAGCGATAAATACAAAGTATGAAGCAATAATAAAGTGACAAGGTAAAAACCTGTTCTACATAAATTATCCTATACAGAGGAAGGGTGTAACCATGTCTTAAAACTTCAACTACAGACTATTCACTGATTCAATACGATTAGTGTAAATGAGCTGTTTGTTTCTGCCCATCCATTTCATAAACCGTAATATTTACATATCTGCCTAGCCTGTGCAGGACCTGATCTTTCTATTACACATTTGGAATTATTTTACAATTTTTGCTTGAATCTATTAAGAAATCAAAACATGTATGCATCCCAAGCGATTGATCGCCGCGTGTGTTCGCGGTGATCAATCCCGCTCCAAGAAAATGTTGATCAAACAGGGAACCGACTTTTAATGTACAATCTGTACAATTTCCTCTAGATCTACCAACAACTAGTATTAATGAACAACAGTAAACATCAACGTCTCCTATACATTTGTACGCACATAGTGTGAATGGACCCGTAATGGACCCTTGTAACAAGGGGTTACTCTTTACCTGTTCTTTCCAGTTCTGAGATAGACTAAATAAAAGAACAAGTTGAAGTGGGGGGTGGAGGTTTGACCCTTAAAGGCACATCTATACAAAGTATGAAGCAATAATAAAGTGACAAGGTAAAAACCTGTTCTACATAAATTATCCTATACAGAGGAAGGGTGTAACCATGTCTTAAAACTTCAACTACAGACTATTCACTGATTCAATACGATTAGTGTAAATGAGCTGTTTGTTTCTGCCCATCCATTTCATAAACCGTAATATTTACATATCTGCCTAGCCTGTGCAGGACCTGATCTTTCTATTACACATTTGGAATTATTTTACAATGTTTACATCAAAATACATTGCATTGCTTCATGGATTTTGTTTGTGTGACCATTTTCACTTGATTTAATTAGAAGCAAACACTAGTGGACAGCGAAATGCGTAGCAAATGCATGGGACCTCGAACATTACGTTTTTTTGGGGATGCTTATATGTGAAAAAGCCCTTAAAGCTTAATTGTCCACTTGTGTTTGCTTCTAATTAAATCAAGTGAAAATGGTCACACAAACAAAATGCATGAAGCAATGGGTTGTAAAGGACTTAAAATGCACCGCATTACTTTGAATGGTACAGACATTGTCTATGGGAAAGCTTTGTGTCTGCATCGAGTGCATAGCCGAAAGTGGACAGCAACACACAAAGAGTGAAAGAGGCCTTAATGGTGGGTGATGCTTTTTTGTCTACCTGGAGTTCAGGTTTAAAGAAAAAAAAAGAAAGATACATCTTTCTATTGTTGAACTCCATTTTAAAAGCCTGAGCAAGCTATTATGCTGACTCCCTGGCTTCAGTACGATTGGAATGACCGGATTTTCATGAATATGTACATCTAAAAAAAATAGGTCTTATGTACATAAATAAGCTAGGTCAGTGTCTCTAAAAGACATCAGCTAAGGCTATGTTTCCATTATATGTCGGGACCCCCTCCGGTTAGCATATTCCTTGGCGGGGATCCCGATGTAGCATATACACTTGCCTGCTCAGCGGATGCTGTGTCTTCACTGTGCCAAGCCACTCCACCGATGCAAGGCTCAATGTAGTCGAGTACATGCATCGGTGGATGTGTAAACACAGCATCCTCCAACCAGGTAAAGTCTTTGTGCTACGTCGGAGGGGGTCCCGACGTATAACAGAAACAAACCCTTACTATCAAGAACTGTAAAAAATATGGATAATGGAGAAGAATGCAGTGGTAGCCCTCCATACAGTGTTTACTTTAATTGATTTCCAATGATTTTACGCCTTAAAATATTTGCTAAGGACCTGGAACCTAAAGCCCCCATAGACGCTTCGATCCCCAAAGGTTTTTGTAGCCAATCGACCACCATGTACTTTCACGTCCAGCACGTGGAGGTAGATCGGCCGCAAAGCAGGTGCCCACCTTGAGCGACTGAGTATCTGACGGGAAACACCCCACTGTGATCAGTCGTCTGCAAAACAAAAGGGGATTGAAGCATCTATGGGTACCTTTAGTCTTCTGCTAATGTAGCTTTTGGGCATTGAAGGTTTTAAAAGAAGCAACAATGATGCTTTGTTTCTGTAGTTTTGCCACATAATGAGGTAAGTAATCATACATACTAGAGATGGTCAACTTTTTTTGGCTAGCTGACTTAAATTTTATTGCAAAGCCCCGAAACATGGCATCATCACCAGAATTCCTAGACATGTAGTGAGGTGTTGTGGGGCCATTTGACATTTTTTATTGCTCTGGCATATGTAGTTTTTGCATTAACTTGATCTATGAAAAACTGTTTGTGTTAGGGCAATATTTTCTTTTTTGTAGTATACCCTGATGTAGTATACCCTGAATCCTTCTCTACATTTTCAGCAAATTTAGTGTTGATACCATGGGAATGGGGTCGATGGTTTAGGGCTTTTACCATCTCATACCCCTCAGTTTACGGTATGGAAGCAAGAGCTGAGATGCAATCCACTTCATATCTTCCCAGGGCCTCATACACACTTATCCTGCATTTACTGTTTAATAAATTCATATTAAGCTCCAAATGAGCTTAAGGAACTCTACTGTTATAAAACAACTACAAACACTAGATAATTCTGACACCCTAATATAATTATTTTAAAAAATTTGGCCAAAACATTATATTATTCTAAATTTGGCCAAATCCTTTTGTTCTGGATGAATCATTATACACACATACTGTACTGGGTCACTGAGCCCCATAGCAGTGCACAAGGACTATCATTAAACTTTTACTTACTTACACCTTCGTATGTTTTTGGAAACACATATAATTGATTTTATCAGTAATGTAAGCAACATTTCCATCTATTATAGATTGTGATAATCTTTCCCTGTTAGAACCATTATGTACAGATCATGATGCTTTTATCGATAAAGCTTATCAGTTTAAGCGCAACTTTACCGGTTAATGAGTACAATTTCACAGACAATTAGGTAAACTACCAAGGTGACATCTAATCTAAGCAAATATAATCATCCTGAATGTGTAATTGAGTGATTTCTGTCATAAAACACAGAGACTTCTAGGAACTGTACAGACCTAGGTAAGGTGTTTGTTTTGGTCTAGGCAACCATGATTACATATCATATGAGAAGAAAATGTCATAAAACCGCATTCATGACTACACATGGCCACATTATGTTACTTAATAAACATATACTGGTGCAAACAACTGCAAGAAAGATACATTAACTATAACTGTAAACCAATAAAATTGAACTTTACTGAAATAAAACTAGAATATGATGCATTTCTGTTGGTTGGCATGGGTGCTAGACCTTGTTTGATGCATCCTTCTCCACAGTAAACTGAATACATTGTGACATCACTTTTATGAGTCGATCACCACACTGGACGTCTATGTATGTTATACAAAATGTAACCAGGATGAGTGTGATTCACAGTCCTTAATGCTGTGACATCTATTTAGAAATGATACAGTAGAGGAACAACCATTAATGTAATGGGGAGAAGAGATTAACCTCCTGAGCATTGCACACATGGCACACTTTTTAAAAAAAATGCACTACAGTCGATATCGGTGGAGCATCTCTGGGAGGTTCCGAGAACGCATGCCGGAATAGTGCTGGGAAAAAGCTATGCCCCTCCATTAACATGGAGGCCTACCCTCACTCCTGTATCATATGTAACACGATTCGAGGCGGACCTGGAAGGATCTGCGCAAATGACGATACACAGAATTCCGGCGAACAGGTGAGTTTGTCTGCAGTTATCTGGGGTTGTGTTTCATGATCATTGAAATGTTACCCAAGATCACCCAGAAGGTTATAGGAATCGAAAAGGCCTAAACACAAGCAGTGCATAGCACAGTTAAGTCTTCATAAAACTTAAGTTATTTACATGCCCCAATCCATCCCAAATCCCAAAATGTAAGAAAAATCCTCACTTTAGGACAGTGGGTGGAGTCATGCAAATCATTCCTTTACAGTGAAAATGTTGTTTCAGTGAAATACTGCATAGACAATGTGATTTTAGGGAGAAGTACTGGTCAACAGCATCACAAAGGGTCTATAGTTTTGGTTTAATAAATAAATTGGTTAAGACTAATGCCCTAAACCTGTACAATAGTTGAAAGACAGATATCCAGATGCCACATGTTCAAAAACCATCCCCAATGGTTATTTTGGTGAACCTTACTGAGTACAAGCCTTTAGTCAACTTGTTCTTCAACCAGCGTTTGTACTCATTTTGCAGATAAAACAGTAGCTGAGCAATATAACATGGTCCAGGACCCACCCCGACCAGTTAGGTTCTACTGACTACTGCTGTATGGGGAATTACAAAAGGCATTTCTAAACATGTGTACACATGTTGCATTATAAACATATTATTGCTTGGGCCATGTAAAACCCAAAAACAAAGAATCAGTATAACCTCTAACTCGCATTTAGGACACCCTCCAATTAGGTAAAGTGCACATACAATTCTCTATGACTAAGCAGCAGGTAGGAGTGAGACTTATGAGTGTGGGTGTGTAGAGCACACCTCCACACCTCGAGCTGTGCCAAGGCTCTACATAATATTTTTTCCATTCTCATAACGACAGATAAGATTAGTACATCAGATATCAGATGCAATAACACAGAACATAGTGCTGACCCTTTGTGAGTACTAAAATGCTGCATTTTATATTCTCGGAGGTTATATAAAATATCAGCAAACATGAAATGTCAGCAAATAATACTGGCCAGGAACCCACGTCATTAGACCATGTTTTGCTTGGTACTGTTTGGTCTTATCTGGATTCCACCATGCAAGGTGAGATTACATACTGAAGAAAGCCAAATAAATGTATGACTGGGAATAAGTAATATGTACATTTTGTGAAAAATAAAAGGTGGAAATCTAAATACATTTAAGAAACACATACAATGTATATATATGTTCACACATACTGTACATGCATATCTAAAATTGTAGAGGTCATCCCAGAATTTCCAGCTCCACCTAACATCCACAGCTGCTGCAAAGATACAGTAAGTTAGTAAATCTTTCATGTAGTGAGTCAGTAGTGGAAGATTTTATTTGATTTTCTATGAGAAAACAGAAACACAATCCATTGTAGCAAAATGTTGCCCTTAGTATTTGCCTCAAACCACCACAAATCTAAATATTAGTTTCATAAATATTGGGGTTTCAAAAATAGGAAAAGAAGATGTTTTTGCCTTTTAAAGTATTGTATTCTCCATTTGAGCTTGAATAACTGGCGTACTTACCCCTTATTACACTGTCAGTTCTGATGCAGTAATAGGATTGTATTGGAAACAAAGAGGAGCAGTAAGAGGGGGTTCACAGGGGCCCGGACACCTGAAAAGCGACAAAGTTGGGAAGACATGCATTAAGGGGCCCCCAGCGATTTTTAGGTGCCTGTCTGATAGAGGTAGTATGGAGTCGTTGTAGGGGGGAGAGGTGATGCTTTCCGGGCCTCTGTCGACTGTCATCACGTATGAATGCTGCCTATGTCAACCCCCCCCCCCCTCAATGAGACAATTTCTCCTTGTACATAATCGAAGCACACTTGGTTTATCATTGAGTCAGTACTTTTCATCTACATATTCAAATTGGCTTATATTTGAGTACCTATGATGGCACAAAAAAAATACAAGTAGTAATGAGTCATCACAGCAAAATGAATTGGTCTACTTACCTGAATAAACATCCAAAAGAATTGGCTGAGATAAAAATAGTGTGTGACAGCTGCCAGACCAGCACAGCTTTCATTGGAGAGCTCTCGGCTAATGTATGCAGAGGCCAGGAAGGAGATCTGCAATAGAACACAGGATTCTGTTAATGCAACTGAATATTTCAAGAGCAAAAGTTCACCATTAATGCATTTTGACAGACCATGGCATCAATTTAATATTAGAATTGTGACAACAACTGTTGGTCCCATAAAACAAGCCCTCTGGAGAATAAACAGACAATATATGAATGTAGTGAGCTCCTCAGCATGACAGTCCTAATGAGTCCTGGTGATTCAGTCTGATCAATCAAGCTGGATTTCATGACAAACCCAGAGAACACTATGATGTGCCTAACCCCATAATTCAAGTATAATACTCAAACTCACTGTGCAAAGAAGACTCGCTTTTTAGAATGTAGACTAAAGCCCCCCCCCCCCCCCCCCCCCCCCCCCATACACCTTACAATCTTACCATACAAACTCTGTAGAATCAACTTTTCTTCTACCAAAACCATGTAATATGAGGACATTCCCAAACCTTCCAATTACTATGTATTCTATCAGAGAGGACCCGGCACTACATAGTTGTTGGTAGATCTAAGTAGTAGCATGCATGTCAAGGTTTTCATTAGTGTGATTTTTGTGAAAGTAGGAATAAGTACCTTACAAAAACAAATCCACCCTGAAATTTCTTGTCCAACAGTGGCAGGTGTTGTCAGATATTGACATCTGTCACATGTTAGAGGAAAATACCTGAAAATCGAGCAGGTAATGTCACATATCCACGCAGGTCCAGGGAATATGTGTCTGTAGCTTTAACAGTGACTCCTTCCTGTTCCTTTGCCTGAGAGAACTGAGAGTGTTCAACAGAAGATCTTTGTCATGTGTTCCTCAGTTTAGGTGTACCTACTCTCTGATTCCCTGGCTTCTGACCCTCAACTTGTTCCATGGACTGTCTCATCCCTTGGCATCTTGACTTGGTGATTATAAATTGCTAACTGCATGGGTGCATCTGGGGCCGCAACCTGGGAATTGCCGTCAGCAATGTCCATCACCCCATGCTCTGGTGAACAACAGACAGTTCGTTAGAATCTGCACCTCAGATTGCACCTTTTGTGAAGAAATTCCATCCTTTCCAACTGGCCGTGTAAATTATCCCTAAATGTTCTGATAAAACTAGTAACATTAAAATAGTAGTAGTGAAAACTTGACTTGGTCCTGACCAACTAAAACCGCAACCGTGGGGCACACACAGTATGTTGAGGCGTATGTGAACTGGTACCAAGAGACAGAATGTACACCCACCTACACCTCAAACTTAACATAAAGAAGCATAAATTCTGATGCTGCAAAACATTAGCATCAAAAGGCCTTAAAATATATCAGATTGCACAAAATTGTATTTTTCCTGTTTAATGTAAAAGGTACATGAATCAAACTATTTTAAAGACAACCCCATGCAATTCCACACAACAACTTGAATTGTATATTAACCTAATGATAAATTCCTACATACAATATATAATGTATAATATTATTATTATTATCATTTATTAATATAGCGCCAGCATATTACGCAGCGCTGTACAATACATTAGAGTTGAGATGCAACACAGTATAACGCACAGGTACAGGTAATGACACAGGAGGAATAGAGGACCCTGCCCGGACGGGCTTACAATCTAATAGGTTGGGGAACAAGGCATACAATAAGGTATACAATATAAAATATATAATGTAACAATATCCCACTAAATGTTTAAAAATGGAGAGCGGTGGAGAAAACCATTCTGACTGGTAGTTTTTGTTAGAAAATCACCTGGAAGAACCAAAGCTTTCTTTGTGAAAGTCTCTTTGTTGAGTTCCAGCACTGTTTTCCTACAATGCATCCCTGTAAAATCAACTATAAGAATCAAGAGAGAACTGGTTTTCCTTGATCAGTAGATCATGGTAGAAAAGCACGGGGACCTGAATGTAAAATGCCGTGAGCTTGCTAACCCAGAGCTAATGGGATTAATGCAGTCTTACGTTTGGTTTGATAAGCCCAGTAACATGCCACGGCATGGTTGTTTTTCTGCACTCAAAAGTATTCAAGTTCATGTACAGTATAAACAAAATATGGCAAGTTCGGACATAACAGGCGTATTACCGCACAATTGGGGGTCTCTTGCAAAATGTATTTAAACGGGCATGAAAACAGTTAGCTTAAACACATGAATAAAGGCATTACACTGTCTCCTCTTGCAATGCAATAACAAACTATCTAGTCATGCAAAGCCTTATTCAAAACAACTTGAGATTAACATTCCTTTATATCAAAACTACAACCTCAGCTCAGCACTTTTAAATACTACTTATTGATGTTGTAAAATATATGCTTATTGCTTAATAATACTAAATCAGTTGTTTTTCTTGAATATCTTACCCATTCATTGACTTTCTAATCTGCTTTTCTCTAATCTTTATTTACCAAAAGAGCTAAGGTTATGCTAGCCATAAACAGCCCGATAAATAGCCCAATAAACCAAGCCCGATCGAAGTTTGCCGATAAAAAAATCTGCGTTTTCTCGGACGATCTAACAAAAAAAAACCCACATAGGAGAAATGATTTTTGAACGATATAACAGTTTTGATCGTACATCATAGTCAGAGTTTATCGCCATTTTTGTCGTCCAATTTTTCATTCAATTGGAAGTAATAGTAATATCAGGGATGATCGGTGCTCATTTAGTCAGGCGCTACAAGAAAAGTAGAACGATGTAACCGGACCAATTAAAATTTTCCAACATGTCCGATCATGTGATGCCCGATTTTCTGCTAAATTTTGATCGGGAAAGCTCTGTCGGACCATGTGAGCAAAACCCGATTTATGCCCGATTAACAAAAAACTTCGATCGGGCTTGGTTGATCGGGCTATTTATCGGGCTTTGTATGGCTAGCATTACTCAACAAAACACCCTAAAGGGGGAAATTCTTTTTTTAACCTCCCTAGCCCTCTTGCAAGGTCCAGATTTCTGTACCAAAAGTGCACCATAGACTCTAATGGAATTGTCTTATGTTGTAGGCCTGTAAGTTCCCAAAATATGTCTGTACAAGGGTCTAATAGACATCCTGAATATAATAATGTTTGAAACACACAATAATATTAAAAAAAATTACATTACATTATAATGTTTTTTATACATTGTTAAAAAAATTAATTAAAGGTATCATCTGAATGATAAAATCTCTAAAATACTTATTTGGTATGAATGATTTCAAACCAGTATGTATTCATATTTATGTTTTGTTTATAATAAAATTTTTATTACAATTGGAAATGTGTTTTGTTTTTGTTTTACTTTGAATTGTATTGGATACAGTTATCACTGTATCCAATACAATGCCCTTTGGCACCCTCTGAAGTGGTTAACTTCAAATAGCACATCTGGAAATCACCCCCAGTGTGATTTCCAGATGTGCTCTTTGAAGTTAACCCAATTTACATTTGAATGTCCCGCTGACTGGCCGGTAATATTCACCTTAACTACAAATTGCGGTATGTAGTTTCTTTTGATTTGTTCAAGTGATCCGCTGTAGGGCCTAGGCTGTGGTATGTGTGGTGGGTAATGCGCCATTCTCCCAACATGAGTTCCTCTGATGTAATCCCTGTTGTTAAATATTTAGCAATAGCATCTTCCTCTCAATCAACTTAACTAGAACCATCTTATTCTATTGATAATACATTACAATTTTTGTAGTATGGGGGTGGAGTCTTGTTGTGAGTTATTCAATGTGTGCGAGTCAAGCATTTCTTTAGCTAGAATGGCTTTCAGCTGTGTAACCACCTGTTGCAGGTATGGTTTTCCTCTGGGAGCCAAATCTGCATTACTACTCGACTTGCCATGAGTAAGCAGGTATGTATCCATGTAGATTAGCCAATAAAAGTTTTGGTAGCATCAGGAGATAAATAGGTAAATCTGAAGAGTAGTGGGTCTTTCTCTGGGTTGGTCCCTGTCACCTTTCTGATTAATACTCTAATCTCTAAATTCTATCACCAACGGGCACAGCCAAAAAGAGTGTAGGAAATTCTCACATAAAACCACATTCCCTACACACAGTGGACATGAAATGTGCACATACCCCTGGTAAAATGTCAGGTTCCTGTACAAAAATTAGACAAAGATAAATCATTTCAAAACTCCCCCCCCCCCCCCCCTAATGTGACCTATAAACTGTACCGCTCAACTGAAAAACAGAAGGGAAGAAAAACTATAAAAATAAAATAATGTGGTTGCATAAGTATGCGCACCCTTAAACTAATACTTTGTTGAAGCACCTTTTGGTTTTATTATAGCACTCAGTCTTTTTGGGTATGAGTATCAGCATGGCACATTTTTGGTATGAGTCTGTGAGGATGGCAGGATTTGCCTACTCTTTTTTGCAGAAACACTATAAATCTTCAGATCACCCCACAGATTTTCAATCGGATTCAGGTCTGGGCTCTGGCTGAGCCATTCCAAAACTTTAATCTTCTTCTGGTGAAGCCATTCCTTTGATGATTTGGATGTATGCTTTAGGTGGTTGTCATACTGTCACCCCTCCGTGTCACCTGGGGGGGCTGCGGCGCCCTCGGGGTCCCCAGTAT
>CM070032.1:38837484-38873391 GCA_036250615.1 Ptychadena robeensis | reverse complement strand
ATGGTAAAATGTTAATAGTTAGTAAGAAGTAAGGCACCACACTGTCTATTGTATGGCTGACACAATATACCAGTCACAGTGACCTTTGTCAGACCTAAACTATTCTTCCTTTGTGCTCTGATGGAATCCCTATCTCTACCTTTTGCACAGTTGGATGGAATACAACATTTAAACAGATTTTGCAAGACACTGTTTGCTCTTCCTTTGCCAGATTGGCCATGCACCTTAACTCAGGGATAGTTTACCAACGGGTTAGATAAAGCATACTAGTCATTTCAATATCAGGATAAGTACATTGGAACATTTTCCTTTTTCGCTTTATTTATTTAAGTAGTAAATTAATTAATAAAATATCAAAGATCAATCCCTTATAATGTATCTAATAAACGTCTTTTCCATGCTGCCTTAATCTCTTTATATCATTGGAAGTCTTTTGTTTCATCTGCTAGATAATTTAAAAAGAAAAACTGTTTCTTTTATAAAAGGCGCCCATACATCTTAATCTACCTGTGCAATTGACCGGCGATCAATTACAGCGTGGTGATGTCACCAGGCTGTGATTGATCGTGGGTCAATTGAACGGTAATCAATGTGCACCACATGGGCACATCAATGACCGTACGATGGGGACCCGGTTTTTCCGTTCCTCTGGGTCTCTACTTTCCCCAGCCGGAGAAGCAGCCAGCCTGCATGCCCCCCCCCCTTTCCTGGCAGATACGTGCTGGCCTTGCCCCTTTCACACACAGAGCAGCTAGGTGATCACACATGCTGTCAGCCCGTCCATTACATTGGATGGTGACTCACTGTCCCCATTCAATGTAATGGATTTCCAAGGTTTTCCAACATGTTTGAAACCTCTTTGGTTGAGGAACTGTGGATGGCTCAAATGAAAAATCAGATTAGAGGAACATTGAGTGCTGTGACTGCGCACAGCGCCCAATGTTGCTCCAATCTGTTTCTTCATTGATCCGTGTGGGGCCAGCTTTACAATCTTACCATACAATTTCTGTACAATAAACTTTTCTTCTACCAAAACCATGTAATATGAGGACCTTTCTAAACCTTCCAATCACTAGGTATTCTATCAGGGAGGATCCGGCACTACATGATTGTTGGTAGATCTACAGCAAATTGTATGGAGTGATTGCAAGCTGTGTGGTGGGCTTTAGCCACTCTCAGATTATTACAATGCAGGAACAAGGCAGAGTGTATGTTGTAGAAGATAAACAAGTATTTCTGTAATTGGATTGTCTATAAAGGCATGTGGCGATTTTGTGAGATATCGAGATTGTATTGCTTCAAGAGATAAACCAAGAAGAGGAAAAGTACTAGTGAAGAGTTTGGATACCCTGTGACCCTGCTAATGGATGAATACTGTCCAGTGCACTAAACTGTTCAGAGCACTAAACAAAAACTTATAAATTGACATTATGAGAATGGTATAAGAAGCATATTCCTCTAATAAGGAATAGTAATAAAGTATAATTTAGTTGGGGAAAATGTGGGCCCCCATGTTCTTACGTGTGGACCTCACTATCCCCGAAATCCTTCCAAATGTTTATAATATGGGATGAGGCACCAACCTACACCAAATAAAGGGAACTAGATAAATTTTTCCATAACATATAATTTAGTTGTATTATATGGTTAATTTGTTTTTATTTTGGTGCACAGCAAGCTGCTCACTGAAAGCATATGGCTTATAAGCTTCATTGTGACTGTAAAGAATCAATGTTATGAATAATATCGTCCTACAGAACTGCGAAAAACCAAGGTAGCTAAATATATTATTTAAAATACAAACATTTTTTAAGATGATATTGGTAAAAGTTGGTGGAAAGTAAAAAGTTCAGTTGTGAAAGAGTTCATTTTAATTCCAGATAACATGTCCTTTTTTTTTCCACGTATGCAAAAAAGTCGATGCAGAAAAGGTACAGTTCAAGTGAAGGCCACAAGCCAAATTTAAACTCATTGACACTTCATCCAGGTCACTCTATCTGCAGATTGTGTCCTTGTACCCCCAAGTTCACTGGACTATATCCACCACGTATGAACACAAACATTACCGCTCAGCTCAGTGCTGAAAACAACAATCCTTCTATGAACTCATCTGGACCGTGCTCAGAGATTTAATCATTTCTGGTTACCAGCCAATTATTTCCAATTTATAGGCGGATGAATTGTCCATCCATATCATACAAATAAAAGAATAAACACTTATGTATAGGTCTGTAAACAGGTCAGATCCATAAACTTCTATCCCTGGAATATAGGTCAAAGGCACTCTATCCTGAAAGAAGATATGGAGATATTTCTATCTTTACATGGCCAGAGTTTAGTTATAAACATATTGGATGTGATTCCTTACATGGCCAAACATTATGGAATACCAGTGATGAAATAGGAATGTAAAATTATACTGTTAGGGTTCCAGCTCAGAACTTCCATCTTTCTTAACAACCAAAGCTGCAATGTTAAGGCCCCCATATACCTAGCGAGCCGCGGCCGATTTTTGGCCGACCAATGTGCGTGCAGGCTTGTGGCCATCGTTCGGCGGCAAAATCGTCACAGATCATGGGCACCCACATACAGAGACAGATCCCTGTCGCCCCAAAGCTCAGTCATCCACAGAATGGACATGTCTGCCGATACCTTAATCAACGGAGTCATCACTTTGCACTCCCTCGCTCATCTATCGGCCCCAGGTGGTCAGCTGTATGGGGGCCTTTAGTGTAACAGCTGCAGAACTGCCCCCCCTTCTGTGAATTGTCCACGTTTACACAAAGAAGTCCGCTTCCATGTGCAGTGCCTATCTGAATTGATTTAAGGCCCCCATACAGGTTTAGATTTGCCTACAACAGATTCAATCATAATTTCCAATCGAAAAATCGGCGATCGATCACACTGCGATTTAAATAACCCCCACATGTAGAAACTGATATTTAATTGATGTTAGTTCGATTGACTAAAAGCATCGAAGGAAGTTGATTGTAAACACACCAAAATGTCTGCCACCGGATGTATGAGTATGCTTATTATTTAAATTGAACCAAAATTGGTCGGGCAGAACAAAATAATATTCCATGAATGACATGTCCGATCACTTTCACTCGATTTTTTGGTAAATTTTGATCGATCTAGGTTGGAACCATGAGCCATGTAGACAGGCATCGATTTTTGGTCGATCCACTTAAAAATAGATCAGTTTAGGTCGATCAAACAGGAAAATTGTAACATGTATGGGGGTCTTAAGGTTTAATTATGGAAAATATCCCTACAATCAGCAAATAGTATTAAGGTGAGTAATTCTGGGGAATCTTACTGATCTCACATCACATGTGCCATAGCTAGGGATTCAGTCAGGACTGCTGGAGTTAGGTAAATGTGGCTGGACATCTGTAAGCACTACAAATCCCAGGGGCCTTTTGTGGCAGTGTTTTACAGCAGTGAATGGCGAATTTGTGATATTAATAATGCTAATAGGTGTTAAAGAGGAAATCTGCCCCATAGAATATTCTACTTGCAGCTGTCACCTTATGCTGTTGGTACAAGTGGCTTAAGTTGGTATTTGGAGCTAGTAAATAATAGTGACTGACCATTAACTGTAGTATGTATGTAGTAACTGACCATCCCCTGTAATGTGTATGTAGTAACTGACCATCCCCTGCAATATGTCTGCAGTAACTGACCATCCCCTGTAATATGTCTGTAGTAACTGACCATCCCCTGTTATATGTTTGCAGTGACTGACCACCCCCTGTAATATGTATGTAGTAACTGTCCATCCCCTGTAGTGTGTGTGTAGTAACTGACCATCCCCTGTAATATGTATGTAGAAACTGACCATCCCCTGTAATATGCCTGCAGTAACTGACCATCCCCTGCAATATGTCTGTACTAACTGACCATGCCCTGTAATATGTTTGCAGTAACTGACCATCCCCTGTAATATGTCTGCAGTAACTAACCATCCCCTGTAATATGTCTGCAATAACTGACTATCCCCTGTAATGTGTATGTAGTAATGGATCATCCCCTGTAATATGTCTGCAGTAAATGACCATGCCCTGTGCCATGTCTGCAGTTACTGACCATCCCCTTCAATGTGTCTGCAGTAACTGACCATCCCCTCTAATGTGTGTGTAGTAACTGACCATCCCCTGTAATATGTCTGCAGTAATTTACCATGCCCTGTAATGTGTATGCAGTAACTGACCATCACCTGTAATATGTCTGCAGTAACTGACCATCCCATGTAATATGTCTGCAGTAACTGACCAAGCCCTGTACCATGTCTGTAGTAAGTTACCATTCCCTGTAATATGTATGTAGTAATTGTCCATCCCCTGTAATGTGTATGTAGTTACTGACCATCGCTTGTAATGTGTCTGCAGTCACTGACCATGCCCTGTACCATGTCGGCAGTAACTTACCATTCACTGTAATATGTATACAGTGACAGGCTATCCCCGCAATATGTGCAGTAACTAACCATCCCCTGTAATATGTTTGCAGTAACTGACCATCCCCTGCAATATGCCTGCAGTAACTGACCATGCCCTTCGCATGTCTGCAGTAACTGACCATGCCCTGTACCATGTCTGCAGTGACTGACCATTTCCTGTAATATGTATACAATGACAGGCTATCCCCACAATATGTGCAGTAACTGACCATCCCCTGTAATATGTTGGCAGTAACTGACCATCCCCTGTAATATGTTTGCAGTAACTGACCATCCCCTGTATAATGTTTGCAGTAACTGACCATCCTCTGTAATATGTTTGCAGTAACTGACCATCCTCTGTAATATGTTTGCAGTAACTGACCATCCTCTGTAATATGTTTGCAGTAACTGACCATCCTCTGTAATATGTCTGCAGTAACTGACCATCCCCTGTAATATGTATGTGGTGTCCCCTGTATAAGCTGGATATTCTAAAAGATCCTGCAGGTTACCGTTAGATGTACTTTATCTCTCTTACTGCAAACATCTTTAAACTTACTCATATGCTTTCAATGTGGGTAACCTATTATACAATATTTTCCTGTGAAAAGTCTAGAACGGTCTCGGAATTTATTGCCCCAAATCAAGTCACCCCTGAAAGATGGAACCAACATATTTAGCATTTTTTATGTTTTCTTCCATGCCACGATTTATATATTTTTTATTCTCTACATGATGCTTTACTTTAGTTTTAGCTGTTTGATAGATACTTTCGATATTGTACTCAACAAAATAAACTGAAATTCTGTAGTAATTCTCATCAGGAAAAGTGTATTAAAGTGAGTTTTCCCTACAAATAAATGGAAAGGTTTGTTACACTTATACCTGAAAAAAAGTGTACTTTGCTCTTTGATGTTTTCAACTGAAAAGTTAATTCTTACTGGTCTGAGCCGTTGTTTCCCTGGAAACACTTTGGGAGTGAACACTAAAAAGACCCAAGAATGAACCTCGTGAAGAATACAAAGGTCATTGTGATTGCACCCTGCACGCAGCGGGAGTGTGATCATTGTTTGGGTTTGGAAAGGTTGGCATATTATCTGTGTACATAGCAAAAAAAGGGTAAAGTTAAACAGGACATGGACATGCAAAGATAAAGTCAAACAGTTCATGGACATATATACAAAAAATTTGCAAATGCAAATATATATATATATATATATATATATATATATATATATATACATACTAACTATTGGACAGTATTTTATATACATATATACTATTATATTATATAAATACTAAACACTATGGTCTTTCGGACTATTAGACGCTGTATAAGCCCCACCCCTATAGATTGCCGAAAAATACCTGTAAACTGGCATCTCTGCTGGTCAGGGGTCTATGCTCCAACTGCTAAAGCAGGAGTTTAAGGAGACAGGAAAGCTGTCAGTGGCTGCCTTTGACACCTTCCCTGCCTCTTTGGGGTGGTCTGCACCTGAGCTTGTATATGAAAGCCAGGCTCATTTACAAACAGTAGAAGCAGAACCCCGTTTCTTTCACATTGCATTCGTGGGTGGATATTCCCTCTACTACAGCTTTGTTTATGTCAGCGGGCAGATCATCCTTCTGCTACTGCATTGTATATGTAAGCTAGGCAGCTTTAGCACCACTCACATACAAACAGCAGAGGCAGAGGTTTTTCTTTTGTTGTGTGTATGTAAGTTGGTCTGCAGCTGCCTGGCTCACAACAGTAGCAGAGGGAAGATCCACCCACGGCTCAGAGCTTTTCTTGGGAATGGGGGGGGGGGCATGCATTTTATATTATGAAAAATACAATATAATCTAACTTTGTAATTATATATATACAGTACATGTACACTACCAATTGGATACTACTGGCCATGTTTAGTATATATATCTCAACCAACCAACCAGGCAGTTAGTCTTAAGCTGGGAACACATGCATAGATATGGGCCAGATCGATGGCTGATTCGAGTGCCGTGTCCACTCACGGCCATCTATCTGGCCTATATGTAATGCAGCATTCCATTTCCGCTCAAAAACAGGGATATTGGACATGACTGTAAACCATGGTCAATGTCCATTTCTTTGCATGGGGACTGCGGGTTCAGCTGTGTCTCCAGCTCCTCCGATATCAGGCAGCAGCGCAGCATGACGTCATTGTGCTGCTGCCAGGAACCTCGAATGGCTCCTATACCCGTGTATTCCCGGTTTTAGATTTTTTCAGCATAGGTCAGCATACAACTGATGTTAGCGAATTCATAAACATATGTAAATACAGTTATACATGCATATATAAACTGCTAATGTAAGTAAATGTATATAAACATTTAAAACATAAGTAAAAAAATATTTTATGGTGCTGCTTCCACCATACTAATAAAAACCACCATGGGGTGGACAACTAAGAACAACGCAAACACGGAAATATTTAATTTGTTATCTTATCATATTACCTTAAGTAGCCATTTATGTACATCAATTACTACTAGATAAACGTTGATTGCAAACAATGTCTATGCCTAGGTAAGTGTTATCATTTTCCTCTGGCTGAGTGGGTATGTGCATTTAAGGACAAGCGGATGTTTTTCTCCAGAGCTGAGTACTTTGGTCTTTGATAAGAGACATTAGTAAAGAACTGTTAGGATTCTGGAAGCCCCAATGTTTATATTTAAAGAAGGACTGAACAATTAAAGTAAATAAGGCTATGTCAATTTGAACTAACTTACTGAACACAATGAATGCCAGCAGATAGGATACAAAAAATCATAAGGCTGCCGTGGTTAGCACCAGTTATACTCAAGTTCCAGGTTTAGATCCCACCATGACCATGCATGAAGATTGTAGGTTCTCTAATATTTGGTTGGATTTACCCTGAACACCCCTGCATTCTCCCAGTCATAACGCATTCTAATCCAGCACATAGCATCTGTCCTAAAACTATGGGAGTACATTCTGAAATTGTGCAAAAACAGATACAAATGTGCCTTTTTGTTGTGATTTATGGTTGACTCCGGATTTGCGGTTGAAATTCCTGTTTGGAAGACTATGTACATGAGGTCTTTATGTTCTCCCTCTGAAAAATGGCTTTTTTAAATACAATTGGAGAAGCTAGTAGAATTGTGCAAGCAAAAACCTAAACTGAATGATTTACCAAAAGAATATTCTCTCTTACAAGTGAAATGTAAACCTTTTCAGGTTAAGGTGACCATACATGGGACGATTTTTCAATTGATTCACGAACAATCGATCACTGCACACGTTCCCACTGAATGATTGTTCGGAATTGATTGTGGACACTCTTTCTTCAGCAGGATCGAAAGCTTGATCGAACAAGGAACCACCATGTTGGTAAATACCTGTTTGATTGCCACTACTTAGGTATTGAACAGGATGGATTGCGCAAAGTGGTACACATCATTTAACTGTTCATTTGAGGAATACTCAAGCGCAGTGTGGTGACGTCATCAGGCTGTGATGGGGGGGGGGGGGTAAATCAATTCAATGGGTATCGACCCGTGTATGCCCACCTTTAGACTGACACTCATATCAGCCCAGTCACAACAGTCTGCTGTAGTAATGGCACCCCAATGGTCTTTCATTGCAGTGCATTGGAAAATACAGTAATGCAATATTATGTATTAGAGGCAATGTAGTGCATTTGGCAACCCTCATGAGTACAGTACAACGGGCTGGCCTGGTGTTATGAGCCCTCATACTAAGCTTCCTTGTAATTGTGTCACTGCATTACTTCAGGAATAAAACCTGTACATTCCTTGTTGTTAGGTTTTGAACCATACACCAGGTTGACAAGGTTTTTCTTTTCAAAAAGTTACAATATTTGAGCTTAACGATTGGCTTTTTAAGCTTTCCCTTATCCAAAAGCACCAGGTATTCATGATGTTTCTAAAGAACAGTTCGTCATGGCTAAGGTAGGCCAAAGGTAGGCATACAAAAACTACTATTGCTTTAATGATAATTGATTTAAATATCAACTGTAAAGCTAGGAACACACGGCTCGATGTAAGCGTACAATCGATGTAAGATTAGATGAAAACCATCGATTATTGTATTTTGTCGATCGTAACGTGTGCGCTAGAGTATAATTTACAATTGTTGTAGAATATCGATGTAAAAAACATTGATTATTGACTTAAGTCGTCGATGCCGTTGATGCCCTAAAAACAGTAAACTGTCACTTCCTCGAATACAATTGTACGATGAAAATAAACATTCCACGAAAGTAGTACGATCATGGTACAATTCGACGATTATTTTCCAACTTGTCCGATCACTTTTCAATCGATGTAATGGCCGTCATCAAACAATTATCGTTGATCATACGATATATACGTCCCGCGATTTTGGCACAATCGATGTAAATATTCATCTATTTACATCGATCATACGCTTGAGCTTCCTAGCTTTAGTCAAATATTTATGGATTATACAACTACACAGTATAACTGATGCAAAACAAATCAACTTCTTTTGTAAGGCCGGTGGGCAGCACAGGGGCTCTGGCCATGCAGCGCTAGAGTCCTAGGTTCAAATCCTGACCTGGGCACTATGCAAGGAGTTTGCATGTTCTCCTTGTGTGTGCGTGGGTTTCCTCTGGGTATTCCGATTTCCCCCACTCTCATGCAGTAGGTTAATTGGTTTCCCCCTAAAAGATTCTCCTTGTTAGGTACATGTAACATATGACCGTATTAGTTACATATACATATTCATGACTCTGGTGGGGACATTAGATTCTGAGCTCCTCTGAGAGACAGTTAGTTATATGACTATATATGCTCTGTAAAGCGCTGTGTAATATGTCCATGCTATACAAGTACAAGATAATAATATGGCCTGTGCGTGTACTCCAGAATATCATTGAATACAAATCAATCAAAATAACTTGTCAGATACTTGTACAATCTCTTGAAATTTACCATAAGGACCAATCACTGCTCAATCGATTCTATGCTAATCTTCTATCACTCTTGGTCAACTGATTCCCATAAAAAAGAATTTATTTTCTAATGACCGACTCAATCGATTTTAAACATTGATTGAACAGGAGAATCAAATCGCACATAGCCAGCTAAGGTTCCCCATACACCTTTAGATTTCTCTGTCAGATTTCCTTTAGATATCATTTTGTTTTACCAAAACCATGTAATATGAGGGACTTTCTAAACAATCAAGTCTACCTGTGTTCAATCACAGAGGACCATATACTACATAGTTGTTGGTAGATCTAAAGGATATCTGACAGAGATCTGAAGGTGTATGGCCAGCTTTAATTGTTTGCCAAAAAAAAGGCAAAACACTAAATTCATCCAAGAGGCTTCTGGAACATCTTCCTTACGAAGATATAATACGCACAACGATATTTTACGATCATTACTGTTTATAAGACCATTAATGTTATTTTTTGTAAACGAATGAACTAGTGATGTTATTCTTTTTAATATCCATGAGAACTTTACTCTTAAGTTAATTAGTTATTGTTGTGGCCGAGCAAAAATTGGCTAAAACTTTCTAGGCAAAGCCTGTGAAACGTTTTTTCTTCTTTTTTTCACAACTGTATTTTTTTCTCCAAACAATTACACTGAATAGTCTCCTCTAAACTCCATGTCTTCCGCTTAGAAAGGAAATATGTTCAAGCTTCACAATAATGGTTACCCAGAAATGCTGAAATAAAAGCTGAATAAGAAAGAAATGATTGAAGAGGCCAGTGTCTGCAGGTTGTATAAGTTACATTGTGGGAATGGTACATAAAGGATAAGTGCGTACAATACAATGACACTACAGGAGAAATTCACAATTTACAACAAACTGATCTCCATGGAAACACAGTGAAAACTGGCCTTGGAGGTTTGTTGTGGCTTCGTATACATAAAAGGAAGGCACATGACCACAGAAATAAAATAAGCCTAAAGCTTCCTCATCAATAACTGAATGATACCTTATGGGTAGCGGTGCATCTTCTCTTTTCTAACATTATACTCTTGTCAGGCAGGTGAGAATTATGTGTAGTAGAATTCCCATTGGAGAGATCAGGAGTGGTCCTAATCTGCTGCACGTAATTTTTTTTTTATTACGATCTATCAATAAATCAATGAACTTCTGCTTCATCTGCATGGGCATATATTTTTCACAAATTACTCTTGGGGAAATATATGCTTATTTTAGCTTTACTATGAATTGTTCAAGAGTACAATGATACTGAGATTTCAAAGAAAGTTTATATCAGAAGCACCAATGTGATGCTTTAAGGCATCAGTTTTAAAATGAGCCGACCCTAAGGTGCCCATACATGTGTCGATTTTTTTTAAGATGATCAATTTTCTTCTCGATTGGACCTTTATCCAATATTTGTAATTAGTTTGATTGATGTAAAAGTAATCAATATCGCACTGAATCTCGATCGAAACTGTATTGGACATGTCCGTTAATTTAGGGCTTTAGGGTGTCAGTCTGTAGATTTTATGGTAGATCTCTCTGAAGGCTTTGCTGCAGACTATGTATCCTGCTGCAGACTGAGGATCTCTCTGTAGACCATGAATCTCTCTGTGGACTATGAATCCCTACAGCTGCAGATGATGCCTCTCTCTACACCCCAGGTGCCCAAACTCCAGCCCTTTGGCCATTCTTCAGTGTGGTAATTGGAACTCACCTGTCCACCGATCCTCCTCCTCTTCCCTGGCCTGGGATCTTCTTAGAACGGGAAGAGGAGGAGAGGTGAGTGACCAACTCAGGGTCTGTCTGAGCAATCTCTTGCCTCTCCTACTCTTTCTACTCTAAAAAGATCCTGGGCAAAGATGTGTTGGCGAGGGATTGGTGGACAGATGAGTGCCTATGTTCCCACTATCGCAACAATTGGCGGATGATTGTATCATATATATTGCGGCACATAACTTCAGAATAGGGGCATATACCATGCTACAGTGTTTCTTAATGCCTAAAGTTTTGTTATTTAAAAAGTAAAAATAATGTCTTCGAGCTATGCCTGCTATCATAAAAAAAATGCTTATACAAGCTTTAGTGATGCTGAGGGCTGCACTTGTGGCCCTCCATATCAACTCAGTTGCCCACCACAGCTCTACACTATGCAGTAAAGTATGGATATGTATATCACTTCTACTAGGACTATGGATCTATGGACTATGGATATGTCTACAGTCTACACTGCAGACTATAAATCTCTAAGAAGACTTCATTGTAGTATAGATGTATGGACAATGGATATCTCTGTACACCACACTGCACTTAATGTATCTCTCTGTAGACTTTATTGGACTATGGATTTATGGACGATGGACATCTCTGTACACTACACTGAATACTTTGGATCTCTCTGTAGACTTTAGCGGACTATAATGTCTAGTATGTGTAAAGGGAAAGATCTGTCCCATAGTTTTGTTTATTTGTATTTAATGTTAATGGTTTAAATAATGTGAGGCTGAATGGTCACTCACCACTGACACATTTCACTTCACATAACCTGGTCCTCTTTGCAAACATTTCGGCCACCCCTGATTAAGATCCAATATCGCGGTTGTATATTTACCAGTCAAATGTAAAAACTCCAGAGGTTTGCAGTATATGTGCTTTACAGATTAATTTCTCAGATATCTTGTTCACTTAAACACCAGCAAGTAGGGCTGACAGCAATTACTGTAACTAAGGTTATATTCTGACAGGTGGCAGACTAATTATATTTAAATGATGACAAGAACAAGAAAAAAAGCTTTGTACTAAATCCATCAAAAATAATATTTGATTCTCATTATGAATCACTATATTGGGGAAGTCTAGGTGAAATGAGTCATGAGCAGAAGAATTTAATAATTTTTTATATAAACATACTAAACAGCATCTTCTCTTAAGAGACAAGAACAAGGAATGGTAAAATGTTTAACAAAAAGTATTTTTTTGTTTACACAACACAAAAAAGTTATGCTTTCCATCATTGTTCCCACAGATTTACAATGTATTTTTTTTAAAATAAGAACCAATTACATTGCTAAAGCAAAAAAATATCTTTAGTAAAAAACTTTAGAAGACTGTGTTAAGCTGGCCATACACCTTTAGATCTGTCTGTCAGATATCCTTTAAGCTGGGAATAGACGGTACGATTTACCGTCTATTCCTTATGCGATTCTTTGCACTAGGAGCAGCGTGATGACGTCATCACGCCCGCCCGCTAGTGCCGAGAATCGGATGGCACTCTTCATCTGCAGCTCATTAGTTCGGCTCTGTGCGATCTGACAGGACGGCTGATTTCCACCCAATCCTCGTCAGTTGCAGCCTCCAATTCCTGCACGACCCGATCCTTAAGGAATGCGGGACCGCACACGGCATCGGATCGGGGATCAGATCGTGCAGGAATTGGTACCTGTATGCCCAGCTTTAGATCTACCAACAACTATGTAGTGCCGGGTCCTCTGCAATTGAACACAGGTAGACTTAATTGTTTAGAAAGTCCCTCATATTACATGGTTCTGGTAAAACAAAAGGAGATCTAAAGGAAATCTGACAGAGAAATCTAAAGGTGTATGGGGACCTTTGGAGATTTTTGGGGGGAATGTGTACTAATTATCCAATGCTACAGTTTGGGCCTACTACCAACCCTTGTCACCAATGATTTTGGCATCATTACACTACATCCTTTAGGGCCTTGTTCCTTTTATTCTATGTAAATGCTTAGTTATTTGAAAAAAAAAGACTAGTGTTTAAAAGACTAGTTAAACTTTAGAATCGTGGTCACACATGTATACAGACTCTCAGTTTATGTGCTCTTAACCTTCTGAGCGTTCAGCCAGAGTTAACGCCGTCTTCTTACATGCCGATGCTCCCGGGTCCGCCCCTGATCGTGTCACCGGTGACGCGAAGGGGGCGGGGGTAGGCGGCGCCATAGACCTCCGTCTAACTGGAGGGGCGTCGCTTTTCTTCAGCGTAAGTCCGGCGTCTCCAGTGACGCCGGACTTATGTGTAGGTCCTCCAGCTGAGCAGGAAATCACGGCGGAGCATATTGTGCTCCGCCGCGATTGCCCGTGGCACGGTAATGAAAAAACCGTGCCAAGGGCGAAACGCTCAGGACGTTAACACAAAGTTCTTTGATCAACTGTGTCTCCTTGAATATTGACTGCTTTTCTAATTAAATTAAGATACAAAGAGCCTGCTCCCATGGTATGCAGGAAATGTGTACAATCTCTCGGATATCGTTGGTCACTTATCTGCTTACATATGCATTAGCAGAAGGATAAGCACACATGCACTAGGATAAGGACATCATGATCAGTTCATGGGTCAGCACGCTTGGTTGTGACTAATGACTGGTCATATCTGCACCCGGCATATAAATAGACTGATACTTACTTCATACTTTGAGACTCAGCACAGAAGTCAGAAAGACCTAGATAACCAACACCTGACTAGTACTGCAGAACATAAAGAAATCACACAACAGCTTGAACAAACAGCCAATATTCCCATTGGCTGTAAAACCAGCAAGATTCAGAGAGGTGAATTAATTTTACGAATGATAATGTGCTTCAGCGGAAACCAGCAATCGATCCAGTACAGATGATGGCCACAGGTGTAAATTCCCATATATATATCCCATATAAATACCACCATCTTCTGTTAAAGGAGCAGGAGCCAATAAAGTTTAGTATGAGATTTGGATAGCAGAGGTGGGTATAAGTAAATCCTTAGCAAAAACTATGTTTTTTAGTAAAAATTCAAACCAATATCAGTTTTGTATTAAGGTCTGAATTATTTTTTATTATCATCTGAATTGTTGCGAGGACAGAAATTACTAGTATATGAGTTTTCACTTTTTGGACAAGCTAGACATGTTGCCAATCAGATTTAACACTAGATAAGTATGAACCAAGCCTAAAGGCAATCTTCCACATTGTAAAACTCAGCGACCACTATCTAAAGCTAGGACTCCACACTGTCTAAAGCTAGGACTCCGCACTGTAGGACTCCGCACTGTCTAAAGCTAGGACTCCGCACTGTCTAAAGCTAGGACTCCGCACTGTCTAAAGCTAGGACTCCGCACTGTCTAAAGCTAGGACTCCGCACTGTCTAAAGCTAGGACTCCGCACTGTCTAAAGCTAGGACTCCGCACTGTCTAAAGCTAGGACTCCGCACTGTCTAAAGCTAGGACTCTGCATGCTGATCGTGGTGAAAAAGACACCACAGCAGTGCTGCCCTGTAAAAGTGGTTATGAAGTGTGGCTATGAGGCATGCAATAGTCTGCGTACCCACAGTGTCACGCAGAGCACACATACCTCACCGCATTTTTATTTGCGCGACTCAGCATGAATGGGAAGAACCTGGGTTTGCATAAATGTATGTTAACGGATGATTTGTATATAATGTGTATTTATTGTAAGTTGTTAAATGCATAAAGGCAGCCCACCTTGCCCGATCGACCCCGCCCGATCGACATGGCCCCCAAATCGGATCGGCCAAGAGAACCAACCTGTTGGTCTTTTCTGATCGATTCAGCACACATCAAGGGGAGTTGCCATTTGTGAAGCGATCGATCGGGCACAGAATCGTCCAGGAATCGGTGGCCTAAGGTGGTAGGCACAGACTTGATTAGGCGATCGATCAACCCCTGTGGCTTCACCAGAATCGATCGGATGGGCGATCGATCGCTCACAAGTCGACACATGTATGGCTAGCTTTAGATGTGAATCAGAGCTAAACCCTTGATAACATATCCAATGGGCCTGTTCACAAGTAAATGTATATAAAATGAATAGGGTTGAACAAGACCGTATATATTAATGTTTATTAATGATGCCATCCCAGAAGTGCAGACTACCTCCCACATGTCGTATACTGGTTCACACATACAGTAAGGTCCATTAATATTGGAACATCAACACAATTCTAAAATTTTTGGCTCTATTGTAATTCCTACATCACTTGATTTGATGTAAATACCATCAAATTAAAGCTGACAGTCTGCCATTGTATTTGTTTCATTGTAGTGTTGTATATAGGAGAAAATGTCAGAATTGTGTAGATGTCCCAATATTTAGGGACCTGACTGTATCCTCTTTATGTCAGGCAGAGGTTGGATGTTGCCACATGACTACAACGTTAGGTATTATTTTTTATTTCAGCTATCAGAGTGTTTCAGCATCGTTCACCTCCTGAGCAGCTGTCCTAAGTTAGTTCGGGTAAGTTGGTTTGCTAACAATTCTCACCCCGAACTACACTCTGGCACACTTACCTAAAGAGGGAGCCTCCAACGCCATTAATTATGCCTTAGGAACTGAGAGGTTAGGTGCGGTTCTAACCGTGCGGTTCGGTGCGGTTTCGTCCGCCCACAACCGCATACATTGGAAATGCATGTGGCAGTTTCCATGTATGCGGTTGTGCACGGATGTGCGCGGTTGCGATCGGGGGTGGACGCGGATGTGGTTTTGAACACAGCATACTGAGTTTTTAACGTTTTTATTGCCGCGGCGATCCGCTCCAAACCGCTCACATTGACATGAATGGGCGCGGATTGGAGCGGTTGTGCAAAGAATTCATCCGCATCCATTGTTTCCTTATGGGCTTGTTTCCACTTAGAGGCCATTCACCTCTATGGCCGCGGTCAGTGCTGGGCGGCTGCGGAATCGGGCGGAGCGCCGCCTAAAAACTCGGTCGACCTCGGCGATTCCGCGGCCGGGGACTAGCCCATTGAATAGAATGGGCACGGATGTATCCGCGCCGTGCACAACCGCGGGCTCCCGCTTAAGTGGAAACAAGCCCTATGGGTGCGGTTGGGCGCGGTCGGGCGTGGTCAGGAGGACTAGAGGACAGGAAGACACTGAGAACCACTCCTCCCTACTTCCTGAGAAAAAGAAAGTAAAATAAAGTTGTTGGAGAAGCCTTGAGGTGACACAGACCTTTGCAAAAACCGCGCAAAACCGCTTTGCAAAAACCACGCAAAACCGCATGCCCAACCACGTGAAACTGCGTGCAACCGCGGGCCTCGCGGTTGGGCGCGGCTGCGGACAACCGCAGGCATCCGCTCGGCCGCGCTAGTGGAAACAAGCCCTTAGAGGAAAGCTGGCTCTAATGACCTCAATGTTAGGGAGGCAATGTCAGCTTTGTTAATCACATGTGATAGGGGAGGAGGGAGGGCAGGGAATCGTGGCAAATTGCAAAGAAAAAAAAAGAGTGTGCTACGGGCACAATACCTGGGAGCTTAACAGGCAAACTGAGTGAGCTGGACACTGCAATGTTTATAAATCTGGGGGATTACTGCTATTGTTATTACTTTTTTAGGTAGGCTACGCATTAGATTAGTGCCGAATGGAATTAGTGCCGAATGGAGTGTACCTCATATGACTTGGCTTTTCTTTCTCTTTATCTCAACATCTGCAAGTTTGAAGGATGTGCCAGGAACAGGCTTGAATATTTTTATTGCCCAGAAGGTTGGATAAAATGGCCACCAAAACAGTTATGTCCATAGAGAAGTCTATTACAATAATCTGCATGTCCTGTCAGGCATTGAGGCGGCCAATGACAACACACGTCAAAGGAAGTCATATGATAACATTCTATATTTCCATGTATTGTTAGCAATGCTCTACTGAATCCATGACCTTTACAAACCATATAAATATAAACTTATTAAACACGTTTCCTGCATTAAAAACAATAGTTATATAATGTATCGCAATGCCTATTACAAGAGGAACTTGGACAAACATGATCTTAGCCATTAGAGGGTGTTGTTGACGTAATGGATAAAGTGAATAAGGAGCCCCTGAGGAGATGCACAGTGTACTCATTGGAACTTGGCAGCTACATGTAAACTGAAAGGGGTGGAGATCTGATAAAACTGATGGATTGCAGGGCTGGATTGTTTCCCCTTCTACTAGTTTCTCACAACACTGTTTACATTTTACTTCCCCTCTCTGTGTGGCGGCCAGCTCTTGTTTTCTTAGGCTTCTCAGAAGCTACATATAATACTGTGATGCTATTAATATAGATTTGCATCACGAGTACATTAACGGCTGAGCAGTGAGAAACAAAAAAGATGTCTTTTGGGAATTAGTGATGTCAAAGAACATTTACTGAAAAAACTTGTTTTGCAAAATCCCACTGGTTCTAGCAGGACAGATAGAAAAGGAAACCTACAATTATTATAAATAACTACATTTTGGAAAACAAATGAACTCTAGACAAACCATTGCAGTGGGTTTAGTCGATTTAATGCTCAATGATTTCTAGAAAGTTCGCAATAGAAAACTCACTTACCGAAACCTGTGCTCCTGGTGCCCTCCTTTCTCACCAAGCTTCAGACTTTAACCACCCTAGCGCTCTTGCAAGGTCCAGATTTCTGTACCAAAAGTGCACCATAGACTCTAATGGAATTTTTTTTATGTTGTAGGCCTGTAACTTCCCAAAACATGTCAGCACAAGGGTCTAAGAGACATCCTGAATATAATAATGTTTGTAACAAACAATTATGTAAAAGAAATTATGTTTAATAAATAAATAAATAAATAAAAGGTATTATTTAAATGATAAAATAAGATAAGATTTCAAAACAGTATGTATTTATATTTGTTTTTGTTTATAATAAATGTGTTTTTTTTTTACTTTGAATTGTATTTGATACAGTTATCACTGTATCCAGTACAATTCTCTTTGGCACCCTCTCTCCCCTGGTGTCATGAACATACCAGGGGAGAGAGGGTTAACTGCAAAGGGGCACATCTGGGACACCAGAGCCTTTATTTTGGTGAGAATTTTACTTTGAAACCACATAGAAAACAGTTTTGTACATAGAAAACGTTTTTTGTGCAATTTACTTTGAAATTTTCCGCTGCCTCCCTGATGTGACATCATCACGTCACTTCCCCAGTGGGGGGGAGATTGGTGCCGCTCTGCTGCAGCATTTCCTCCTTGTTCACAGCGATCATGTGTCAAAGATGTTTATACTATGTTTAAAAATATTGTGGCTATTTCGGAGGACAAGAATTAAGACATTGGTGCATAAATTTATGTTTTCGAAGCTTTGTGTGCTGCCGTCAGGCATGGGAGCGGTCACTCCCGTCCTGGGCCCGAGCAGCTAGGGTGCCCCCAACGGTCAGCATCTAGGGGCTTGGCGGCCACCAGCTGTGCTGCCCAATCAGCTTGGCAGACTGTGACAGTGAGCTGGCAGCCTTTGCTCACTGTCACAGTCTGCATGAAGTGAGAGGGAGGTGGTGCTGCTAGCAACATCCTAGGAGAGAAAGGGTGTGAGGGATTTTCTTGCTAGCACCCCGCCAACTCAACAACTTTTGTTTGGGGGGGGGGGGGGTGAAACTTATCCAAGTATGGGGCCCCAGGATTTCTGACGGTGGCCCTGTGTGCGCCTGACTCTAGAGTTTATGTTTACACTGTTTACTCAGCCCTCTATAACTGTCATTCTCTGACATCAGGAGTCCTCAAATGCACAATGTGCCGGTGTGAATACATAGTCTGGTCCCCAAAGGTCTCAGGCACTGGCCTTATATTTACAAACATTTTTAAACTTATATTCAGCCTTTCAAGATGCTTTTAAGGAAAGAAATAATCAAACATATGGCAGAAGTAATATGCTCATTAGTATATATACTACAAAATCAAATGTAATCTTTATATGAACACTTCAAATAACATGCAACCAAGAGAAGGAAGGTTAATAATTTTCTGTCCCTTGATGGACTTTTTTTTACTTCAATCCTGGTATTATACTGACACACTCAGGCAATGCTTTACTAAATGTTTAATACAAATAGAAAAACAGAAAAGTGTTTTTTGAATGCTGACACAGCTTTTTAGTATTGGCTTCATACTATTTATTAAGCAGACATGTTCAAAAGATACAGGTACCCTTTGTGTGAGTGTGTGGTGAACTTAAATTAAACTTTAATTAAAATATAGATGAATACTGCATGTATTTACTACATTATTGCCAATTTAGAAATTTCGGGGCCCAATACTAAGTTAATGTTCGGGCCCCTCCTCCCACATACACTCCTCTGGTTGTCTGATTCAGTCTGGCCATCTTTACTGCAAATTTCTTAAGCACAGTTTTGGTGGTGTGTATCATGTTGGAATAATGCCCTGTGGCCCAGTTTTCGAGGGGAAGGGATCATGCTTTGTTCAATATGTGGCAGTACATGCTGGAATTCATGGTCCACTCATTAAAAAAGCAGATCCCCAGTGTTGGCAATACTCAAACAGCCCCAAACCATGACAATGCTTAATTGTAGGCAAGACACACTTGTCTGTATTTCTGCCCTGGTGACCACCATTGACGACTGACACCATCTGAACCAAATAACTTTATGTTTGTCTTATCACCCCACAGAACATGGATCCACTAATACATGAAGTTAGTCTACTCTTCTCCAGCAAGAGAAAACCAGTTCAGGGATTTCATATGCACCATCTTTTTGATGCAGTGCACTGTGTATGCACTGAGCACTGGCTGAACCCCACCCCTTCAACCTCTGCTACCATGCGGGCAGCACTCTACTTCTACTTTCAAAAGACAACATCTGGATATCATGCAGAGCATGTGCAGTCAACTTTCCCTTTATTTTCTGTTCTGGAAACACAATAAAATCTGACAGAAAAATTAGGCAAATTTTCTACTTGCAATATGGTCACCAGGCACAGACGATAGGCCCACGCTTGTTACTTCTATGAAATGTTCTGTTGTATCTTGCTAACAGTGATGTAATACTCATCAGATGATTACAGAGGAAGAATAACAGCTTGTACTTGCCAACAAAACCATTAATACCTTAGATACTCACTAGCTACTTAAATAGTGTTGTTCCATTTCATCAATTATTATTTTATATATGCTGATTTAAAGTCAGAAAAAGGAAGAGTCTAACTGCAGGAAACTGATGAGGCATTCAGCTGTTGGATGAGTTATAGTGCGGAATTCACAAAGCTGCAAGGATTTTCTATTGACCTCAGAGCTCACATAACATCCTGGGAATGTCAGAGATAGACATACCCTGCTATGCAGAGGAGTAATGTGAACAAGGAAAGAGGCTTTGTTGACAGTTTCTCTAAGAAGTAACTTGGCAGCTTCGTGAAGGACAACAACCTGATCATCAATGAACATTCTGAAAATTTATTAAATGATAAGTCATCCTGCGTGCTTTGACAAAGACTTAACAGGGCTCAGCAGAGTGTATGTCTAATAAATGCCCACTGTATAAATCACTGCAGGAGAAAGCATCAATTACTTTGGAAATACCATTCTGGTTGTGGCAAATGTGGTACTAATAATTATATAACAATAATAATAATAATATGTGGTAATAATACATTTTCATTGATTTCAATATGATAACTATTATTATTATTGTAAAATAATGATTTTTGCATTATGTTGTCTATATCAGTTCAGTGTCCCTGAGCAAGTATATTAGTAAGAATCTGTTTTTCCAACAGTAGGATTGCTGTGTGTCCTCGCTGAGAAGATTCATCATTCCATTTCTCCTAGTGACTATTATCAAAATTCTTTTAGAAAATTCTTCTAAATGTGAACACTGAGACTGCAAAAAAAAAAAAAAACGATGAATCAGCAACCCAAGGGCGAGTGTTTTGTTCCATTCCATTACTATGGCACCTCCAAAAACATGCTGTCATGTGTCTGGGCACACAGTTACTACCACCACCTGATATCCTGGGCTTTATGTAAAATCCAGCAAACAAGCCAAGGTTCATACACAAAAGTTCACTCTAATAAAGTATGCTGGCACTGTTGGCAACAAAGAAACGTGCAGACAGACAGGTAAACCAAACACAGGAGCACATCCAAGCACACTGCTATACAGAGGCTATATGACAGATTCTCATTACATGGCTGGCTTTCCCAATCACATTTTTCCACCTGGCACTGTATGATTTGAACACTATTGGCTGGTGAATCTCCTGCAGCCTTATGGGCAATGGAAAAATCAAAGGGATATTGTTTCTTCCCATGGCAAGACAGCAGGTTCCCTGGGTTGTACTGCGCAGTGTAAATCCACAGAGGTGCTGGAGATGCGGTTTATGGATGCTGTGTGGTTCAGCTAGAATGAATCATTCCGCAAGAGTGGGGAGGCACACCTTGGCCATGCTGCCTGCTGCACAGGCTCGCTTGAGACTGTGATCCCTGGGGTCACTGAAGATGTTACAGGATCGCCAGCAGTAATGTGCTTTAGAGCTTGTCGCATGCTGAAGCCCAGTGGAGACTAGGCTTTACTGTTCATTGATCTATATTGTGTATGAATCAACATTATGTAATTTATACTCACATATTTAGCACCTCACACAATCTCTGTTCTCTATCTAGGCCAGTTGTAGTCAACTGGAACATTACCCACTCTACACCATTAGAGATTCCAAGCAGGGGGTGAGGCAATTATATACATATATGTATAATATAATTGCCATACACAATATATTAAATACGTTTATTATATATTATATACAAATAAATAGCAGCACATAAAATAGTCTTTTATGGCACAATGTGGGCAAGATTGAGAGTAAAGAGTGATGTAGCACGGGGAGATGAAAAAATGGACAGGAATTTTAATCCTTGCCTACTTCATCCAAAGTTTGACAAACTGTTTTGACTTCACACTAAAATGATTCTCTAAGTAATAAACCTATCATGGGTATGGTGATTGAAAACATGTTTATCATCCTGTTGCCAAATGATAATACTTCTTCATACCTTTAGTCTTCTATAAGTTGACCTGATTCTTGCTTCTGGTTTACAACTTTATGATATTAACTGTTGTATCTTTAGCAGGGTTCTGCATATACAGTATGTTCAAAGAGATATCATAAAGCCCCTTGGTAGAGATTTGGACATTATAGACAGTCCATAAACTCTAATAGACACTTAAATTAATGTCTATTGATTCAGTAAATTAAACAAAGTGCCAGTTACAAAATACTGAGTAATACATCAAGCGCCTACATCCTACTACATCAAATAAAACAAAAATAAAGTGCAAGCCTAATTAAACTGGGATGGCTAGCCCCATGGAATTTGAATGTAGCCTACATCCCACTACATCAAATAAAACAAAAATAAAGCACAAGCTTAATTAAACTGGGATGGCTAGTCCCATGGACTTTAAATTAGGCTAAACGCTGACTTAAAGTTAGTTTTATTACACATGATCAAATAAAAGCATGGCAGAACATCTAATACCAGACATTCTGCATATGGTACAGTTGATTGGCCTAACAATGGAACTGTGCACCCCTCTAAACCCCGTAATATAACTGGCACTGGAGAGGAGATCATAATTCGAGCCCCTCATTTGACTTCCTTCGAGGCGTTTCAGAATGTCATCCTGTCTCAAAGATAATAACCATCTCTGAAGTTGAAAGTTAAGATGCACCAATGGCTATTAACAGTAGTAAAGCTTTGGGAGTGTTTAGCATTCCAATGCAAAGTGTGAAACCTCTGCCACTTGAAGTTACCTAATAAAAGTGCTAAAAGTATACACGCAGCTTAACCATCTGCTCATGTCAAACCGCTACTCTACTGTTAAAAAACTTAGTGAATACACAAACACATGCTTAGCATACTTGATAATATCACAGACCTAAGTTTTCTGACAGGAATTTATAAACTCTTTCATCTGCTACATAGCCTAAGTTTTAAAACTGTTTTAGGGATTTTAAAATGCAGGAAGAGGGAATAGCCCATATTTTATCATCATCATTAATATTATTAACAGTTCTTATATTATAAGAACTATATTCTGATCTTATATAATACACAGTACTTTCCATAGCACATAAGTTCATGTCATTAACTGTCTCTCAGAGGAGCTCACACTCTAATGTCCCCACCTAGAACCCCATCTTTAGATCACTCCATACAAATTGCATTAGATCTGCTAACAACAGTGCCGGGTCCTCCCTGATAGAATACATAGTGATTGGACGGTTTAGAAAGGTCCTCATATTACATGGTTTTGGTAGAACAAAAGTGGATTGTACAGAAACTGAATTGTAAGATTGTAAGGTGTATGGGGGGCTTAAGGCATATATAAAAAGTCTGTTCTAAGGACAATTAGGGAAGCCAGCTTAACTTTAATTTGGACTACTCACATTAAGATTAAATTAAGTATAAATGATTACAATGTTGTGGAAATGTGTTTTTTAATCTTTGTGGATTATAGGTATAATATTTGATGTTTGTGAGTGTCTTGAATGATTTTGCATCATGTGTTTGGGTGGAGGCTTATATGTATATTTTTATAACAATTAATGTTATACAGATAATGATGCATAACAGTCACTTACCTGAGTTCCTAGACAGGCCACCATCATATGAGTAAGGAGCTTAGCCGCAAACATGGAGGACCTTGTACAGAATAACTGGGAGAGGATGGCCAAGGTAAACCCTGCCAGGAACAATAAACCATAAATATAAAACATGTATATTTAGAGGTAATAATATTTATATATTCAGAGGTAATAATTATACATGTTATATAGACTGGTGGTATAAATAATTAGCACAATCAATAAATTAAAACACATTTCTTTAAAATGACTCCCTTAGCAAGTTCTTACAGCAAGTGATAGAATCAGATAAGTAATCATTTGAAATGTCAGGGCTCCAAATGGCTGAATGTATTTTGTTTCCACCTATTTAAATTGTATACATAATCCCACCCATAAGCATTACTATGATGTTTCATTTTATAAAATTTATTTCTTTTTGACTTTGTTGTATATTTTCATGGACAGCCTTTGAAACACTGCATACTGCTCCCAAACACTCCATGTAAAGCTGGGCATAGACGAGCCCATTCCTGCCCGATTCGACAGCCAATTGGCCGCTGTACGCGTTCCCGCAATCAATCAGCGGTCGGGTCGTCAGGGAATCGGGTGCGGGATTGCGGGAACGCGCACAGCGGGCAATTGGCTGTCGAATCGGGCAGGAATCGGCTCGTCTATGCCCAGCTTTGCCGCATGTAGGATCGCACAGTGATCGGACATGACGGTAAATTCAGATCCGATCCCATTAGTTCTGATAGGGACAACAGTCGACGGGAAAACGACCCATCTATGCCCAGCTTAAGTGTTGTTCTTAGCTACTACCGTATATACTCTGGTATAAGCCACCCCAACTATATGCCGAGGTACCTCATCTTATCTACAAAAACTGGGAAAATGTATGTATGACTCGAGTATAAGCAGAGGGTGGGAAATGCTAATTCAGATAGTGAAGTTTTTTAAATTAGAAAAATTTGAGAAAGCACCATTGCCCCTAGGAATGAATCAAACATGTGAATCTTGGTGCCACAACCTCAATAAAAGTAAGAAAACACTTCTTATGAAATGAAAATAAGGTTCCATTAAAAAAAAAGTATTTTTTATTATTATTATTGGGACCAATACATGGAATGGAAATGGAAACATATTTTCATGTTTAAATCATAAGTAGTAGAATTTACTAATTGAAATTCCAACTTCTGCAGTAAAAATTAACAAATAGGCTGCTGGTGGCTGTGAACAAGTGACCAGAGAACACCAGGCACAGGTAAGTGGGACCCTGATTCGAGTATAGACATAAATTTGGCCCTTAAAATTGAAGATCATTGCAGTACGGGAAAAAAAAATCACTATTTTCAACATATTTTATTTTTTATACAAATTTAAGCCCCTCTCCATGGAAGCACAGTTTGGCCCTTATTTTGCCATAGCATGTGCCAAATGGGGTGACACCATTACTCTGCACTGGGATGCACCAAACCAAGTGATGCCACTAATACCAAATGTCAAAATATAAAGCTGGGCATAGATGTGCAGATTTCTCAAAAATCTATCACATATGCGATCAGGACATGTGATTGATTCATAAGTTGTACATTGATCGAAAAGTGTACCATTTTCAGTATATGAATTGCCGATTGATCGATCGGCGGCGTAACTAAAGATCGGATACACAAAAAAGGAAGTGGGATGAGGCCTGCATGGGTCAATCGAAAAGGTAGATCTTAAGGTCTGCAATAACGTCTTCAATTTCCAATAGATCGTCTGATCAATGCCAGATCAATTTTTCCTACGATTCTACACCATTTCGGTCAATCACACACTTAAAACATGCATCAATTTGTGAGTGATCAATCGTTCAGAAATCGTAGGAAAAAAATGGAAGCGTCTTTGGCCAGCTTTACACGTATTTCACAGGAAAGTGCTATATGTTTCAAATAAAAAACCAGAACCACTAACCAGAAATGCAAATAAATCCAGCAGAAAAAAAGGCTTCATTGTAGGATGAAAGACTGTCAGTGTGGGCAAACACAGCATAGGAGGACATGTGAGAGCAGGCACACTCCACATACTCTGTTGTGTCTGACAGCAATCTGCACAAAGGACCATTCGATAACCATCTACAAAAACAAAATACATAGAATTACTCTCACATGTCAACAAAATGACTGAAGTTCTAAGAAATTGGAGTACAACTTTTACTAAGCAATTACCACATAAAACTAGAGTCAAAATATGTGTACTGCCCCGTTCAGTTCCTTGAAATTGCAATCAGGGTACAAAGAACAGAGTAGACCCTGAAATATACCTGAGGCACTTTGGACTCGGTGAACTTGACACATTTCTAGCAGTACACAAATGGTGATTGATTGATGATGGTTAGAGAATGAAGACGCTGCTGACAGGCCTCATGCTCATCGAGCAGGTCAGCAAGTTTGCATAGCTGAAGGGTATGTACTATTTTAGTTCATGTTAACTGGTAAGACATTGATATGTCTCAGCAAACTGATTGTAAATATAAAGCACTGGGATGAAAAGGTGACAATAAAAATCAAATGATCCTACATAAATCTTACTGTAACTTGCGGGTAGAGTTGAAGCCATTTAACCTGCTAGTATCTGATTCAAATAATTCTCCTGGTTAATAATAGAGGTTCTGGGATCTCTACTCATTGGAGAGGACTTACCAGAGATGATGATGGTGGACATTTTAGTGAGCAAGCTAGAGTGACACTGCTTGAAAATTAATCTAAGAAAAAGGATGTGCTATGTACGGTTGCCGTTTGGCCGGTATTTTACAGGACTGGCCATTAAAAAGATAATTTGTCCCATTTCACAATCATGTTCCCAATGTTATTTATAGAATTAATACTGTAAGACTGGTGATTTTTTCCCCAAAGATGTTGGGAAAACTACTCTTAAAACAGATTAATCAGCTGTTAGCCTGGAGCCTAATCAATTGTTACTTGGTTTTAGAATATTTCTCCATTCTCTTCATTGTGAGTACTCCAGATTTAAAGCTTAGACAGGCTAGGAGCTATGCAATGCAAAGTTGTAAGCAGAAGGCCTACATGACAGGGAGTACAAAGGGACTGTTAGAAAGGGTTAAGAATAGGTTATTTTTGTATATACAGTAGCAGAGTGGGGTTGTTTTGCATTACATGATTGTTAGATTTTTGATTAGTATGGGGTTTCAAGAGGTTAGATTGGGGGTAGTGAGGCCCAGTGAAATGCAAAGTTTCCAGCCTGCCCACTGGACAGAATAGGAAAGGAGTTATTTCCGGTTAGAATTATGCTTTGTATTTGCAATAGCACTGCAGATTTTCATTAAAGGTGGACAATGGTGTAGAAACTATTGCTGGGAAACTTTGGAATAATGGTATCTCTGTCTTAAGGGTTAGATTAAACAGACCAAGTGTGTGGTGGTGATCTTAGTGGGCCTGTAACCAGGGTACTCATCCAAAGTATTGAACAGGATTGATTGTGCAAACTGGTGTGCATCAGTTCACCATTCAATTGGCGAACGCTCAAGCTCAGTGTGGTGACATCATGATGACATCACCACTCCCCGCTCGATTGATGAAGACGTGTATGTAGTTGTGCTTGAGTTGGTGAGTGGCGGCTGAAGGCCTACATTAAGGGGCCAGGCACTTGGGATCTATATATATATATATTATGTGTTAATTAAAGGTGTTACAGCCATTTAAATTCACTCAAAGTATGTGTTGCATTATTTAACCTCTCTAGCAGTTGAGACGAACCCTGTTCGTTCGCGGTTCAGGGTCGTCTCAACCACAGGAGAAGCCGGCATCGGGGAGACCCGATGCCTCCCTGGAAAGCTGCAGATTGTCTTTATCGCTGCAGCATAGACCTCCATGTTAAAGCGCCGGCTTTCCCACTCACGCAGCTGGTGTCAATAATGACACCGGCTGTGTGAAGAGCCCCGGGGGGAGGGAGAGAGTGACAGGCAGTGTACTTTGTACACTGCCTCGATTGCCCGTATCGCGCCGTTAAAAACGGCGCAAAACAGGCAATGCACTAGGGAGGTTAAGAGTGTGAAGTAAGGGAAGGGTGGATTTATAGTACCTGGTCATCTCAAGGATAAAGGGCCCTCTTTGCTATCTAGGTCATGTTATGAAAATCTGGGTTTAATCTGATGTTTTCCACAAATAAAGCAATAGATTTAATGAGTTTGTATAAATTTATAATGTCTGGTTAAACTCTTTTCAAAATGGCCCTTTAAAATAACATTAACATTACATAGTTAGTAGGTGGCTACACCCTTGTAATGTTTAAAGAAAATATGACTCAAGGATCAAATAAGGCAGAGAATAACTAGTATCTCTCATGAGTTGGGTTGCCCATCATCTAAATAGTAGGAAAGAGAGGATTGAGTAAAAATTCGACTGAATTTAAATTTCAACCCTAAAATATGTTATATAGTGTTGATCGTAAAAATATTGCGAATATAGGCACTTTTCATTGCAAAAATCTTGAATAAAGTGCTATAATTTTATAATTGTGAATATTCCACATATTTTGAATCAAAGCATGGTACTTTCCCTGGAATTTAAAATATTTGTGATTATGAAGATATAGCACTATATTCAAGATTTTAGCAATCAAAGTGCTGATATATTTGCACTGAACACTGAAAACTCAAGGTTAATTTCAAAATTGATTGATTAAAGGGGTAAAAAAGAAAAGAAGTTTGGCATTTAAACTTTCGGCCTGAAAAAAGTTTGCATGAAAATGTGGAATTTCACAATCGAATCGAAGTTTGATCAGGAAAATTTTATTTAAATCAAGTTTTCTTCATTTCGACCATCTCTAGTAAACATATGACCACTGTATTAGTGATGGCCGAACTGCCAAGGCAGACAGTTTGGCCGCGAACAAGCATGTTCGCCCTCCTTCTCGCCAGCGAGCAGTACGGATGTTCGACCCGCCCTGTTCGCCGGGAAGAAGGAGCCCTCTATTCTTCCTCCGGTGGGATCATGAGCAGCGAGATCCCACTGCAGGAAGAATCTTTTCACTGAAGACCGGGTAGAGAACCCAGTCTTTCAGTGAAAATCCGGCTCGTAAACGCGGAAGTGATGTCAGTGACGTCACATCCGTTTAGCACAACCAGGAACTATGCGTTCCAGGTGCCGGATGTGACCTCACTGACGTCACATCCGGGTTTTCAGATTAAAATTTGAATCTGCCTGCAAACGGCGGACTTTTTTTAAATGGCCAAAGTTCGGCTTTCACTACACGGTATGTTTCACAGGAAGAACAAAGTACAGAATATTCATGGCTGGTACCTTTCTGATGCCTGATTCCACAAAAGACACATTGACATTTGTGGTACAATGCGACCTCCAGCTGCCTTAATCCTATATACAACCTCATTGTCTTCTGCCAACTGATAGGAGAAGTTGCCTTTCACACTCACTGATAAAACCTAGAATCAAACAAGTAACAGACATAATACATTTTCATAAATAGGGTTAATTAAAATTCTAATCATTACATAATATCTACTCAATCAACTTTGTGATAACAGACAGGCTCACACCAGCATCCACATTTATACATTTAAGCCCATCACTATAAATATCACTTGTAACTAATTGCTCTTCTAAAACCAGTGAAGTTAATTGTATCTCTATTCCAGGAAGAATGCAATGCATCTCGCCTGAGAGTAAAAATAAACAAGCAAAGCCTTGCTGGATCCTGCTGCAGAGCAGCAGCTAATGCTTGAAGGCTTCACAGAAAAAGGAAAGAACGCATCTCATACGTAACACTCTAAATTACCTTGTTATTTAAAGCACTTTTTTCCCCTCCTGTTAGGAACCATTGTTGGCTACTGTACTCAATGAACTGCACAAATCGACAGCTTCCTTCTGAAGTAGAGTTTTCTGGAAAAACCGCCAGCAGCCTTTCAGGAAGTTGGATCGTATCGCCGTTCTTACCATCAAACCTATGTCTGTTGATTTGCTGTGGATACCAGTGATAAGCATGTATAGAAATGTAGGGGCAGGTGTCAAAAATGGTCTTCCCTCTGTTGAAAAAAAGACACAAACTATTATTATGCCTGGTAACACCAAAATGGTGTAGGAAAGGTACACTAAACAAAACCATGAAGAGAAAAAGGAAGTGATAGTCTCTTATTTGCTACATTAGAAAATCTTTTGTTCAATGATAGCTCAATATATATATACACTGAGCAAAGATATAACACCTTCCATTTTGCTCCCATTTTGCATGAGCTGAACTTAAAGATCTGAAAATTTTTTTGCATACACAAAAGTGAATATTGTTCACAAATCTGTCTACATCTGTGTAAAGGCTGGCATACACATGCCGATTAGCGGCCAATTTTTCGCGCACTTGCGCCGTCGGTCAGCTGCAAAATCGGCCGCCAATCGACGTGTGCCCACATGGGGCGACAGATCCCTGTCGCCCCACAGCTCGGCCAGCCAGAGAACGGACATGTCCGATGTTCTCTGGCCGATGCCGGCCGATGCCATTAACTTCAATGAAGACCGGCGTCTTCATTGAAGCTAATGGCCGGCACACAAAGGGTGCCCGGCCGATTAAAGCAGCCCCAGAATGCAACGTGATGATGTCATCACGCTGCATTCCAGAGCTCATCGGAGCTCGTCTGTCTGCACCCGTCTGTGGTTGTACGGCAGGCATTAAGCTAGCAACACAGGTACATTCCTGTGCAATCGACCTCTGATCAATCAATCTAATTGATCGGGGATCAATTGAACGGAAATCAGTGTGCACTACATGGGCACATCGATTCCTGTTTAATGGGGACCCCGGAGAGCCGTTTTTCCCAACTTATAGCCCGTGTGAATCAGAACACGGGATAGAAGCTGGGAAGAAATCCATCCAGCCTGCTTCTCCCTGCACAGCAGCCAGCTTTAGTGTGAGGAGTTCAGCTCATGCAAAATGGGAGCAAAACCGAAAGTGTTGTGTTTATATTTTTGCTCAGTGTTCATACACAATGCAAATACCATATACCTAAGGTGTATGAGCAGTTTCAAAGAACAACCCAATGCTGTATAAGTTCAGGAAAGAGCTGGTCTGACAATACAGGTGATAGAGTATACATACACACTATAAGTTAGCTGGAGGTAGATAGGTTTTCTTTGGATATAACTGCTGAAAACACTTTCTACATGCAAGGATAGCATTTCCTTGTTTGGGAAATGCAGTATGCTCTCCAGGAAATGTGGTGTGAACTGTTTCTTGTACACAACCCAGTGCAAATTTTGTGAAAGGGCCCTCACCTTTTTTCTAAGGGACTAAGGACCCACATACACCTTTAGATTTCTGTCAGATTTCCTTTAGATCTCCTTTTGTTTTACCAAAACCATGTCATATGAGGGACTTTCTAAACCATCAAGTCTACATGTGTTCAATCGCAGAGGACCCTATACAAAATAGTTGTTAATAGATCTTAAGGATATCTGACAGAGAGATCTAAAGGTGCATGGCCAGCTTAAGATAAAATACTATTTAGAATTAAGAAATGAAGAAACCCTAAAAATGGGGTGAATAATTACCCCATTGATCCCTGAAAACCAGGGTCGCTAGAAATGGCAATTGCAGGCATCCAAATGTAACCATAAGTTGAGTTAAAAGGTCTTTATTTAATAGTGTTAAGGACCATTAATTTAACAATAAAAGGACATATCGGCAGACAAATGGCGCCGCACACGGAGTGTCAAGGAGTAACATCGGTATGACCTTAAGGTTGGTATAGTGAATACAAATGGTGGTCCATATATCCTCCGACGCGTTTCGCCCATCAGGGGCTTCCTCAGGGAGGTAGTTTGGAACAGTTCAGTCTAAGTGTAATAGATACTGTATAAGTACAGGCACATATATATCGGCACTATGTAAGTGCAAATGCATATAAATAATCGGCTTAATTCATGATGTGATCACGTCACTCGTGAAAACAAAACGGAACAAAAGTATATAGAAAATATATATAAAAATACAAGTACATAAACACAAATAGCACATGGTGTACACCAATGATGTATCAATGAACATCAAGCATAGTGGCTCGACAGTAACATTAGTTGTAGGGTGCTGTCTAGAGTCACCTACCTAGGGATTCTACTTGCTTACACTGACCTGACAGTTATACAGTCGACATCGGCACCTAATCTCGTACCCAGCTACCAACATAGTGAATTGTGAGTATTACCTAAGTACTTTTTACTAATATTACTATAGAGCCACCACGCTTAATGTTTCACTAATGTTACTGTCGAGCCACTATGCTTGATGTTCATTGATACATCATTGGTGTACACCATGTGCTATTTTGACTTTATGCTTACACTTGCAACTACCAACATTTACATCAACCTGTACGTGCTAATCCAAATGTGTGATAATGTGACCTTCATATTCGAATCCTCTGCATGTGTTTATATACTTGTATTTTTATATATATTTTCTATATACTTTTGTTCCGTTTTGTTTTCACGAGTGACGTGATCACATCATGAATTAAGCCGATTATTTATATGCATTTGCACTTACATAGTGCCGATATATATGTACCTGTACTTATACAGTATCTATTACACTTAGACTGAACTGTTCCAAACTACCTCCCTGAGGAAGCCCCTGATGGGCGAAACGCGTCGGAGGATATATGGACCACCATTTTTATTCACTATACCAACCTTAAGTTCATACCGATGTTACTCCTTTGATACGTCTTTTTATCTGTACCGACATACCAGTGGCACCGTGTGTGGCGCCATTTGTCTGCCGATATGTCCTTTTATTGTTAAATTAATGGTCCTTACCACTATTAAATAAAGACCTTTTAACTCAACTTATGGTTAAATTTGGATGCTTGCAATTGCCATTTCTAGCGACCCTGGTTTTCAGGGATCAATGGGGTAATTATTCACCCCATTTTTAGGGTTTCTTCATTTCTTCAGTACAAACTTTTTGGCTAGGGCACATATTCAATTAAGTACTATACAGACACCTCCCACCCCTTAGCCACTATTATATTTCTATTAAGAATTAAGGTACCATACTTTTTGCACTATGCGTCTCTTAAGTTGGGTTTACATGTATAGATTTTTGTTCGATCAACTGCCGATTCAATTTTTTGATAGATTTTTTTGTCGAACATCGTTCGTCCATTTATCGAATGTAACATTAGATTTTTTTGTTCGGCCATCCCAATATCGATTAAAAATAAATTCAGAATTACTACGACCGATAAAAATTTACCAACATGTTCGATGACCTTTTGAGAGTTTTTTTGTTCTAGATTGAACAAAAGTTATCTATCGAACAAATTTGCTAGATTTGTATTCAATCAACCAAAAAATCTTTGTTCTTTATTGATTGGACTAAAAAATCTACAGGTGTAAACCCACCTTTAGACTGAACATAAATGTATATATATATATATGCAACATCTGCACCTTAAGAGGCTGGGATTTATTCCACTTCCTCCAGCCAAGCCAAAAGGCCAGTGCTAAAAAAAAACACTGTCTGCTTAAACTAATACTACACAAACATTATATGTGTTTGTGTTTTTATTGAACATAAATGTTAACAATCACAGTGCAGGGTGGAAATAGTATGTGAACCCCTTGCCTAATGCTTTCAAGAGCTAATTGGAGCCAGGAGTGAGCCAACCTTGAGTCCAGTCTGATCATATTGCATGTGTTGCTGAAAGCTGTCCTGCCCTTTAAAAACACACACCAGTTTTGGGTTTACTGGTTTCAAAAAGCACTGTCTGATGTGAATCATGCCCGAACCATGCAGAATAGAGCTCTCAGAAGTCCTACGATCAAAAATTGTTGACTGGAAAGCTGGAAAGGGTTACAAAAGTATCTCCAAAATCCTTGATGTTCATGTGCCCACGGTAAGACAGACCGTCTGCAAATGGAGAAAATTTTGCACTGTTGCTACTCTCCCTAGGCATGGTCGTGCTGTAAAGTTGACTGCAAGAGCACAGCGCAGAATGCTTAATGAGGTAAAGAAGAATCCGCGAGTGTCAGCAAAAGACTTACAGAAATCTCTGGCACATGCTAACACTTTTGTTGACACATCTACAGTAAGGAAAACATTAAATCAGGAATGGAGTACATGGGAGGACACCATGGAGAAAGCCATTGCTGCCCAAAAAAATATTGCAGCACGTTGAAGATTGCAAAAGAGCACCTGGATGTTTCACATCACTACTGGCAAAATATTCTGTGGACAGATGGAACCAAAATTTAATTGTTTGGAAAAAATACACAACACTATGTGTGGAGAAAAAAAGGCACAGCACACCAACATCAAAACCTCATCCCCACTGTAAAACATGGCGGAGGGAGCATCATGGTTTGGGGCTGCATTGCTGCCTGGATGGATTGTTGAAGTCATTCAACAGAACAAAATTAGCCTTCTGGAGTCCTGACCTCAACCCAGTTGAAATGCTGTGGCATGAAAACATGTAATGTTTCAGTAGTATTATTTTAAGCAGCACATTTTATGACCAATTCATGCAAAACTCGTAATTCCACAACTGTAAATCAAACATGCTGGAACATGCTGTATAAGCATTTTTATAATTAAAATTTATGATGAGTTTACAGTAAACTTATGGTTGTTTTCAATACAATTTCTTTAGAATTGCACCTTGTAAGCTCAGGTACAAGTATTTCTCATGGTTCATAAGGTAAGGGCCCCCATACACCTTTAGATTTCTCTGTCAGATTTCCTTTAGATCTTCTTTTGTTTTACCAAAACCATGTAATATGAGGGACTTTCTAATCAATCAAGTCTACCTGTGTTCAATCACAGAGGACCCGGCACTACATTGTTGTTGGTAGATCTAAAGGATATTTGACAGAGAGGATATTTGACAGAGAGGTATGGCTTTAGGTAATTTTCTGGACAGCGCATCTAGAAAGAATTCACAGCACATTACTTTTTCCACATTTGATGTAGAAGATAGGACCTCTGTCATTAGTAGATTGGGGGGAGGGGGAACGCGCCCTAGGGGCGGCCAGACCCTGTGGACTTTTAAGGTGGGTTTATAGTAAAATAGCGTTCCAAGTCAGGGGATATTGACAAATACATTTATTGCATCATTCTATCCAAAAGAACACAGAACATTTGAGCCCGGGATATTGCAAGGTGCCCAGGGATGGCTTAAACAACATACAATCATTAGGTCACTGTATTGATTCCATACATACAAGAGGTCCAAGGTTAAAAAAGTCCAAACATTTTAAAATCCAGAATCGGAGAGTCCAAACGGTCATGCCAAAGCGTTATTCCCTACGCGTTTCGTCCCACTAGGGGACTTCGTCAGGGGACTTTGGGGACCTTCCTTTAGGTTATCCAAAATGTTAGTTCACAAATACAAACAAATCCAAACCTATATCAACATCTCTAGTGTGCATGGGTACATAATATTTGTCTATTACATAGTGCGTATGCTATCCTGGATTACACTTTACATTTCCCATCATACCATTGTTCTGGTTTTCTATTATGCATTATTAAGTTACTTAGTCAGTTATCCCACACATTCCCAATAGGGATATTTGACATATTGTCTCATGTAAGTTAGCTTACCGGTATTGAGGGTCACTCAGCATGCATTGAGGTGAGGCTGTGTCTGATCATTGTGCCCGAGGCTTCCACGTACAGACCCTGGAGTTACACCAAGCAGGGGTCCAGTGCCAGGCAGTGCGTCCCCACCGGGAGGTACTTATGTGGACAGGGAAAGAGTCACTTAGCTTTATGCGTATAATATGTTGCCTACACTTCTTTATTATTACCGTTGTCGTGATCTTCCCCTGTCACCGTTTACTCCCCATATTGTGCCCAAGGTGCAGACCACAAACACAGTTTAGGGTATGACTCACCTTTATCCGGTGTCCGCCGGACTATGGCCGGAAGTGATGAGGTCTGGAGGGCGGAAATGTGCCTTATGTAGGCACATTGCGCCCGCACAAGCCGGGACACGCATGGGGGCGACGCCGGTCGGACGCACAATAGGTAGACACACCTGGTGCGCCGGAGATGGGCGTTGCCCTACCTGTTTGTCCAAGTGGCGGGAAAGAGTCCAATAAATAAGACAAGACTAAGT
>CM070032.1:38809431-38827906 GCA_036250615.1 Ptychadena robeensis | reverse complement strand
GTTTCCCCAATGACAAAGACTTAACAAGTCTCAGAAAAGATTATTTCAATGGTAGGTTATTGAACAGGTGGGTAAGATAGCACATCAAAAGGAAAAGCGAAAAAATAACTTATAATAAAAGATGCACTGATTTGCATTGCATTGAGGTTGAATAAGTTTTTGAACAACTAGAACAAAAAAGACTAAAGACGTGGTGGAAAAAACCCTTGTTTGAAAGCATCAGAGGTAAAACGTGTCTTGTAAGTGATGGACCAAGGTTTAAAGGCTGTCTCGGTCTGCAACCTCTGAGCTTGAGCTACCCTCCAAGGTGTTCTATTGGAATAGGTCCGGAGTGAGACTAGGCCACTCACATGACCTTATGTGCTCTTCTGGAGCACTCCTGTTGCCTTTGCTGTATGTTTTGGGTCATTGGCGTGCTGGAACACCATTCCACGACACCATTTTCAGTTTCCTTGGCAGACGGGAAGGAGGTTGTCGTCCGAGTTTCACGATACATGGCTCTGTCCATTTTTCATCGTAATGACGATTAGTTTGAAGGTTCCGTGCTCTTAGCAGAAAAACACCCCAAAGCAAAATGTGTTAACCACCAGCTGACGGTGGGGATGGGTGTTTGGGGGTCATAGGACAGCATTTTTCTTCTCCAAACACAGCGAGTTGATGTAATGCCAAGAGCTCTAGTTTGGTTTATTCAGACACCACAGCAACCTTACAGTCACTTTATGACTCATTCAGGTTTATATGGCAAACTTCAGCGGGACTGCACATGTTGCATTCTGAACGGGGACCTTGCGAGCCCTGCCGGAGTGTAATCCATGAGTGTTAAGTGTCGTTTCCAATGGTTTTCTGGTGACTGTGGTCCCTGCGTATGAGGTAATTAACTAAATCTCCAGGGTAGGTATAGGATGCTTTTTTCACCTTTATCAGAACCATTGAAACCCCACTTGGACAAACTTACAAAATCAGTGAGGGGTCAAATAATTATTTCCTCCACTGTATGCAAAGATCAAAAATGTTATCTTATATTTAACATGTTTAATATGTACACTGCCTGGTCAAAAAAAAGTCACCACCAAAAAAAATATTTTATATTTCGTTGGACCGCCTTTAGCTTTGATTTCAGCACACATTCACTTGAATAAGTTTCTGCAATCTCAGAAGATTTATTTCCATCCAATTTTTCACCAAGATCTTGCATTGATGATGGTAGAGTCTAACCACTGTGGCAAAGCCTTCTGCAGCACATCCCAAAGATTCTCAATGAGGTTAAGCTCATGTTTATGTTTCATGCTCCCTGAACCTCTTTTTCACAAATTGAGCCCGATGAATCCTGGCATTGAAATCTTGGAATATGCCTGTGCCATCAGAGAAGAAAAATCCATTGATGGAACAACCTGGTAATTCAGTATATTCAGGTTGTCAGATAACCTTATTGAAAGATTATCGCCCATGCAGTAATTATCCAATAGGAGGCTAGTACTTGCTTAGTTAAATTCAGGTTGCGACTTTTTTTTTGGACCAAGCAGTGTATATTCTATAAGCATAGTCATAGGATTAAATGTACTTTTTTAATAAAGCCTATTAGATGACCTATAAATGTCATAACCTAACAATACACTACTATACCAGCAGTCTCTTGTTTTTTTGAGTTTTGATAATCTTAAAATATCTATCCATTTATATCTACATTGCCATATGGCTATAGAGGTCAACAAGCTTAAAATGCTTTAATAACAGTGTTTACTACTGGGGAGCAAATCTGACAGCCAGAGCATCTGTCTGTCTAAGGAGAAACCTCAGTGCAACCTGCAGCCATCACAGCTTGAAGGCAATACTGTTAATGAAGAGGAAGACACTTGCTGTTAAAAACAATAAACTTAATGCCATTAGAGGTAAAAGATAAAAAAAATACATGCAAATCACTGTGACCTGCCCAGCCAGTATTTTTTTTTTGTATAGATTTAATCTGAGGAGCTATTCTTCCAGCTTTCAGATTCAGTCTCTGCCATCCAATGTAAACTATTACTTTCTGAAACATTCATTACATATAAACAAGATCTACAAAAAAGCACAAATAAACTAACCTACTTAGCCAAAAGTTAATGGACAAAAAACATGTATAAAGAGTTGCGCACAACTGTTAGCAGTGATCACACAGAAAGACCATTAGGTGGTATTTGAAACCACATAAAACTTACAGGGTAAAATGGGTCAGTATGAGGGGTAGTGGATGAAGTTGTAGGTAAGTATGCAGCTCCTGGCCAAGGGTGAGTATCGACCCTTGTAAAAGACACAAAGGGGCAAGGATACGTGGTACAAAACATATCATTAATCATGAAGGAAAAGATAAAATAATGCACTATGTTATCTTTTCCTAAAAGTTAATGGATACCACACCAAATGATTAAGGTGGTTATGTCCAATGAAGGGCATAGTATCATACAAATACATATTTTTTTTAAAATGTACTGCCTTATCAACTGTTTGGTAAAAAACCTTTTCTGTTTCAGCATGACCCAGAGATTAATGGCAGCTTAATAATGACATGGTATGATAAGTCTTGAGTGGAGGAACTCAGGTGGCCTGCACAAAGCCCTGACCTCACCCTCATTAACACCCTCATTTGGAACGAAATGCAACACTAACATGCTGCTCTTACTTTAGACGGGCACCACTGGGCACACTGCTACTGAGGCCAGTAAGCTGTAACGCAAAACCCTCTGGCCCACTGGTATTTGCCTCCAGGTAAAGTGGAATGGATTTCCTGTCTTCTCCATGTGTAAAGACAACAACACCTAACAAAGAAAAGAATCACATATTTCTCAATGCATTCATCAAAGTTATCATCAACAAGAAATACACAAAACCAGAATGTATTTAAGAAAACAAATTGCTGGAATCTATTATGAAAGGATTTGCTCACTAGAGCAGACTCTTATACTTGTTATATTCGTTTTTTACTTTTTAAATGTAAACTGCTTAGTTCCCTCTGAAAATGTTGCCTGAGGTCTGAATAGAAAAAACATTGTTACATGGTAAAACATTTAATTCTAAACATGGTAACCAGCTCATCAAGAGCTTAGAAATGTAAAGAACATCATTATTAATAAGTAAGACGTTTTCTACTTTTTGGCAAATATAGTTTTATTAAAGTTTTAAAGTGATAGGAGACACAGTTTGTACAGGCAGACAACAAAAGCAAAGTAGGCAATAGACATCCAATTAAAGGGCATACTCGCGAGCACATCTGCGAGGTAATAGAAGCCAGGTCTAACGAAACCATATCCCCACAAATGGGAGTGCTGAGCACACCCCAATCCATAAGAGATCGAAGCCGAATGCCTGCCCTCTCCATATAGGAGGTTTAGAACATAACATATCGGGGTGAGACCCCGTAACATCATCATGCACCTCTAGCCATAGCCCAAAAAGGTTCAAGAACCAAATAATACACAAAAACATAGAACAAAGAAAGGATGGCCAGGAGGCTCACTGCTGCTAAAGGTAAATAGAGAAGCCCTAATGTACCAAAAACAACTAAATAGACGCCAGGACATGCCAAAAATAGTAGAAACAGCAAGTGCCGCGCTCAAGGCCTTGGACTAAGTGTCCTCAAGTAATTCACAAGTCAACAACCAGGGACAGTTGTGATGGAATCTCACGTTTTCAACTTTTAATATGTTATATACATTTCGACAAAGTAGAGGAGAGTTTTAATTATCTATCTATTCTGATCATCTGTTTGTCTTCTTTTGCCATACGGGAGATTAGGAAGACACTCTTCTGGTGAATTTCCCTTAATTTAGAAAGATTTCTTCTCACTTCTTTACTTGGTACAATAACTGATTTTGTAGGTTTCCATGTCCCATCATAAGTTCTATATTTAACTGTCTTTGATTAATTTAGATATTTTTTACAACAGCATTTTCCATTTTGTCTTGTGTATTTTGCCAAAGCACAAACTCTATATAGTATTTAATTTAACTTTCAATGCCTATGAGTCTAAGTCAAAGGATTGTGAAAAGCCACTTCATGACTTTGGTTTATTTTCTTGTATCTGCTATGTTGGATTGTGAATAATATATGTCATAAGAAGATCAATTGTTTACACTTGGTTGGTTTTACCCGTCTATTGCATAATACTGAGCAAAGGATTTTTGATACATGAACCAAAATTACAGGTAAGAGTAGATCTTTAACCTCCTATCTGTTTTTTTTTCATTTGTTGGGCCAGCACATTAATTGGTGGCCCAGAGGGTCACAGTGGACAGGTAGGAACATATTTGTATATTCAGCATCAAAAAAACACTTTGGCCCAATGGCTTTCTTATACTTATATATATATATATATTGTATTTTGTTTTTAAAGCCCAAACTTTTTTCTTGCTTTGTTATGTAGATAATGTAGGGAAGGGGGAGAATCCAAACAATTTTTATTACTGTCTCTATCTCTGCTTGATTTAAGCAGGGTACAGACGGCTCGATATTCTAGCCGTCCGATGTACCCTGCAGCAGCATGATGACGTCATCACGCTGCTGTTAGATATCCGAGGAATCGGGGAGAGACATTTCGGCTCTCCCTTGCTCAGCCGAGCTTTGCCTGGAGACCAGCGGTCTCTAGGCAAAGCATCGGACATCGGCCGTATTTACGGTCATGTCCGATAAGGCTATTTTTGAGCGCGATTGATTTGTCCCGCTCGAAAACAGCGGTGGGTGCAGATTATATGGGTCAGATAGATGGCCGTGAGCACGCACGGTGCTCGAAACGGCCATCGATTTGACCCATATCTCCACGTCTGTACCCTGCTTTACCCTCTTTGTTTAACCCAGTAACGTTGTATAGTCAAATTGTATTAATAAATGTATAATTTACAGCTATCACCAGAAAAACAAACAAGGAACAATACCCAAGTGGAAAAAATCTCAATCTACAAAAAACATTTCTATACATTTTTTAAACATTTCTTTTGCAAAGAAAGGGGCAGCACAAAGTTAAACTCACATTGGGTTATACGCCTTTCCTACTCTTAAAAAAATGCAACTTTACATATAGATATATTTTATAATGTATAGCAAAAAAAAACTTGGCATAGGTAAAATAATATATTGCCTTAATAGAGTCCCCAGAGAAGTGACAATTAAAATGCAGAATGTGTAGTAGTAGCTGCAAATGAAAGTGTATTTTCCCCATATCTAGACTGCAATGTCTTAGAATACAGAATACTACTGATAACTGTGAAGGAATAGATGGAAAAATACTATTGCGAAATACACAATTTTTGGTTTTGCAACCAAATATGTTTTCCTTGTAAACTGTTTTACAGATAGATAAGAACATGCTAGGGATTAATAAAAATGATGTGACCTGAGAAAAGAAAAGTTCATAGAACCAATGATTAGTAAAATGTGTCATGTGATTGCGGATACCACAATAACAAACAGAAAAATATTACATATTAACATGAATGCTTCATTCCCTTTTATCCTTATAAAATAAATAATTAGCTAATACACGCTTCTTCAAAGATATCAGTAGTCAGAGTACAATTTACTGAGCAATTAGTTTATAAGAAGAAACCATTATACTGTATGTTTTATGCAAAATCAGGTAATGAGTTACTGTTTTGTATGGTATTACAGATTTAATAACCAGTAACACACCAATTTAATTAGAAATAATACACTTTAATCTTTCTACAGATAATGAGTGTCACAGATCGCTGTGTAACCCAGCGATCTGCAACCACAGATGTGCCATCCACCAGTTCGGCTGCTTCACATCCCAAACCTCAGAGGACTAGGACCTTTCGGAGATCAGCTCCCTCTGCTGGTGGAAGTGATGCTGGCACATGATGAACTCCTACTTCCTCTCCTGGCTGATACCAGTTATCACTCACCTGGAGCCCTGTCCCATCATACCACCTGACCAGTGTATATAGGAAGCCTGAAGCAACAAGGCGTTGCCTGAACAAAGAGTGCTTTATGTCTCTGATCCACAGGTTCTGCTTCTTCCTAATTGCCTTATCGTTACCGACCCCTGGATTGTCTTCGACCTGCCCTGACTACCGCCGGTCTGAATATGTCTCTGCATGCCGTCTTGATACCGCGCCTTCGATATTCCGCTGTCAACCGCTGCCAAGTAAGTGTAGCTAGGGACCGCAACCTGGGGGCACCCCGCAGCAAAGTTCCACCATTGCTTGTGGAATGCTCTGGTGAATACCGGGGGGCTCCTTAGACTCTGCGCCCTGGTTTATGCTTGTTTGGTCCACTTCTCTCGTGGTTCACCTGTAGTGTTGAGCTCGAATATTTGATTTTTGAATATTTAGCTCGAATATCGCTATTTCGCGAATATTCGCGAATATATAATCGGATATCCGGCACGATCGCGATTTTTCGCGTTTTATTGCGCTTCTATAATCGCAATCCATTGCAATGAATGGGATCGCAATTATATAATCGCAATGCGATTTTTTAAAACGGAAATGACGGCTATTCTCCCAGTCGAATATCCGAGCTCCATTGACTTGCATGCATTGCGCATACTTGGTCGCATTGCGCTTTCTCGGATAATCGCAATTTCGGATTTCGCCATTCTCCATTGACTTCAATGTATTGCGCATATGTGGTCGCATTGCGCTTTCTCGGATAATCGCGATTTCGGATTCCGCCATTCTCCATTGACTTGCATGCATTGCACATATTGGGGCGCAATTGCGATTGTTAGATCGCAATTCATGTCGTAAGTGCGGATATTCGAGATTACGAATATGGAATCGAATATTATGGCGGATATTCGCGAAATTACGCAAATTCGAATATTGCCTATTCACTCATCACTATTCACCCGTGACAATGAGAAAAAAGGATGCATAACTATACTATATAAATACTCTACAAACATAGATCTCATACACATGAGCTCAGTTTTTATATATTTTTAACAAGCAAAACAAAATGAAAAGCAGAGGGAGTGGGGGAGAGCAGGCTGATTGCCCAACCCCTATCCCCAATTGAACCCTGGCACTCCGGGACTAGTTATGCTAATATACTAATGCAGGGCCTTTAAATTATATATATAAATTTTAAATATAGAAAATATTAATAGGACCAAAAAACAAACATGTCAAGCTAGGTTGAGTTGCAGTTTGCATTGTCAACCCATTGAAATACAATTGTAAATTTGGGTAATACGATAACATTTTGTACATGCATGCATTGTTAATATGTTGAGCGCTGATCTCCTCTAATTGGTCAGTCGATGCACTTTTGAGCTGAAAATACCCTCACAATATAGAACAATGAATGCTTTAAAGATGTGATTTGTAAAAACCTGACTTTTGTTTTAGAGGGCATTTCACGGATCACGTGCTAAACAAAGAAAATATTACATACCAGATTCAGGTAACATTTTACCAAGACGGATGTCCTTTGGCATGAAGCCAGGGGGATACCCAGAACGCCAGCTTACTGTGACGGAGCCATAAGAGCCTTCTCTGTAAACAACAGCATGACCAGTTCCCGATGTGATATTTGTAAGTCGGAATGCAACAGATTCAAAACCGACCTGACAGAAGAAAAGGATCTTATCAAGATTTAATACCAATGATGATCATTGCATTGTATTTATACATGTGTATATATATATGAGTATAGGATATCAATCTTGTACCATATATTTTTTGCACCACATCCCAATTTGTACACAAAAAAAAGCAAAATCTTTGGGTTAAACTGAGAAATAATTCAAGTAAGGAGTGGCCAGCCCCCAGGGGACTTTAAAGGTGCATGTAAGTACCACAAACTGAATGTAACATTCCACAGGGAGTAAAGAATAAATATCATTATTGTTGCCACACAAAAAATGTTCAATGTCCAGATTACTAATGAGGTCCACAGTTTGGAGGTAGACCTTTGCTAGTGTGTACGTCCATTAATCGGAAGAAAACTCATAAAAAGAAGTTTATAATTCCTTTCCTCATACATCCGACACAATTCACCCCTATTCCAGGGGCTTCATCAGGAACCATACAGCATGAAATTATTGGTCAATTAAGCTAATGGACTTGTAGATGAGGGTCCGGATTTGTGTCTAGAGGTAGGGAGGATGGAGCAATCCAGACATCCCAAGAAGTGGAAATCCGTGGGAAGGACAGGACACACATGAACACAAAAATCCAGGCAAGCCCGGGGCATACCACCAACCTGGGATACTTACCAAAACCTTTTTCCCCACAGGGACTGAGCCAGGGGCGGCCTGCTATGACGTGCGCCACTGCGCCCTCCAGTGCCAGAGGAAATTGTGGGAAATTGTCTCCAGTTTTTCCCTGCATCCAGACAGGGCTCATTGTGCATTGGTGGTGCTATATATATGTGCCATTAAGACCTGGGGCATTTTTTACTAAAAGGCTGTCATGGTGCCTGCAGCATTCTACAGCAAAAAAGTGGGCAAGTTTTTTTTTCTTCCTTTCCCTTTTTTGTCAACAAACAGAACAGTAAATATTATATTGGATAAAAAACATTAAAATCAGTTATATATAAAGAACAGTACCCCAAAGTTGTGCATAGTTGTCACCTCATTAGCAAAGAATTCTGGAGTGAATTGGACATATTTTGACAAATATCACCTAACTTGCAATTCTTGTCCAAAAAGCTACACTTTAAGCCTCCAAAAATGTCTAAACTGACCAATGTTGTAAAGTACTAGGGGACCATTTTTTAGTTGAAATGAACAATTACTTGGCCCTATCATTACTGCATAATGTTGCTGTACTATTTAAGCCTACAAATTCAGAATATTTTGTTTACAAAAGGATCTAGAAATATCTTGAATAAGCTCAGCTTTGCCAGGGGAATAAAGCCAATAAAATGAGAACACTTTGATGACAATATCTGCATTACAATGGTTACAAGTGTTCTGGCTACAAGTCTGTTCAAGAGGATGAGAGCGAACATGATCTTAGGAATACAGAACTAATGCCGCAACACTTATTGCATGACTATCAAAACATAAAGTAAGTAACTGGAGCAATTATTCATATTTTAATTACAGTTACATAACAGGAGACATATTGTATCTGAAGTGATGTTTAGACCGGAAAGCTGAGCTTATGTATGCTTAAGTATATGTAACTTTTTTGAATTTTTATTTCAAATAACTGGAGTAAATGAAGTAAAGTGTCTGGAAAACAAAACTGTTCTTGTTGAACACCAGAAGCTGATATTGATTTACATGTTACTATCATTTGAATGCCTACAGTATTAAAAAGCTTATTGTAACTAATGATGTGTCTCAACTATCTTTATTTACTTATGATGAAACAAAATCTTTGAAGAAATAGCCCTCAAATGTGAAAAGTTTTAAATATTATATTAATGTATGAAATGTAGAGAAAATAAATTCAATAAATTCAGCATATTATATGTTTAAATTAAACTATTTATATATGACTGACCTGTATATTTTTAAAATAATAAATGGCTAAACAATACCTGAAATACAAATCCACTGTGCCTGTGATAAATGTTTTGATATTTGTAAAACTTGCAAAGGACTTGCTTTCCCTCTTCTGGGCAGCATTCAGTACTACAGTCAGTGTTATTTTACCTCTGAATTGGCAGCTTCTTTAGGTACAGTTACTGGAGTTGGCTTTTGTCCTTTGTGTATGTACGGCTTTCCAGAAGTGCTTTCACCCATCAAAGTGACGTTTGTCAACTCAAGAGTAAAATTAAAGCCAGGTAAAAGGAAGACCTGAGGATGCAAATTAAAATTATAAGGATGCACAGCATACCATGGAAAATGAATACAAACAACATTTATAAAAAGGGAAAAAAACACAATACATAGCATATGTTGGGCATCTGTAAATGAAGTCTTCATGTTCGGTGCCACACACTACTAATTATGTACTTACCAAGAGTGTAATTCAGACATATGGTAAATAAGTAACCTAAGGTTTTGAAAAATTTTAATCTGCAAAAATACCACTTATGAGTAGCACTCAGCAACAATAGCCAAAAGTGTACCTTAGTCAGCCAATGACAACCTATAAGATTAACATTTTTCGTTTGATTGCTAAAAGGAACAACTCACATTTTTGCAGGAAAATTTTGTCATACAGAAGCCAGCAGTATGCAACGCTGTAGAGGCCTACTTGACATTTGATGTTAAAATTGTTTAGTTTGGTTTGGTTTCCGTGTTTTGTTTTAAAACAGATTTTCCCAAACACAAATACACAAACTGTACCCTCCTGCAAACAAATAAATAAGTGTCCTGGAGAAACCAAAAACTCTGGTTTAATTGATATCTGCAGATTATACAAAAAAAAAGGATGTGATGAAAACTGACCTGGTTGCTTATTGGCACAGTGCTTATACCATAACTTGCACCATCTGGAATAAATACACTCCCAATAATTATTCCGGTCAGATTTTCCCGTCCCATTTTCCCAAAAGACATTTGGTATTCCACGGTGACATTGCCAAATGTCCCTCCAAGCCTCGTGACATTCGTTTGGACAAAACGTTCCAAGTCATTGTTTATGATTATAGTCTGTATTGCCGGGTCCAAGAAGAACACACCGTGAGGGTCATCATTTGCCAGAACAGTGAACCACAGCACACTTTTCACACTATCCAAATCAGCCCCTCCTTCTACTGAGGTCAGTTGGAGCATACAAAGCTCATCCAGTTCTGGCACATCATCTGGTAAAAGCTGAATCACAATCTCTGCAATGCTTTGCTTATCCGAAATGACAACCCAACCAGACGTCACTAAGAAGTCACTTTTAATGTCCGATAAACTGGTCAGTCTCCAATAAACCTGGAACGAGAGAAAAGACATCACTTAATACAAATTTAAAGAGTCGCTTAACAATGATCTGTTCCAGTAACATAGGATGAGGTGCACACTTCGAAATCTTAATTTAAAAGGAACCTATGAAGGCAATTTGTGAATGTGCTATTACTTGAAATTGTCTTTCAGAGGCTGGATTTTATTAGGATATGCCACCTACCATCAACCAGACCAGTTTTCTTCTGCAGGGAGGACTCCTTTAGAGACCCAAACCACTGGGAGCAATGTTTTTAAACAACTAGCAGAGCTGGTGCTAATAGAGCTGCAAACAGCTGGTGGTTGCTAGAATGAATGAATAACTGAATGACGACTGAAGAATGGATATTCCCACACAAATTATTGATATCCTGAATCTACAATCTTTTATAAAGAAGATGTTTATTAATTAATAGCCTTCTGCCTATAGTTGAGCATAGACGGGTCGTTTTCCCGTCAACTGCCCAGCCGACCGCCTGGGCGTGATGATGTCATCACGCAAGGCTGGGCACCCTTTGTATGCCTGCAATTACATGCCGGTAAATGCAGAGCCAATACCATTAGTTCGGATGGGGATGGCAGTTCTTGGTCAATATGACCAGGGGGCACACACGCTTCTCTGCCGACCCGACTGCTGATCGTTTGCGGGAACACGCACGGCGGCCGATTGGCTGTCGAATCGGGCAGGAATCTGCCCGTCTATGCCCAGATTTTGACAGGTGGACATGACAAGTTTATTTTTTGTAGGAAGGGACTAAAGAGCAGATTACTATGGAACCTACAGACTTCTGGTGTCTGGTGCTTCTGCTTGGCAGTTTTGGCATCTTGTATGCCAGCTGTGTTTGCCACATTTTTCACACAATAAGACACACTGGACCATAAGATGGAACCCAAAGCTGTGGACAGATCTCCCTCTTGGCAGTGACCTTTTGGCTTAGCTGAAGGGAATGGAACAAATTACAGTCTTCCAGGAGCTATTGCTCCCGGATTGTCTGGGACTTAAAAAAATTTTTTTCTTTTACATATTTGGACCACAAGACATTTTTCATAAATTTTAATGGGAAGAGGTCTTATAGTCCAAAAAATACGATACCTTCAGGAGATGAACACACATGATAGAAGAAGCAGGGTATGTGTAACAAGTAAAGTTAGGTTTTGCTATCATAGTTATCTATATTTTTGTGTCCTTAAAATGTCCATTCAAAATGTACTTACTGTGATGTCTCCTAGTGTTCCTTGCACTCTTCTGATAGGAAAGGATATATTTAGGGGACCCTCAATGGTTTGAGGTTCAGTGTAATTTTTCTTCACCATAGACTCTGCTGCAAATCGAACAATTCCATTCGGATCACCAAATTTCTGTATCTAGAATAAAGAGGTTCAATAATGAACCGTTAACATATGCCAAGAGAACATTTTGCCTTATTCCTTAAGAAAACAAAGACATGTCAGTTTCCAATGAATATTTACTTAATTTTAAATATGCATTAGAATACTCTCTAAACCCATGCAACTGTAAGATTACTGTTAACCCTTTATGCCTGCCATACACTCTGTGCAGACAGACGAGCTCCGATGAGCTCTGAAATGCAACGTGATGACGTCATCACGTTGCATTCTGGGGCTGCTTTAATCGGCCGGGCACCCTTTGTGTGCCGGCCATTAGCTTCAATGAAGACACCGGTCTTCATTGAAGTTAATGGCATAGGCCAGAGAACATCGGACATGTCCGTTCTCTGGCCGTCCGAGCTGTGGGGCGACAGGGATCTGTCGCCCCATGTGGGTACACGCTGATTGGCGGCCGATTTTGCCGCCGACCGACGGCGCGAGCGTGCACGCCCGTCGGTTAGCAGAAAAATCGGCCGCTAATCAGCGTGTGTATGCCAGGCTTAAGTCTACCCTCTGGCCACTATAGGGCAATTTGGAGCAAATATCTACTGGTCAATCCACACTGCAGACTGCCCTTTGCTGCTGTTCATAAAATTCAGCCTGGCATATGGAGCCTAAAGTACCTTACGTTTAAGTTCTCATTGCTGAACACAGTAACATGCTTAAACACAGTAAAATAGAACTACTTACTGTAAGAGTCACATTTCCCGCTTTTGGATCAACCTCAGTACTACCACTTCCAATGCTTAGTACTACTATAAATTTTTCTTGGACCTCGATTTCCCCATGGGGCAGAATGGTCAGTGTAATAACCCTCATTCCTCCTTCTCCATCAGTGTAATAGAAAGATCCATTTACATGCCCACTAAAGTCATCATTGCCAGGTGACACAGTGGTCTTTGAATTTGGTCCTAATATCTGCCATAATATCTGAAAGACAAATAAATGTGATGGGTCATAGTCTCATATGGCTTTTTCTCCTTTCAGTTTCCCATAAGGCAAAAAGTCGATGGAGTGTAAACATTCAAATTATTAAAATGAGCAGCAACCGTCCCTGATAGCGCCTTGGAAAATGAATGGACGCGGTTAAAAATCGCATCCACACACGTCTGTGACTGCGTCCATTCATGTCTATGGGGCCAACCGCCCAAGTGGGGACAAGACCGTTTAGATTAATGGAATCGGTCTGCCGTGGTCGGCCAGACAAGCCCTAAGAATTACAGGTGAACATTAGGATTATGTGCCAAAACCCCATTGTTCCTGTTTGTGCTGACTTACTACAATACTTATATACTGTACGATATACTATAATTACAGGATTTCCTTTTTGCTATTGGTCCAATGTCAGCTATACTATATATATAATTTTATATTCCCATCACTTTTTGTTCCCAAAAAATCTCTTGTAGAAGGAAAGGGTTGAGCAGTTTACATAGAATTTACAGATTTTACTGAATTTAATAAAATTGATACATCAAATATGTTGTGCTGTATGGAATAAAACAATGTTGTAGAAATTATAACTCAAGTTTATTTCAATACGTTCTTTTTCATGTTTACGATTTCAAGGAAATACCACTTTGCATCTCCAAGTGTAAGTAGATGTTACACTTCTGAGAAGATTAATACATACACAAGCTGGGAAGTGTGACGTCGTATCTGAGCATTTTGTGGAAAGGTCTTGTGTTTGCACTGTAGTCATTAGTGGTACTACACAACATACTCTGTACATAATGTTCATGTAAAATAGACATTATCAGGTGAGTCAATAGCAGGGAAGGACTTACAACTTTACAGCAAGTCTACAATACAAGATGACATGAAAAAAGAATGAGGTATATTACATTTTTTATATTTTGTTTTAATTGTGTTGTGCAGTGTTGCTCTTCCCAAAAGGAAATCTTTAACAATTAATTTGTTAATTTTTGTTAGAGCTTAAAAGAATTGTTGCCATAATTGAAAGACAGTTAATATGATTTTATCATATTATTTAGGTTACAGCTTCTGCGCTGCTACGGTGGCTCCAATCTGAAGTACAAGCTGCAGGAGGAGAGGCGACCCCCCCCAAGTGACGCGATGACATAAATCACACCAGAACAGTGTTCTATGGAGAATACTGTTCTGAGTGTGATTCCACAGATGTGCTGTTTGCAGTTAACCCTTTCTCCCCTAGTGTGTTCATCAAGCCAAAGGCATTGTATTGGATACAGTGATAACTGTATAAATGGTGAAACCATAAACGGACTCTTAAGTCTGTACTGATCTACAGTTGAGGCCAAAATAATAACCCCCCCCCCCCCTTATGACATAAGACAGCACTCTTGATTTCTCCATCAAAATGACCATCAACAACAAGTGTTTGTTATTTTGGAAACAAATACACTATAATAAACAATGTCCACTATGTTTAATTGGGGAATGTTATTGATACACTGAGTTGAAACAAGAATGGGCAAAAATGAGACCTCCAAAATTATTAACCCCCTGTCCATTAATAGTCAGTAGTGTCCTCTTTCTGAGCCACAACTGACAACAATCTAGAGTCTTAGAGTAGTTCTTTAGTAGGACGAATAAATAACTGATTCTGTGTCTTTAGGATGTGGCGAGAGATGCGTGGATCGCTGTTACCCAACATGATTCTCCGTCCTATGGCCCTGAGGCCGACCAGGTACCAGAGACTATTGTGTGCCACTTTGATCAAAGGCACTCTTGTGTGGGCGTTTCCCCAAATTGCATACAGGGGATCCACCCTCCCCCTGCTCATCTAACTGAGTGCTGGCTAGTTGGCACCATCTCTCCCGTCAGGGATCACTAGTCATTGGCCCTTACCTGCCCACCATAGGCCCTGTTGTGCGCCCGTTCCCTCTCTCTCTCTCCCTCTTATCTTCCTCGTTCCATTTAAGTCTTCCCCTCCCCCTCCTCTTTTTCCTCTTGTTCTTCCCTTCATTCCCCCCGCTTTTCCCGTCTTCCTCCTTTCCTTTCCCCATATCCTCCCCCCCCCCTTTTCTTTTTCTTGCCTCCCCTGCCCTCTTCACTTGTTGTTTCTTCTTTAAACCCTCCTCTCCTTTCCTTATCTTTCAATTTTGCACCTTCTAGTTTCCTTTCACAACTTACCCACAACCCATCACTATAGGTAGATACACTTTCTTAGGTTTTTTTGTTACACTTTGTTGTTTCGGTTTGCCAACATCACGTTATAGGGTTTAAGGGGGTTACATCTATTGTTTTTATACACATCTGTTAATTGCTAATCCCCAGAGCATTATATCATCTCCAAACCTGCAGAAGATGTAGAGTAGGGTTAAAAGTATACTATAAAAAGAAAGTATTGCTCTAACACAAATAGCATAAATTATGTTCAAAGTCACGTTGAACTTGAGTTTTGCAAAAACTGCATTTGCTAAAGCAAAACTCTTTTTCAAATGTGTCCACAACCTTTCACAATAAAGTTGGCGATCATACCATGTTCAGGGGCTTTGCAATCAACTCACAAAGTAAGTTAGTTAAAAAATTTTTACCATCTCTACTTTCTAGGCATTACCAGAATCTTTCATGTATGTGCACTATGCATGGCTAATATTAATTGATAATTTTGCAATCAATCAGTCATACGACCAATGGATGTTCAATATAGTATGAAACAGCCAGTGCCATTTCTAGCTCTTTAGGTGCCCTATGCGAGACTGCCTGGGCCCCCCACTCGGCAGAGGGAAGAGAGGACACATCACATTGTGAGTTGACCCATGCATTGGGGGCTTTAGAGCAGAGCTTGGGGCCCTATGCACACACATTCTGCATAGCGCAAGAAATGGTCCTGGTAACAGCTACCACAGTAAATCTGCACGAAATAGGAGTCTATAGAAACTGTTGTACAAAATGTTTGACTTCCCTACATTAATTAGATAGTTTTGTAAGAAATAATAGCCTACCTTTTTATTAACATTACTTAAGATGTTACAACAAACAATATTGTTTTTTTACCATATGGTTTGTAGTTTTAAGACTTTACAGGCATATTGTATGTTAATTCACATTGTTGATGTGACAACAAAGCAATAAAAACAATAGTATAAAGCATTCCATAACTGTGAGATTGAAATTGACTATTGAAATGATCAGTGCATTGGCCACATGTATAATAAGAATATGTTTTGGTTGTTGCCAACCTGAAGAAACTCAGAACAGTCAAGTTACTGAATATTAATATGTGTATGATCAGGATCTTGCTGAGGATGCTGCAACCCAGGAATTTGATCTTTGTAAATATGAACCTATTTCCAGGTACAGATGGAATTTCACATAAACAGCAGTGACACACTTTCATATAGATCTAGCATGTCAGTAATTTCTCCTTCATGGCTGATGACAGGTGTACAGTGTCCCACTTCCTGAGCGCCATGCATATTTATAGAACAGACGTTCTCTTACAAAGTATTTACTTCCCACTTATGTTCTTGGCACAACTTACACTTCACAACCTTCACATTGTATACAGAGGCAGTATAAAACAATACACTCAGTCCTAGCCCTCCTATTTACACATGGGTTTGTTAGAGAAAACAATACATTATGTACTTATTCTTCTATACACAAATCATTTTGGAATTTGCTCCAAGAAGGAAATAACTTAAGAAACAACATGTTCCTTCTACATTTACAACCTGTTATGTTTGATGAAAGGAAACCTGGTGGTTGCTAGATGAAGATGAATCCCAAATTTATATATTTATATTTTATAAAATTAGGTATCCAAGACATTTATATACAAATGATGATTTTACATAATTTTAAGGGCATCTGGTCAGGATTTGATTTACTTACATTTTAATCTCCTCTGAATGTAATTGGTTGTTTAGCCATGTGATAACTGCATTGAGTGCCCTTTCACACTTTAAAGGCATGCTTTTACACATATATAAAAAACATATGCGTTTTGACATTACATCTGCTTTTAGGTTTTTGAACAAAGCTATGAAAATGCATGCAGCAATGCTTAATTTTTTAAAACGCAATGCATGCAGTGTGAATTGTAACATTGGTTTTCTATGAGAAAATAAAGTACTGTAAAAATGTGTGCGTTAGAAAAACATGTTTATGTGTATAGTGACGTATAGTGTGAAAGGACCCTGACAAGGACAGCAGACACTAGGCTATTAGTATTTGTCTGATTATATTTTTCTCATGGCTTTATACCAAATCTCAAATACTTTGTACAATATGATTTGAGGCAACCTGGTCTAGGCAAACAACAGTTTACTGGAGGAACTTAAAGTGAAGCTGTGATCACATTATGCACACCAAAATATTTTATATCTAGATCTAAACAAGCAGTAAAAACACTATAAAACAATCTGTAATGTTTTATTTCTTGTCATTAATAGAGGAAAACTTTCCTCTATATGTTTCAGTAAACCAAAACATACACAAGGCTTTTTTGGATTTTTGACATTTAGTGCCTGAGTACTGCTTCAAGGATGCGGCAAAGTGAGATCATTTTTTTACTATATCCATGATATGTATTTCTCAGAGCACCTGCTGTCTGATCAGGTAGTGGGTATACAAACTGCTTAGTAATGATGAGCAGCACAGGCAATATTCGTATTTACAAAATATCAAACATTTTTGCCTAATATTCACAAATCGTAAATTCAAGAATCCGTGATCTCCAGTCATTATTACCTTTATTGCGAAAATTGGCAAATTCTTAAATTCTGATATTCACAATAATTTAATATTCATGATCAACACTACTGCAAAGTATATTGTTAAACGAAACACTATTTAGACAGTATACATCACTGGTCATATGCACAAAATGAAGGTAGCTCATATGAATAGTATAAAACAATAACCTTCCTAGCGCACTGCTGAGGTCCAGATTTCTGTACCAAAAGTGCACCATAGACTCCAATGGTAAATTTTTCTTTATGTTGTAGGCCTGTAACTCCCCAAAATTTTTCCGTACAAGGGTCTAATAGACATCCTGAATATAATAATGTTTGAAACAAACAATGATGTAAAATAAAAAAACATATAATGAGAAAACACAAAAATCAGGGCACAAAGCTATGCTGCTATGTACTAAATTTCGCCCAAATAAAGTCTCTGGTGTCCCAGATGTGCCCATTTGCAATTAACCCTCTCTAACCTGGTGTGATGGATGTGGGAAAAACACACCAGGGAATAGAGGGTTACTGCAAATGTGTCAGCCTCAGCGTTGCCCTGGGGAGAGCGCGGCGCCATCGGGGTCCCCGGTCTGGG
>CM070032.1:38793950-38809331 GCA_036250615.1 Ptychadena robeensis | reverse complement strand
TAGACTCCTCCCCCTGTCGTCAGTGCTATCCGCCTTCACCCCAGGGGTGACGTAACAAAATGTGACTTTTTATTTTGGCTAGATTTAGTACATAGAAGCACATTGAATGCAATTTACTTTCAAATTTCCCGCCGCCTCCCCGATGTGACATCATCACGTCACTCGGAGGGGGGGGAGAGATGGAGGAGCTGGCAGCAGGCCACATCGGGGACACCGGCACAGTGCAAAACGTAAGTATGCCCTGCAGGTGCCCCGATGTTCACTGGACAGCAGCATCTCGTCCAGTGCTATAGTGGGAGAAGCAGCACTGGACGAGATGGTGCCGCCCCGACCGCTAGGGTGCTTAAATAACTGTTTAATGAATTGAACTATTTAAATGATCATTACAACACATGTATGAACTTATGTTTTGGAAGGCAAAAGAAAGCCAACTGATATAAATACCTGGGCTTCTCCCATGTGTCCTCCTGCTCGCTCAAGCACTAGTGATAAAGTGATGGTCACGTTGGGGTTTGGAATGGTTATCTGGCTTTGGTTGAGAAATCTCACAGCTCCAGTAGGCGAGTCACTTTTTGCTATTGTGATAAGTGTCCAGAGGTGTGCACCCAGAACAGCTCCTCCACTCGCTCCAACAAGGCGAATCTCAAATTGCTCCTCAAATTCACTAAAAAAACAAAATAATATTGCACAGTGAAATGATGGCAGGTTTTAGTTATTCTCTGTTTGTGCAGGTCACTTAAATAGTAAGTAATATAAGTACCGTAAATATACTCAAATATAAGCCGAGCCGAATATAAGCAGAGGTACCTAATTTTATAGAAAACAACTGAATAAGCCTGGGGGGCAGGGAATGCTAAGGCAAAGAAACACACAGCAAAACTTTTTTTGTTATTATTTCAACTAGTTGATTTGTTAATTTAATTTGTTAATTGCAACTCCCCTGAACAGAATTATCACTAATTTCTGGAGATACAGAGAAGTGTTGTGCGAATATTGTAAAGAAAAAGTATTGCTCTAGCTTATGGAGTTTTTTGTATTAATTAGGTTAAGAATTAAGTCAACTTTGACTTGAATTTGAACCTAATTTATGCAAAAACTAGAGCAATATTTTATTTCTTTTATAACTTTATTTCAAATGTTTCCCACAACACTTCTCTACGTCTCCAGAATATTTGGTGACAAGCCATTGTTCAGGGGCTTTGCAATTCACTCACAAAGTCTGCCCTCAAAATGCAGCTATTTTCATTTCTCGAGTATCAACCAAATATATTTTTTTTGTGCACATTTCAGGTATTGAAAATTTTGGTTTATATTCAAGTATATAAGGTAAATGGGAAATTCTGCGAAACAAACTCTGCCCTAGCTGGGATCGGGCACACACAGAAGTCCTCTGCGAGCGTGCAGATCAGCTCTGGTTTCAAAATCCTGGGAAAAAGTGGGATACTTAACAGGTATGTGTATTACTTTTAAGGGAATACATTTATTCACAATCCATACATTACCTTTCCTCATCGTCGATAATACTGATGTTGATGAAGCTCTGATTCTGCCCATGCAGGAACACCACTGTAGTATTAGAGGCTGCATAGTCTATACCCACAGTGGCAGAAATATCACGGGGGATTAGATTAGCTGTGACATAACCGTATGTTCCACGTGTTCTCAAAACAGGAATCAATATCACTCCAACATCTTCTTCCACTGTAAAACAAAAGATATCTTTATTTTCACTGAATATTTTCACTGTCAAAACATTATACACTGACCAAACAGTTAAGAAGGAAACAAGTATTATATGACAGTATTGTAACAGTATTATAATTAAATTCTATTAAAGGATAAACTGTACCCAATATGCATTCCACATGTGCAATCTGCATGTCAATGTTAATAAATAAGGGAAAAAATACAGGATGCTACGTCACGATATTTGGAATGTGGGAGTGGAGGGCCAGGTATCAGGAGTTCCCCTTCCGCCTATTAGCTGGCTAACTGACTAACCCACTAGCTTGTGCAGAAGATGTATGGGGTGAGAACCTTTTTCTTGCACTGCACGCACTCTGGACAGGTGGCAGGCAATATGCCCAAGACTTGTGGGCAGTTTGCCTGCGGCTTAGAAAATTTTCTGCGCTCTATTAATTTAGCATAACAAAGATGTGGGAAAGCAGCGCCAGCACAGCATCAGAATGGGAAGTGTTTTCTCTGCGTCCGTCAGGGGAAAAAGAAGCAATGCACACAAGGCCTTAGGAAGGAGAGCAATGCTTAGTATGGTAAACCTTTACTGGCAAAAATATGCCAGCACAAAAGACATAAAAAACAACAACAAAATCTAAATTACCTTGAATTGAAGTGAACCGAGGATCAAACTCGATAACACCTTCCGCGTTGTCGTTTAAAAGAATAATGATTCGTGTGATAGAATTGTTTCCTATTAGAGGAGGCTGATCAATCTGGAGCCCATGTTCTCTAATTGTATAGTCATATACTCTGTAAAAAAAAAAGTATATATCTGTATCTGATATAGGGTAACACATAATAACATTAAATAATTAGCGAAAATTCGATTATTCAGTTGTTTTGCACTACTGCCTGTCAATTACGCTTTTTTTTAATTTCCAATAAAGTTTATTATAAAGAAAGCTTTTTAACAACAAAATGTTACCTCCAACAACCAAGACAACTTTAAAAATATAAAAATAAATATAACCTGGAAGTTTTTTAGTACTGAATCAACCTCAATAAGTGCTACATAAAATAGAAAAGCTTTTATACTGACCTACTGCAGGCTGTTTCGCAATGCATGGAATACCCCGGAATACCTTGCCGCCCCCCCCCCCCAGTTTAAACCACTGGCTTAAATTATATACTCTGGTATTAGAAATATTGCCTCCTATTGCCAGTGTAAGTTGTGCTCCGATTGGTCTTTTAACCAGTATAAATACAAATGTGTAATGTGTAATACAACACATACCTTCCTAACAGCGTCACCTCTGTGATGACAACAAAGAAGTCCTCTGGACCTTCTGGTAGAACATCATTTTTTATCTCTATAGAAACAAATTTCATAGTTTCATTGGGGCCAAACAGAAGTTCTCCAGAAGTAGTTGTATAATCTAAGCCACCTAATGCTGACCCATTCTTGGTTTGATATTTCAACTGAACTGTTCCAAATGTTCCCCCTTTTCGGGTGATTGTCATGTTTACCTGTTAAAAGCAAAAATAAATAATTAGGCCGTGGTTCATTAACACAATGAGAAAAAAAGGCTGTGAACATGTTGTCTAGGTTTTGTAACATTAACAAAATGATGATATTGTAACAGATATTTGTAGGATGTGCTATAGTTCTCTAGTCCATTGTGGGTCAAGTTCATAGGTAAATGGATAGAAATATGGGTTTATTTGATTGCAAAGGGTCGTGGGAGCATTAGAAAAAAAATGTTTTGCTCTAGCATATGTAGTTTTTGCATAAATTAACTTAAAAATCAAAGTTGAAACTTGACTTTGTACTTAACTATTTGTGCTAGAGAAATAATTAATTTTTTTGTATTATACCCTCAACCCTTCTCTACATGTCCAGCAAGTTAAGGGATGGTACCATGTTCAGGGACTTTGCAATTAACTTACAAATTTAAACTGGTTGAATTTTCAAAATTGACCAAATGACCATCTCTACTAATTACTTGCAGCTTCTGGCAGCATTCACCCTAAGCAGCAGCGTTCGCCATTAGGTATTCTGTAGTAGTAAGTACAAATTGGGTGGTATACATATAAAGTACTATTGTTTTGGACACTAGGTCAGGAAGATAAATATTGCCAACATCTTAGTCTCAAACAAAATTTTAAATATTAAGTTGGTATGCCAAACCAACTAAATCAAGTGGCCAGTCTTAAGGACTTTCACTGCAAAAATCAATACATTGGTTCGAATCAACATATATATGTTAAAATACATTTTATTAAACTTTTTTCAAAAGTATTTACAATATAAAGTCATTTTCATATATCAAAAATGTAAAAAAATCATGTCAAGTGACAAGCATTTCTGGTATGTTATGTTATGTGTCCATGGTTATTTCTTTATGGATGATATACATATTATGCTAACATGTTTCATTTGCCAGTAATTTTTGGAAGTGGCAAGATCCAGCGATGTTCTGTATGTGGGGAGTAAATGAGAGTGCGAAGCCAGAGGTAAAGACAGCATGCTTGTAGACTAGGGAAGATAACTGTGCTGTTTCTATTAGTTAGATGTTGGAGGGAGGCTTAAAGGATGATGGGGCAATAATGTGTTCTGTTTTTCTCAGGTTGAGTTTAAGCCACCCATGGAGAGATATGTTATCCAGGACATGAAGGCAGGGGTTAATAGGTAAATTTGGGTGTCATGAGTGTATAAATGATATGTAATTGTGGATGTAATGTGAATGCCTGAAATTTAGGTGCGCACTATCTGACAGCAGAATCAAAAAAAAAGAGTAATCAGATGAGAAACATCACTTTAAAACTATACTAAAAATTATATAAATGATTTTTTCTCACCCATTGTGTTTCTTCTGAAATCTGGAACAATGTCTGTGAAAACTGAAACACTCCATATGGTAGATCGCTGGAAGCCATAGTGACATTTGCTAACCGCATGGATTCATTTATAATTCCTCCTTCACTGATTTTGCTGAGATACAATTGATAGAAGTTTCTTTCTTCAGGGGCATCATCATCAACAGCCTAAATAACACATAGATAGTGTTACAAATATCAGATAATATACTCTAAGCACTAAATATCTTTATAAAATATTATTAGATGGTAAGCCCATCCGGGCAGGGTGCTCTACCCCTCCTGTGTCATAACCTGTTCCTGTGTGTATTATATTGTGTTGTATCTCCACTTTAATGTATTGTACAGCGCTGTGTAATATATTGGTGCTATATACTGTAAATAAATGATGATGATAATATGATTTTTATTTAGAAATCACAACAGTAATTTAAATATCTGTAAGGCACCATAGTAGTGTAAGAGGTGGAAACTATTATGGAAAAAGTGCAATAAAAGCCCATCAGGCTGAGAGATCTCTAAATTTAGATAAATGTAAAGTTCATACAAATATTATGCAGATGTCTAACTAGCCAGCAGGGGGAGATGTAGGTTCACCTCCTTTCTACAATGGTTTGTAAATGCAAACTGCATGACTAGATGTTTGATATTTTCCACCTGTAACAATTAGTGATGGACCGAACTGTTCGCCGGCGAACTATTCGCGGTTAACATCGCATGTTCGCGTTCGCGCATTTTCGCGAACATATGGCGAGTTCGACCCGCCCCCTATCTTTTTACATTGGTTAAACTTTGACCCTGTGAGTCACAGTCAGCAGACATAATCCAGCCAATCAGCACCCCCCACCTCACGGACCATCCCACCCCCTATAGCATAGCAAGTAGAGGACGCCATTTCACATGCTGCTGGAGAAGGAGAGAGTCAGATCAGAGAGCTGCTGCGCTGCATAGGGAACCATTAGCTAGGCAGTATTGTTCTACAGTGTATTCTTCCTCATTGCTCTTAGTTTGCTGTCAGGACAGAGTCCTGAAAAGACCCCAAAAGCCCCTTTTAGGGTTATTTTTTTGCTACCCTGTTGCCTGTTGGCTGGCATGCCAGGCTGCTGCCAGTGATTGTTCAAGCCACATATTACACAGTGCCTACTGCCAGTGCTCATATCTGGTGGCACTTTGTTACCCCAGGGGATTTTTTACCCAATTGTAGGGTATTAATAAATATTGCACAGCTTTCCATCCCTTACAGCCTTGTGCCAACTGTGTGAGGGCCCAGCCACAGTTATCTGGTGGGCAGGGTAATACCAGGCAATTTTTTTTCACCCTATTAATAAAGGGTAATTACTAATAGTGCAGCACGGCTTTCCATCCATTTCAGCCTTGTCCAACTGTCCATCTCCACAGGTCCCTCTGCCCATACTGACCATCACACACCAGTGTCCTCCATACTGACCATCACCACCAGTGTCCTCCACACTGACCATCTCCCCCAGTGTCCTCCACACTGTCCAATCTCCCCCAGTGTCCTCCACACTGTCCATCGTGCACCAATGGTCCTTCACACGTGACCACTCCACCAGTGTCTGCCATACTGCCATCACCCCAGGGTCCTCCACACGACCTCACCACCAGTGTCCTCCATATGACCATCACCACAGCCTCCATACTGACCATCACCACCAGTTCCTCGCCCTCCATACTGACCATTCACACCAGTGTCCTCCCATACTGACCATCACCACCAGTGTCCTCCATAACTGACGCATCACCAGTGTCCTCCATACTGCTGCCATCTCCCCCATGTCCACGCCACACTGACCATCTCCCCCAGTGTCCTCGCACCCCAGTGTCCTCCACACTGACCATCACCACCAGTGTCCTCTCCATTCTGACCACCCTCCCCCAGTGTCTGCCACACTGACCATCTCCCCCAGTGTCCTCCACACTGACCATCACCACCGTGTCCTCTACCCTGACCATCACCACCAGTGTCCTCCACACTGACCATCTCCCCGAGTGTCTGCCTGCCACACTGTCCATCTACACCATTGTCCTCCATACTGACCATCACCACAGTGTCCTCCCACACTGACCATCACCACCAGTGTCCTCCATACTGACCCATCACCACCAGTGTCCTCCATACTACTGGACCATCACCCACCAGTGTCCTCCAAACTAACCATCACCACCAGTGTCCTCCAACTGACCATCACCCACCGTGTCCTCCACACTGACCATCTCCCACCAGTGTCTGCCACATGACCATCCCACCAGTGTCCCCACACTGTCCACTTGCACCAGTGTCCTCCACACTGTCCATCTCCACCAGTGTCCTCCATACTGACAATCTCCCCCAGTGTCCCTCCACCACTGTCCATCTGGCACCCATGTCCTCCACACTGACCATACTCCCCCAGTTGTCTGCCACACTGACCATCTCCCCCAGTGTCCTCCACACTGTCCATCTCCACCATGTGTCCGTCCATACTGACAATCTCCCCCAGTGGGGGTGTGTGGGGTGGGGGGGTGGGGGGTGGTCAAAAAAGGGTGGGGGTGGGGGGGGGGGGGTGGTTGGTGTGTGGGTTTTAGTTGGGGGTTTGTGGTGTTTTGGGGTGTGGGTGGGTGTTGGGGTGGTTGGTTTTGTTGGTGTTTGGTTTGTTTTTTAGTTGTGGGGTTGTGTTGTGTTGTTTTTTTGTTGTTTTTTTCATGTTTTTGTTGTGTGTTTGGTTTTGTTGGTTTTTTTTTGTTTTTTGGTTTTGTTGTTGTGGCTGTTGGTTTTTTTGTGTTTGTTGTTTTTTTTGGGTTTGGAGGTTTGTTTTTTTGTTGTAGTGTTATTTGGTTGTTTTTTTTGTTTTTTTTTTTTGTTGTTTTTTTTGTTTTGGTTTTTTGTAAAGTTTTTTGTGAGTTTTTGTTTTTTTGTTTTGTTTTTGTTGTTTTTTTGTTTTGTTTTGTGTGTGTTTTCTGGTTCTTTGTTTTTTTATTGACTTTTTTTTTGGTATTGTTTTATTTTTTTTTTTTTTTTTTTGGTTTTTTGTTTAGTTTTTTTTTTGTTTGTGTTTTTGTCTTTTTTGGTGTTTTTTGTTTTATGTTTTTTTTTGTCTTTTGTTGGTTTTGTTTTTTTGTGGTTTTTTTTGGTTTCTTTGTGTTGTTTGTAGCATTTGCTTTTTTTTTGTTTTTTTTTTTTTTGGTTGTTATTTTTTGTTTTTGTTTTTTTTTTTTTGTTTGATTTTTTTTTGTGTATATTTGAGTGAGTTTTTTTTTTTTTTGGTTGTTTTTGTTTTTTTGTTGAGTTTTTATGTTTTATTTTTTGGTTTTTTTGCGTTGTTTTTTGGGTTTGCTGTGTGTTTTTTTTTTGTTGTTGGTTTTTGGTTGTGTGTGTTGTTGTTGGGTTTTTTTTTGTTTTCTTATTTTATATTTTTTTTTAGTTGTGTTTTTTTTTGTTTTTTTTTTTTTTTTGTCGTTTTTTCGCCCCCGTTTGTTTTTTTTTGGTTTTTGTTATTTTTTTAATGTATTTTTTTTTTTTTTTATTTTTTGATTTTTGTTTTGTTTGATGTTTTCTTTTGGTTTTGATTGAATTTTGTTTTTTTTTATTTTTGGTTTTTAGTTTTTTTTTAAATTTTTTTTTTATGTTGTTTTTTATTGTGTTTTTTTTTGCCTTTTTTTGGATTTTTTTGTGGTTGCAATGTTGTGGGTTTTATATTTGTTTTTTGTTGTTGGTTTTTGTGCATTTGTTGTGGTTGTTTGTTGTTTTTTTTGGGGTAATTTTTGTTATTTTTTATGGTGTTTTGTTTTTGTTTTTTTTTTTTTTTTTATTGTTTTTTGTTTGTATTTTATGTTTGGTTGTTTTTGTTTTGTTGTTTTTTTGTTTGTTTATGTTTGGTTTGGGTGGTTTTTTTGTTTTGTTTGTAATTCTTGTTTATTTGTGTTTTTTATTTTTTGCTCCCCAGTGGGTGGAGTGGGGGTTTGGGTGGGTTGTGGGTGTTGGGTGGTTGGTGTGTTTTTTTTTTTTTTTGTGGGTTTTGGGGGTTGGGTTGGGTTGGTGGTTTTTTTGTGTGTGTTTTGGGTTTGTGTTTTTTTTTCCCCCTATGGTTGTTTTTTTGTTTTGGTTGTTTTAGTTTTTATTTTTTTGTGTATTTGTTTTTTTTTTTTCTATGGTTGTGGGTTTTTGGTGTTTTTTATTTGATGGTTTTTTTTTGTTTGGTGATTTGTTGTGTGGTTTCTTCTTTTTTTTTTTTTTGGGTGTTTGTTTTGTTTTTTTTTTGTTAGGTTTTTTTTTTGTTTTTTTTTAGGGTATTTTGGTTGTATTTTTGTTGTTTGCGAAAGTTTTTTGGTTCTTTTTGTTTTTTTGTATTAGTTGTGTATTGTTGTTGCTTTTTGTTTGTTTTTTGTCTTTTTGGTGGTTTTGTTTTTTGTTCGTTTTTGTGTGGTTTATGTTTTTGTTGTTTTTTTTGTTTGTATTTGTTTGTTGTTCCCTTTTCTATTTTGGTTTTGTTTGCGTTTTTTGATTTTTTGTTTGGTTTTTTTTTTTTTTTTTTGAGTTTGGGTGAGTTGTGGGGGTCTGGCCACACTGACCATCTCCCCCAGTGTCTCCAACTGACCTCACCACCATGTCCTCCACAACGTCCATCTCCACCGTGCCCTCCATACGACCCTCACACCAGGTCCTCCCATACTGACAATATCCCCCAGTGTCCTCCACACGTCCATCTGCAAACAGTGTCCTCCACACGAACATCTCCCCCAGTGTCTGCCACACTGACCATCTCAACCAGTGTCCTCCACACTGACCATCACCACCAATGTCCTCCACATGACATCTCCCGTGTCTCCACACTGTCCATCTCCCCATGTCCTCCATACTGGCCATCACCACCAGTGTTCCTCCAAACTGACCATCAACCATGTCCTCATACTGACCATCACCACCAGTACCTCCATAATGACCATCACCCCAGTGTCCTCCATCTGACCATCACCACCAGTGCCCCAACTGACCATAACCACCCGTGTCCTCCCAAATGACCATCACCAGTGTCCTCCATACTGACCATCTCCCCCAGTGTCCGCAACCACTGAACATCTCCACCATGTCCTCCACACTGACCATCACCACAAGTGTCCTCCACAATGACCATATCCCCCAGTGTCTGCCACATGTCCATCTCCCCACCAGGTCTGCCACACTGACCATCTCCCCCAATGTCTCCAACTGACCATCACCACAGTGTACTATACACGACCACATCACCACCAGTGTCTCTCACACTGACCAATCTCCCCGAGTGTCTGCCACACTGTCTATCTTACACCAGTGTCCTCATACTGACAATCACCACCAGTGTCCTACACACTTGAAAACCATCAAAAAACCTCCCAGTGTCTCCTATGACCATCACACCAGGTCTCCATATGACAATCTCCCCAGTGCCCAACACTGTCCATCTCCACCAGTGTCCTCCACCACTGTCCATTCCCCCAGTCGACCACACTGACCATCTCCCCAGTGTCCTCACCCTGACCATCTCCCAGTGTCAACCATGTGTTATGCTCCCAGCTCAAATCCCATTTGACTATCATTGTAGACATTCTGGTGGGATTGTGTGTGAAAATAATTAAATTTCTTGGGAGTTTTGCCATGGATTCCCTCTGTCATGTCATTGACCATGTGGTTGCCCCTTGAAACAACTTTCCCAACACTATTGTGGCCAGAAAGGGTCCCTGGCGGGTTCGCCGGATCGCCGGGTTCGCGAACTTTTGCGCTAGTTCCGGGTTCGCGCCATCACTAGTAATGTGTCTGACCTAAATTTCAAAGTAAAGAGGTGTATAGCAATATGTTTGTCCATTTACACTGAACATACATACACGCTTACCTGTATAATGATGACTGCAGCAGATTGTCTGTCTCTCAGTGTCACCATTCCTGATGTGTCAACAAATTCCCTTGTGTAAGCTGGAGTTATATTCCAATACACAGTCACTTCACCAAAAATTCCAGGACCACGAATAAGACTAAAAAAAAGATAGGCTCATTGGTGTATAAACAACACATTATAGAATCAATAATGAGATAAACAGTAGAGCAACCATAACCCCAACCCATATACTACATTCGGTAGCTTCTTCCTCAAGCTAGCCATACACACATCAACTTTTGCTCACTTATAATATAATTAAGGCCTGTAAGTTGCATATCAATAGATGGTACCAAAACCGATTGTTTGATGGTGTCTAGTAGCTTTCTCAGCTACCACGTACAGACTCTCTATATTTGCTTGTTTACCTTAGGAATTAGGTATATTTACCTGTCCATTAGACATTGGCGATACTTTGGAGTTATCTGCCTTTACATTCAGGCCATACTTTGGAGCCTGACTTGCTTAATTGATATTTTCCACACAGAATGTGCTTACTACTAAATAGGGCCAGACCAGAGCATGAGAGAATTCTCCTAAACATTTTTTCATCTTCTGATCCCATTTTGTGTACAGCCTGAGGAAGCCATACCGGCGAAACATGTCACATTGTACAAATTTATGGCTAAAACTACACATGGTAGATCATTATTTATGTACATCACAAATTAGTATATATCTTAGTATATATTTTTGTGTTTTGTCTAATAATATGATTTGTGTGGACCAAATGGAGTCCAATACAAATTAAACACCCATACTATTGTTGCTCTTTAATCAAGTACTCCATTGAAAGTCCCACCCAAGGAGAATTTTCTTGTTGATAAACCAAACTAGCAAAGATCAGAAATTGCAGGGTAGGTACATTATAAGAAAAGAGGATTGGATGAGCCGCAAAACATTCAACAGAATAATTCCATTTATAGAGAGAAAATTTTTTCACCAGTATTAAATGATTGTTGTTCTGTTGACATTGATTTGGCATAGATTTTTTTTAATGATTCATTTCAGCATCACAAAAAACATATATTTTTATCACTATGCTGCAAGAGCAGTTCAAATAGCATTTTTACTAAAATGGGGTGACCAAAACAGGTGGTGTTGTAAAATGGCATAGTCAAATGGATTTACTAATTTACCTCCCTGCCGTTATGCCCGAAATCAGTACAGTCACAGTTTGATCTTGGATCAAACCATGTCCGTGCTGGGATCGGTCATAATCACCCATCACCCAGGGGGAGGGCGGGTAATCACGAGGGAGTACAGTGTGCTTCGCCATGATTAACCGGACATGGGCTTTTCACTGCATTAAAATATGGTGCAAAAAAAGCGTAACAACAGGGAGGTTAAGAGTGTCATCAATTAGCTAAATAGACAGTACAACCTATACATATGGCCCTGTGTCCAACTTTATTTTGCAAATAAAAAACTTAGGAAAACAGTAGTGATGAGTGGCATAGGCAATATTCGAATTTACTTGGTATGGTATATTATCGCAATGCATGGCCATAAGATTGTCAGTGCATAATATCTCTAAATTTGCTAATTCTCTAAATTTGCAAATTTAACAAAAATATTCACAATCTAAATATTTGAGCTCAATACTAGAATACAGCGTACAGCAAATTACATAAATAGTTCAAAGTGTTTTATTTGTACCGACTATAGACACTCACGCACATGTCATGTTTTGTAGAAATGAAAGGCTGGAAGTGGAAGAACATAACATCATGAGAAATGACTGTACTGCTTAAGTCATACTTAGTCATCAGTTAAAGGACGCACTCGTCTATTTCTGGCGGCCTTTACTGACATGGAATATTTATAAAAGTGCAGAACACTTTCCTTACAGTAAACTGAACATGAAGACATGTATAAAGACCTTTCAAAAACATTGACACTTCACTTTTACTGGGTGTCAATTAACTTGTCAACATGCAACATTATTTCTTCTCCACAATATGCTTGTAAAGCTGAAGATACAAAGTTTATATAGCAGTTAGAATAACGGAATATGGTTTTATCGGCTGATATAGACTGCATTTTGCACATTGCTGTTTAACATATTACATAACATATGACTCCTGTGAATAAATCATATGTGTGCTAAATTCTATAATATAATGTCTGGAATAATAAGCAAATGATATGTTATATTAATATATATACCTGATATGGGCTGTTCCATTATAGTTCCCAGAAGGCTCACCAATGAGGACATTAAGAGATGATGGGGCTATTCCAACTATACCAGCTGCCCCAACATCTCCAGCAATGACAACAGTGACCGTACCTGAAACATAATGAGGTAGAAGCTAGAAATATACAATTTATCTTTAAATATACAGAAATACACACATTCCCTTTATAAGTTGGATTTTTAAAAACAATGTGTTAACTATACAATACAGAACTGAAAGTGTATTTATCGTTAGTGATAAGCAGATTAGGCAATATTTGTATTCACAAAATATCACAAATACTTCTCAATAAATTTGAGAATTCGTCATTTCCAGTCATTATTACCTTCTTTGCGAAAATCAGAACGTGTACATGCGCATAATGTGAACACAATGTACGGTACTCTCCATAAATTACATTCATTGCACAAATCGGCACTTGTACATGCTCATATCTCAAACGCAATGCACTGTATTTTCGAGTACTGATATAAAAAGTCTTGAATACTCACAATTACAAAGATATAGCACTATATTCAAGGACTAATTCTCAAAGTGTTGATATTCGCAATAAACAAACAGGATCAAAACTATTTATTTTAGTACTTGCATTCTGAATGCCACTGTTTACAGTTCTAGGTCTGAAACTGCACTAATAGCACATTCAAGTTACATTTAAATATAATATACAGATCTAGAGTCATATATGTGTTATGGAGATTTTCATAATTTTTTTTTAGAAGGCAATAAAAATCATCATGGCACTGATACTGTAAGTATCTTTACATGCCACCAGAAGGGTTGCCTTTATTGTCCTAGTGCCCTGGGGTCTGACAGGTTGATGGGTATTTCTAATTATTGTACTGATAGCCTTTAAGCAGCCTTTGTTTGCAGCATACAGTAGTTATTTGGATTTCCTTTATAGCTACAGTATGAGGCAGAAATAGAAAACAACCAAATGTCCCTTTCAATGGCTGGCACAGTTTCCTGTGTACTAAAAGTGCATCCCCCCCCCCACACCAATGTTCCCCCAATCATTAGCAGAGATGGTCCAATATTTTTTGGTAGCTCTGGTGACATAAGACACCCTTCACAATAAAAAAATAAGATCTGTCCCTAATAACTCCTAAACATCACCAGCATGTAGATTTACCATCTACAGGAGATATGACTGAATAGTCCACGGACACCAGCTGAATGCTGAATGATTCCATCCCTTCCAGAAGGCCATCTTGAATTGCTTTTACTGTGAATGATTTTCTGGTGTCAGTCTGAAAATTAAAATAAGACACATTGTTTTATTAACGGTCTAAATCATGGGTCTTCAAACTATGAGCTGTCAGAAAGCTGGAGCTTACAGAGAAATACAGAGCTGTGATATAATGGTCAGGGTGCACCAAGGGCATCTTGTGGGGTATTGAAGGGGAATTTTGTTTTTACAAATGAAAATAAAGTTTAAAGCTTGAACATATTAAGAAGCTGCATAAACAGCTTGACTTTGTCATGTTTTGGTTTTTATTATGTATACTGTTAATGTCCATTAATTACCGCATGGAAACATTAATATACTGTATTTTTCAGACCATAAGACGCACTTTTTCACCCCCACAATTGGGGTCAAAAAGTGCCTGCGTCTTATGGTCCGAATGCGCAACCCCTGCGGCTATTCGGCTGCCGGTGGTCGCGCCTTGGCTTCCCGCCAGCTCTCTCGGCACGGAGATTAGCCAGGGAGCTGGAGGAGCTGTCAGATGTGAGATGCCGGCCCTTGTCCGGCTCTCCCATCTGAACTGTGTAATTGCCTATGCCAGCAGACTACTGCCATATGCAATGAAGAGAGAGCTATAGATGAACTTGCATCTATATCTCTGATTTCCTGTCAGTGGGAACTACAATCACTCACAGCTCCCACCGACACAGAAACAGCTGATCGGCAGAGACTGAGAGGAGAGAGAGAAGCTGTTGGCCCCCCTTCCTCCTGCAGATCAGTGTGAAGTATGACGCTGGGCTGAGAGTGTACTGCTGCTTGTGACACCTACTGGCTGAATTGGATATTGCAATTATTGAATTCATTGCTCAATTGATGTGAAAACGTATTAAATCTTTTTTTTCTGCTTTTCCTGCCCTAAAAACTGGGTGTGTCTTATGGTCCGGTGCAACTTATAGTCTGTAAAATATGGTAACTATGAAAGGGTCCATTAAGGGGTGTGAAATTTGAGGGTAAGCATTTTTTTTGGTTTAGTTTTTTTTCAAAACTATGAACTGGCCCCTTTTTATGTTACAATAATTGTTATTAAAGTTTTCAAGTTTACAAAAGTGAGAATACAAAATGTAAATAACATTAAGAAACAAATTATGAAATTATGAAGACAAGAGATAATGGAAAAAGTCTTCTGGAGGTGTGCAGTCCATGGGGACCAAACTTGGGGACAAAGGAATAGCAGTTCATTTCTCATAAATCATCATGCTCATAATGCCTTGTTTCACTTATGCAAAATTAAGGTAGGTTGTCTGCAGGATTTAGCTATTGTCTGCCTAGTGGCCATAAAAAAGGAGGCCAGGTGGTCCTTAGACTTGAAAAAGGAGGGTATCTTCCCGTGAAGTAAAGTCTCCCATAGATCATGCCGCAGCAAGCACCCAAAAAAAACACCCCAAAAAAAGGTGCGGATAAAGTTATAAATGTGGGTCCACAGCCTTTGAGCCTATGGGCAGGCCCACTAGATTTGGAGGGGGGGGGGGGG
>CM070032.1:38774543-38790664 GCA_036250615.1 Ptychadena robeensis | reverse complement strand
GTCAATGGTTCTCATTGAAGTTCTGTTTACAAACATTGGGGATATCGTGCATGCCCAGTGACAGTGGGCACTGCTGGGCGAATATCAATCTGCCCGGCCTCTTCGAAGCTTTATTCAGTCATCAGACTTGTAGGACACAGATCGTCACTGGAACTCCAGGGATCCCTTCTTGGGACACTCAACCCTTCAAGGGAAGAGAGTTACAACATTGGAGTATACACTTTTCAGGTAACTGTGGAACCATTTGGAATGGTAGAAATGAAAACAAAATGATTGGGACCTAAATACTCATTTATTAGCAGAAACCCTGGATATTCAATGAGTTGTACACCTGCACCCCCAAGTGTCTGGCCCATATTGTGAGGAAAGAACCCCCATACCTTAATGAGGGGTCACCCCCTTGTTGAGGTATGCCATAAGGCCGGGTGGGACAGGGGGGATGCTTTGTGGCAAACCGACCCCCAGCAGAACTATTAATAGCGATATTGGTACCTGGAGAACAACATACTAGACAAACCCCTGTAGACACATAATCATATTTTAAAAACATTATTAAAAAATATAAATAATGATATGCAATGACCCTATAAAAAATACCTGGAGCAACTGTATTAATCATTACAATTTCATAATTATTAGCATAATAGATGTTTTATGGAGGGATTGTTGTTTGATATAGTTTTACACATGTGTTGATGCTCCTTAAAAGCCTTTAATATTACAAAATTCTTTATGATATTTTGGATGGGGATGCTTTGATGTAGACTGTATGTAAAATAGTGAATCTGGTCTGATCAATAGCCATGTATCTTGTCATTTATCCCTATAACCTCTCATCCCCATATTCATCAGATCAGATACACATCATGTTTTCATGGGCATAACTGCCCTCTAGTGGACAGTTTATGTTATAACAATGTCCCCTACAGTCTACTGTAAACCACAGATGGCTTTGCAGTTTGTGAGTCTTTCTTGGGTTCATAGTATTTGCAAGTAAAATCCTGGGGCCATCAGTATCTTAGATTTACAGAACAGATGAATATAGGAACGGCAAGTCTTGAATGAAATATGGTTTTACTATTCTGATTACAGGGTATGTATAGTGTAACAGTCCTGCATACCTGTCCATCAGAAAAAGAAAGATTCCCAGAAGAAGGCATGAAGTCATCACGACTCGCAGTGATTGGCAAAGCTTCCCAGTAAACGGACAACATGCCAAAGTTTCCAGCTTGTCTGACAACAGGAAGCCTGAGCACATTCTGTGGAGACGGAACTTCATAAGCCAGCACAGCTCCATTTACAGTCTGAAAAACACAAAACCTCATGTTTATTGCACAAAAACAAAAGCAAGATAATTTTACAACCTTAAATATACGCATCACAATAGGTCGGGGATTTTCATGCGCTACTTAGTGAATATTTAGTGAATATGATGTCATGTGGATATGGTGACACAAGCTATGATTACACAGACAAGCACTTTATACACCACATACCATGTTTCCCTGAAAATAAGGCATCACCCAAAAATAAGGCACCCTTAAGTTTTTGCCTCATGCTGAAATATAAGGCATCCCTCGGAAAATAAGGCAACTCTGGACAGGGGGGATCAGAGGGGGCAGTCAAAATGACACAGGAGGATCAGAACGGCATACTAACAATGGTAATCCCCCCTCTGAGTCGCCTATGCCATTTTGATTCCCCCCTCTAATCCACCCTGTGTCATTTTAAGTGATCCCTTCCCCCTGATACCCCAGTGCCATATTCTTCTTCATGGAAAAATAAGACATCCCTGAAAAAAAGACTAAGGGCATCTTTGGAAGCAAAAATTCATATAAGACACTGTAGTATAAATAAATACTCCACTGTTATAGACAGTGTTCTAGCCACTGTGCTCCCACCTTGGTAACATTAAATTGGAATACACCTCTAGGATCATCATTCTCCAGGATTGTTATTTCACAGATTTCCTCTCCAGGTCGCTTTAGCATTGGTAACCCACTTGATACCGAAGAATTTACAAATCGGATGTCAGTGATGTTTAAAAGGAAACCTTCATTTAACTCAGGAATGTTATCCTAAAATAACAGAGAAAACTAAATGAGAAATACTTATAATACAATATACAGCATTTAAAGGGTTAATACACCTTCCAGTTAAAATATAAAAATCATATTCATATAGTTATATTGCTTTCATAAGTTTCTTTGCACATACAGCTTTTGTTCTTGAACAAATTACTGCTCATGCATGTGTAGCAGGTAACTCACAAAAGTGTGAATGCATAGTACCAGGTAGGAAGGCCTTGTATAAACAGGAGGCGAGCACTGACAAAGGAAGACAGAAGAAGGAACCCAGAATAAAAGTTATAAATGGGTGAAAAACTTTCTTTTTTTTTTAAAAAAAATGCTTGTAGGTCTGGATAGTTATTTTTAATTACGTTTTTGATATTGCTTTCATTTGACAGCCAACAGCCTTCAATAAGAAAACTACCAGTAACTTTATTGTAATAAATAAGGAGATTTACTGCTGTCCACCAGACTATGTGAGCGGCATATGATATTATACTGCAAATGTGCACATATTAATAAGAGTGTAATTAAGTTCTATAATACACAGGGCTGCACATAAGTAGTACACTGGTACGCAAAATGGCCCAAATACAAGCTATGTGTAACTTTATTATCCTTACTAAGCGCATCTTTATACTAGCCAGAGAGGGGAATGATGCATGCAGCGTCTCCCTCCACCCTACATTCTTCCTGATGTGTGAGAACAAGCCGGTGTTGTGCTTTGAGGGCAAGTGTTCACTATGGACATCTTTTGGCTAAAATTTATATTGCAGATTGAATTGAGATTGAAGTTGGAACACAATAAATAGCTGTTAAATATACACAATTATGTCACTTGGAAAACTGCATGGAAACATTAATAACTATGAAAGGTTGCAGCTAGGGGTGTGAAATTGGGAATGTAAATTACTATTGCAAAAAAAAAAGATTGGACATCTAAGGATGGAGATGGGGTTGTGGTATATGTAAGGGTAAAATCTGACAAGAGAAAAGTTGCACTTCTGGGGTATGAGATATGGGGTTCCAAACGGTGTTGTACTGTGAGAGTTACATTTGACCCAAAGCCAGCTGGTGACCTGTGGATCAATCAGGAACAGGGAGGTCCATCTGCAGTAGAATCTACCATGCAGGAAGCTGATGCAGAGGACAGTGAGGAACACAGCACTTATTAAAACCACGCTACATATGGGGTTCACCCCTGATGATACAGTTCAATTATGATGTAAAATAAATATATTGTGGTGTCATGGTCACAATACAAATAGAATAGCAGAAGGGTTAGTTGCAAGCAGGGCTAGATTTAAAGCAGATGTACACTTAAAATAAAAACAATATATAAAAGAAAACTTTTACTTACCTTTCTGCTTTAACAATGGTGGGCAAGCACTCTACAATGGGAAAATGTGTCTCTGTAGTTTTGTATAGACAGTGATTATGTATTTTCCAGGCTATCAATGCTCTGAGAGATGTCGCATTTTCTCCCCACCCCGGTGTTACCTCATCACAGTGGAGGGGCCTCCATTTATTTTATTTTCACAGATTGTATTTGCCTAGGTTGTGACATACACAATGTACTAAAGGTGAGTATTAAAGCTGAGTAAGTAAACAGTACCTATTAAATAGGCTGGGGAGCGGGATGCAGGGGTTTCCTTTATCAAAGAGGAGCCTTAGATACTGAATAAGCTCCCACCTGCACTCCTGGCCCATGTTGTGAGGAAGAACACCCTACCTTAATAAGGGGTCACCCCCTCGTCAGGTCCCGCATGGGGCCTGGTGGGACAGGGGGGTTGCATGCTCTGGGGAGGACCCCACACTATTTGAGGTCCCCCTTTTTCAGAGATTACCAGACCCCATGCTGGCATGCTCTGAGGGGGGCCCCATGCTGTTTGGTGTCTCCATTTTCCATAGCACACCAAAGTCAGGTAAGCAGCAGGTAAGTATATCATTTTAGCATTGTAGATTTTCTCCTCACCCCCGTGTTACCTCATCACAGAGGAGGGGCCACCATTTAATTTATTTTCACAGATTGTCCCGATTATATATGGTTAGGCTGTGATGGACATGATGTACAAAAGGTGAGCATAGGCCAAGTGTAAGGGCATGTCTCCACAGCGTTGTTTGATCCGTTGGGACACCCTATGTTAAGCACAGTGCTTTACCTGCCCGGCGCATGCTCTGTTCTCATGGCGCTCAGCTGTTCCGCCAATGCAGGAGTTAACGTATGGCCAGATAAAGTGTATGTGATCCGTCGGGATTCCTGCCAAGCACTGCACTGAACACAGGGGTCCTGAGGCTTGTTTACATCTTTACACCCAACATCTTTACACCCAACATCTTTACACCCAACACTCTGCACATCTTTACACCCAATGATTAGAAGAACCAAAAAACTTAAATCCAAGCCATCTTTGCAGTTTATTAGAACATAGCATATGTTTACTTACTGGCAGGATGGTGAGTTTTACTTGAGCAAACATGCTGTTCTCTTTGATAATAATAATCTTGTCTCGGATTAAATAATCTTCATTTTCTGTGGCTCTGTTTACAAGCGGCAGGGAGATGTTATGTACTGACTGTAAGTTAACAGCAATATCACCCACAAAGCCTTGTTCTCTGGTCACTTGTAAAGTCAGGATTGTAGCATTTCCTGTTTGGGTGAAAAGATAGTATAAGTTGATATACACTCAATGGGTGCCTACTTGTAAGATAAATAACCGTGTAGGAAACGTCAGATGAAAACTTCAATTCCCTTTACACAAACCTTCAGGCTCATTCACTTTCATTGACGAGGAATTGACATGCCATCCAACTATGCCATGTGGGGAGTCATTAGGTAGGATAGTCAGCACAGCCTTTGATCGTTTTGGGTCCAGAATTGCTCCTTTGTTTGGATCCTTGATATTCATAGTAATCACTTTTGTCAGAGTCACCATGACAGTCTCCGCCATCTCAGCAATGCTGTCTGCCAGGACAGTGACAGTGATTGTAGTGAGTGTCTGGCCCTCTGAAAACGTAACCTACAACCAGAAACACAAAATTAGCTATTGTACACAGTACGCCAGTCATTCACAAAACAAGCACCGTTCTCCCATGTGTTGTTGTAACATGAATATTGTTGGTGATTGTTATATGTACATTAAGCAATAACCACCAGCTAATTAAATTAAATTTGCAGATATTCCTGGCACCATTTTCTGCACAAATAACAGCACTGGGTGATTATTATATAATTTCCTTTGAACTATTTTCCTAAATGGCACTGGAACACTGGAACTGGGCCATACTGACAAGGATACTAAATATGACTGGGGTGAGGGCAAAACTATTGAAATTACCAACTTGTATGTATCGTTGGGCTTACAATCATCTAAAAAACTTTACCATTAGAATGTTGAGGTGCAGTTTTCTCTCCGAGTTTGAGTTAAAAATTAGTTAACATCTGAATTCGAGTGGAGCCATTTAAGATGGGAATACACGTAAAGATTTCGAGAGAATTAATATTCAATTAGATTGAAAAGTTCGATTTTTATATAGAAAATGTATTTGTTGAACCTCGATCTTTTTATAAATGTACAACACGATGAGTAATCAATCGATCTCTATTAATCATCAAATTTAAGTGGAATTGCTGTAGTGGTAGACATGCCTTGAATGCTTCCTCAATGGGTTGGTGAAATTCATGTCTCTATACTGCAATGGATTAAAATTTACAGACATGTCCGATACAGTTCAGATCAACATTCAGTCTGATATTGATTACTTTTACCTCGATCAAACTTATTACTAATATTCAATAAAGGTCCAATCGAGCAAAAAAATCTATCTTTTTTTTGATCTTATAAAAATATCTGCACTATATCTGTTTTTTTCAAGCTTTACTCCTCAAGAAATTTCACAACTCTTCATTTGAATTTTCTGACTGGAACAACTGAAAATAAATGTTATTATGGTTGGCACCTGCACAAAGCAATATATATCACAATTTACGAAGATCCTGTTTTCTGGAAGTTGGCATATCAGTACAGAACAGAAGTCACGTACCATTCCTGATGTAGGAAATATATCCGCTACACTGCCATTGGCAAACCATTCCACTACCACTCGTCCATATGTTCCATAGAGACGCTCAATACTGAAGCTGATCAGATTGTCTTGTTCAGTCTCCTCTGCTTGTTTGATCAAAGAATTCTGCCGTTATATAAAAAAAATGTTAGATATGTAAACAAAAATGTTCCTAAATCATAAAAAGGAGAATACTAATCATACTAATTGTTACCGGAGCAAACCCAATGATGCCGTGTGCATAGTCATTGGATGGAATGATGATAGACACAAAGGAATGGGTGCCAATCTCTGCTCCTCCTTTTGGGTTTTTTAGTTTCACTCGGAAAGATTCATCTTCTTCTGGGGTGGAGTCATCAAGAATATTGATTGCTATAGTGGCTTCGCTCTGCCCAGGCTCAAACTTCAGCTCACCTGAACTAGCAGAAAGGCAAACACAGCATAACTTTAATATCTTTATTTGGATGATGCACGATGGGCTCCATAGATAAGTCTGTATTTAAAAACATATAATATCTGGTGCCAATACATTCAAATAAGTCATATATTCCTATGTACAATCTAGGCCAGACATGGGCAAATTTCAGCCAGTGGACCAGATCCGGCCCGTTTAGCTTTTACATTGGGTCCATTGTAAAGGTGCCTTGGCTCCCTGGGTCCCTTTCACTCATTCCCTGCGATTAGTGTACATAATTAGTGATGGCGTGAACTGTTCGCCGGAGAACTATCCGCGGCGAACATTGCATGTTCGTGTCCGCCCATGTTCGCGAACATATGGCGAGTTCGATCCGCCCCCTATCTTTTAACATTGCAGAAACTTTGACCCCTGAAAAATCACAGTCAGCAGACCAATCCAGCCAATGAGCACCCCCACCTCATAGACCCCCTATAACATATCAAGTACAGGACGCCATTACACATTCTGCTGAAGAAGGAGAGAGTTAGGAAAGAGAGCTGCTGCTGCTGCTATAGGGAAACCATTAGCTAGGTTTCTGTGTGATCTACAGTCTTCACTGAATATCCCATCCATCCATCGGGAACGAGTGGAGGGGAGCTAGAGCATCTTGTCACCAAGATCTCTGCATTTTGACTGAAAAGTACCAGGTACTTTTTTAAATACTTTTATTTTTTCAAGATTACTATGCCCCTGCCACACACCCCCAACATCATCAATGATGCCAGGGACATGACGAATAAGGACACCTATACCATACAGCCATGCAATATAGGTTCTTGGTCCAGCCCTTCTGTCAAATTTAAGGAACCATTGTGCCCCACAAGTCAAAAAGTTTGCCCTCCCCTGTTCTAGGCTGCTGCCATTTATTATTCCATTATTATTTATAATTAGTTTCTGTTTTGATGGGTTTTTTTTGGTGGTTTTATCTCTGTTGACCCACTACTACAGGATAATATAATTAGTACCAAACAACTAGTGAAATAGGGGTGATATATTTCTGTTATAGTAGTCCATTTTTTACGTACTTACACAAAGTTGGCACTTTCATCAGCTTGACATGTATTTTAAATACTGTTAGGTATCTCACATGAGTATGGGATAAGAGGGGTGCGGGTACAAATAAACCTGTCTCTTTGTTAAACTTCTGACATGCCAACATTAAATCATATCAACTATTTAACAACAATAAACAGGTTAATGAGAATGATTTGACTATGCAAAAATTACTGAAAATGTAAGGAAGTATTTTTTTTTAAACAATAAGATTTTTATTGAGAGAGAATAAAACAGTCAGTAATACAGGCATAGTGTTCTCAATTGTGATTTCCAAGTGTTGAGGCAGGTCAATCTCGTGACAATACAAAATAGATGGTAACATAAATGCCTCATCTGCAGCAGCCAAATAACTAATGTTCAAACAGCCAGAACAAGTACATAAATGTAAGGAAGTATTCACCAAAGACAGATAATTTGAGGAATCAGCATTTCACACACAGACTACAAAGCCATAGCTCCCTGGGGAAATATATCTTCTACAAGTAGCAAGCACAATAGAAGCTTGTCAGAAGTTTAGGAACGCTGTTCATTGCCTACAGTTATTGTTTTAACTCATCTTTTACTTTAATATTTTAAAAGTGGAACATCTGATTTGGGGATAACAGAGGAGATCAGAGTATCTATGATCAAAGATACTCTCTTATCTGAAGCAACTTAGATATTCCTTTTTGGATTCATAATAAAAATTGTAACAATATGATGTTTTAGTGCATTGAACATTGATATGTGGAGCTGGCAGGATTCTATCTTTACTTTACTAAACTCTGAAAACTTGTTCACTGAAAAAATTACATACGGAGAGTTTTATCTTTCTTGACTTACAATAACTCTCTTTCTGGATGTTCTTAATTTGAAACAGCTAGTTGGTGTCTGAACTTTACAACACCCATTCAAACCTCTATATTTGTACCCTTTGAAATACAACTTATAGGTTCTATAGCAAAAAGTACCACGTTAATTCAAAAAAGTGTCACTATTTCCCTCCAATCCTGGGGTAGACTGTATAGGTGTAGAAGACTTTGTGATAAAAGCTCCTAAGATGCATTTTAATAGTTTTCACATTTCACCAGCTTATAGGAATCTTTAGAGGCATTGATGTGTCTTCTGGAAGTTTTTTGTACAACTTAGAAGGACTGTTTCTTTAATATTTTAACAAATGTTCCCTTTTTAAATATATTTTTGTTTTTTAAATGTATCATTCTTTCTTTTGTCACTATTCTTTATAGAATTTGTTACCATTGCTAAGGGCCTGTCTATACCTTAGCCCTCCATAAACGGGTCGATTTTTGCACGAACGACTTCAGATTCGGTTTTAGCATCCGATCGTAAAATCGGTGTCTGAGTGAATGTCAATCGTATGTTGCATCATTGCATGTTTGATAATATATCAATGACTATAAAAAATCGCTGTGATATATGTTTAATGTAATCCTGTTCATTTTTTTTATTAAATCAGAAGTACTGTTGAAGCAGGAACATGCAAATTGATTTAATCGAACAAAAAACTAACGAGTTTCATAATGGTATGTAAGATTTCATTCGACTTTCACTCAACGGACTAAAATTTACCGACATGGCCAATCCTTTTCTATTCAATTAATTGTCCGATTTCAATATTGTTTGGTCCAACAAAATACAAATGTTTTCTCAATATATGTTTGAACCATCTAAAACTTCAGATTTCTTTATCAGTCGAACATAACTTTTGAACCGTATATTTTAGTCTACATGAGGGTATTCAAAGAAATGGGCTTTTTCACATCTGTACACAGGCACGACACCACATTGCCATTGCTTCAATGCTTGGGCATCTTTGGCTATGACACATTGGCTTTTGTGGAAGAAATGTGCCCTATGTTTCTTTGGAACATTTTTCAATACAAATTACTTGAGAAGCGTTTACACTTGAAGCGCCCTAATGAAACACGGTCAGACCGTGAACAATCTGCAGGTTGGGTGAACGAATCACACTGACGGGTTCATGACACCCAGTTTAGTGGATAGCTCCCTATAGCATCAGAGCCTAAACTACCTTGATGTATATAGTCTACAACAGCCAGCATTTACCTGGGTATGAAATCAGACTGATTGGAGACTGATGTCAGCTCGTAGATTTGAGAGTTGAATTCTCCGGCCAAAGCGATAACACTTTTTGATACATTTAGCATCATCATTGTGGTGAACGTCAGCTGCTTTGAGGGAGGAGCCAATAACAAGGAAGAGAACTTCCCTGTTTCAAAGTTCATACGAAGCAATTCAGATCCATTGCTACCAGCAACTAAAAGATGAGCTGCAACAAAAAAAAGGAACATACATTATAAAACTCTATAATAAAACTATTGTTATAATTAGTACTATAGAAAATATTTATGATTTGAAAACAATCACCCTCCAGAATAAATGTACAATGGGAATATATTAAAGAGGCCTTGTAAAAAAAGGGAAACCACAGAATAAAAAAATGTTTAGAGAACATACTTTCCTGACACAAGGTGTGCCCAGCAAAATACTTATAGACCCTTTCACACTTGCTGTGCCCCAGCTGTGATTTATACTGGCCACTGCTGGTAAAGAATCCATGCACTAATGCTTTGCATCAAGTCTTTAATACAAGTGTATGGTGGACGCCAAGTGCTGCCACACAAAAATGTAACTGCAGAAAGCAACAAGGGGACAGTGTGCAAACGCAGCTAGTGTGAAAGGGCCTTTAAGGTTGCAACGGTCATTTGCTTGTTTAGAAAGAAAAGGAGATTTACTAACCTGACCTTTTGCTACTGTCACCCGTGCCTCCAGTGGGGGACAGATCTATTCCTTATTCTCCCTGCAGTGCAAAGCCATAGACTTTACATTCACCCTTTAGTGGGATGACAGCCTATCCAGGAGCAGAGGAGGAAGTGCAGGATCAGGTGAATATAACTATCTATGGCTATTATTGCTTAAAGAGCAGATAATCCTTGTGGTGGTGGAGTGAGGACTAGTGATGAGCAGCATAGGCAATATTCACATTTGCAAAGTATAGCATATTTTCCTCCTAATATTCACAATAAATGTGTAATTTCCAGAATTTGTGATCTCCAGTCATTATTAGCTTCATTGCACAAATCAGCCCTTGTATACATGCATGTTGGGAACGCAATGCCCGGCATTTCCGGGTAGTGATGTAAAAAATCTTGACTATTTGAGATAAGGCAGATTTAGCACTATATTTGTCATTTTTTTTGTAATTTTATCTACAGTCTTTAAAAACCCTCCAAAACATGTCAATACATACACAGATATTAAACTGTATAAGGTAAGCATTGCTTTTGGAACATATATAACTACTTGCCCAATCCAGAAGGTGGCATAAAAGCATGAATCATATTTGATGATTTAAAAGGTATGGTCTGGAGTTTTCTCATCCATGTCTGTCCTGATTCCCATAAGAAAATATCAATGGAGTCGCTTTCTCCTGAAAAGGAATTAAGACAAATTTTTACTTTTTAACAGTGATAGTAACCGGAATATGTTTATTTACCAGCAAACATTTATGTTGTAAAATTAAAGAACCATAGAGTTCTGAAATGTTCTATAGATTACACACTTCATGCACAGCATTCACTACTCTAAAACATTTAAGACCTGAAACACATTTTTAGACAACATGTCTTACTATTTCATTTAAAAGCATAAAAGATTTAACTCCCACAATAACTAAGCTTTGAAACCTATAATTTGGACTATAAGAAATCAGGAGGAAAAAGTGCCTGCTTCTTATGGTCCGAATACAAGACCACCTGGGGCCACTCGGCCGTGGGTGGTCGCATCTTGGCTCTCCGCAAGCTCTCCTGGCACCAAGATCATCCAGGGAGCTGGAGGAGCTGTCCACGGCCCGATCTCCCATCTCAACTGTATTATTGCTTATGCCAGCAGAGCCCAGAGCCCTGGTATAAGCAATGAAGAGAGAGAGAGATTAACTCCTATCTCTCTCTCCCCGTGTCTGTGGGAGCTGCAATCACTCTGCAGCTTCCACAGGCACAGCCAGAGAGGTATAGGAGATCTGCAGCCGTTCCCCCTACGGCCCCCCCCTCTTCTCCCAATCAGTGAGGAAGAATATGTGTGTGCCATGATATTTATACTGCTAGTGACATCTAGCGGCAGAAAGTTAGTTTGGATTGATTGATTGATTTAATTCATAGCAGTGATCCAATTCATTTGAACACTTCAAACATTATCTTTCTGGTTTTCCTGCTCTACAAACTGGGTGCATCTTATGGTCCGGTCCTTCTAGTCCAAAAAATGCGGAACATATTAGTCCTCTGAAACAGCTCTGTACACTTAGTACTGGCAACATTTTTGTGAGTTTCATCTTACCAAAAAAGTTTTTTAAACATTTGTATTAGAATTAGCCAAATACCTCACTCAAAATTATTTAAATATTCTAGAGGAGCAGCAAATTACTTTAGAACAAGCCTCTCCTTACCACAAGATTTGATTTATTCCTATTAAACTAACATCTCATAACTTTGGATTTTCCCTCACTTTCAGTATTGGTGACTGTAGTCACTGGGACAAATAGACAGTACATTTCCCTGATAGGGGCACAGAAAACTAAACTGTACCAATAGTGAGTAATAGTTTAAATCAATAGATCATTTATTGCCAAACCATTAATTAACATACTTTTATTTACTTAACCCACACATAAAATATTGAAACATATGACCCAAGACATAGGAAACAGGATCTGGACTGGGCTAAAAAAGGAAGCCCCAATTTTTGCTTAAGTATTTTGTGTAAATACACCTACATCTACTCTGCAAAAGGTCCTGCTTATGGCTTGAAATAAAAACAAAACACTTAGGTATTCATTACTTAGTACCGTACATTGTGATATCCTATCACAGAAAAATTAAAGCTCTTATACCGCTAATGTAAAATTTGATTCAAGGTATGTAATGACTATTATAACATGCTTACCTTGAAAAAACACAATGTAGATGTCGGCACCAGAAACCAGGGATTCCACACTCAACATCCCGGTGTTTGCTACATTCTGTGCATTTCCAAACTTGTTATTGGACCATGAGTACATTAGGGAAGTCCGGTTTGAAGCTCCAAGGCAAAGGACCATGTAGACAGATCCTCCCCGAGGGAACACTGACAGACCTGTAACTCCTTGCGGCAGGTTTTGATGCAACACAAACCTACCACTGGTCCATTTAAACACCTAATTCAAATACATACCAATGTTACAAATTTGGTTAAAATAAATTTTTGTGTATCTTGTTTAATAATAAATCTATGTTGTTTACATGTTTCAGCACAGCAACCTCCTTTAAACTTTCTTTACTGTATCTTTAGATTTAAGTATTTAATTAGCCCTTCAGTACAGAAACAACCAGAAAAATGTGCCTATGTTTCCAGATTCCATTATTTCAGTAAGTTGTAAGTTGATTGCAATGCCCCTTACCATGATATCATCACCGTAATTGCTGGAGATGAAGAGACGGGTAAAACAAAAAGAAAAAGGGTTGCTCTGGCATGTATAGTTTGTGCATTAATTACCGTATTTGTATTTTTCGGACTATAAGACGCACCTGACCATAAGAAGCAGCCAGTTTTTAGAGCAGGAAATCAGAAAAAATCTCATGCAGTACCCCTATTCATCCACACCACCAAAATGGTGTCACTAGAGAGCAGGCTTCAGCGTCTCTTCTTACTCACACAGAGCTCAGAGAGGGAAGGGAGAGGGAAGGGAGGGGAAGGAAGGGGGGATCTGCACTCCGTTCTCCCTGTCACTTCTCTGCTGCGTGTGTGAGCAAGCTGCTTGCCAGTGCAGCTTGCTCCACACACTCTGCATTGGCTATATTTGAGAGGCTCTGCAAATATAGCCAATACAGTTCAGCTCCCCACAGTTCTCCCGGCAGACATAGCCCATCAGCTGTGTGATCTCTCGGCACACAGCAGGTGTGCTGATTGAGATTACAGAGCTGATATCCTCTGCACACAGCTGATCTATCTGCCGGGAGAGCTGTCGGGGAGTAAAGTTGCGATCACCGGCGGCCGGATGGCCGCGGGTGGTCGCACATTTGGACCATAAGACGCAGGCACTTTTCCCCCCCAATTTTGGGGGTGAAAAGTGCGTCTTATGGTCCAAAATATAAGGTAAGTCAATTTACGAAACTAATACAAAAACTATTTCATTTTGGGTGCTAAAAAGTAGCTCATATTCCAGTATATATGGTAAGGGACTTCAAATATTACACAAACAAATAAGTAATGAGAGTCTCCTCATGTTATGCATCTACTATGAGTTACAGATAAAAAAAAATCTCTGTATTTATATCTCAAAGTACGATAGCAGTTCAGAAAGAAATTTGCTCAGTAAGACGTCTTTTGTATGCAACACATGAGCAGAATCCACTATGCTTCTAAATGCATATTATAGACAGGTTTCACATTCACATTTTGAACTGTTCACAATTTAAATTTCATAAAAGCCTACCTGAGAAGTACTTATATGGCTCCCAATGATCAAATAATGGTCCTGAGCTCCAACTGAGAAATGTTTAGTAGTGCTGGTTCCTGGAACTAATAGAGTCTGCAACTGGAATAAAAATGAAACAGGGAACATATCTAAGGCTTATGTGCTAATATTATTATTAGTAGTATCTACTAATATTACTATAACATTACATCACTTCAGTAAACCCAAGCAGCTAACATTGTGCTAAAAACAACTGCTTTATAATACTGACAAGAAAAAAGTCTATATATTGTGGAGTTGCAGATTCATTTATTTGTCTTTTCATTGAACATACTAAACTACAAGTATAAATACCCATCTGTGTTCAACAAGTACATTACCAGTAATAATCCATTTTTGGTGAAGGTATACACTGTGTTATTAGAGGACTGACTGCCAATACCACTGGTAATAACAATGTATGAAGAGTCATTCACTGTAGAGGCCACACAATGCCAAGCATTTTCTATTGCAATGTCCTGTAAAAAACAATGTTACCATGATTTAATAAACGTATATATATAACTGCTCATGTTCTCTGTACTATTACTTCTATAATAACATACCTGGACTGGCACAAGTACCCCACGCCACTCATAAATTGTGGAAATGGGATGTGCAGTGAGTACACCATACTCTGCACCATCATGGGAGAAGAAACACCAACTGCTAGCCGATACATTGAAGAAACTTTGCCAAACAGCTAAAACACTATGGGGACCCTCTAAAAAAAGAAAGATACACTTTTTGATGTAATGTACAGTTAATGTCATAATTGAAACATAAAATTTATATTTGCTAAAAAGTACAATACATATGTTCCTATTTTAAGTTAGATGCATAAGGTACTAAAGACACTGTATATTCAAAAGGAGCTCTCTACTTCAATGTGAGGAAATGTAGAGCACATTGGTGTAGTGTCACTTATTCAGTAATGTAAATGTATTAAATGTTAAAACATGAAGCAATAACAGTTCTTACTTATACCAAAGGCCGTCCCATATACAGTCTCCCACTCCACACTGACAGACATATTCAATCCATTGCTGCGGGATATTCTTAGATAGACCGTCACATTGTTCTCTTCGATTGTCACAGAGCTTGTCCTAAGCTCCCAAAGAAATGTGGATAAACATAATGATAAATATGAAGTATTGCTGCAGAATCAAGTCATCATCAGCTCTTATCAAAAAACTAATTATAAAAAAAATATATAAATATATTTTTTAAAATGACAAGCATTTTAAATAAGTAAGAAAGTTGTACCCCAGTAATAGAGTTGTAGGACTAATAGATCCAGTGTAGAAGCACAACTCACAAGCTAGCAAACTATGATGTTTGATCTGAGCTCCTCCTCTGTTTAAATCACATTCTGTTTGTTTCAAGAGGGTTCAGTCTATGAAGGGGCATATACCTGCATACTCTATAAGAAAAAGGATATTGTCTTGACCCAAGGACTACTGAGCCATCCCCTCTACCATGACTCTTAAAAGTAATGAAGACAGATACCAAAATATTCTTTGGAAAAAGGTGTTTATATAGAGGTAAGTGCAAATTACAGAATTTAGCCACAGCCTGTAAAATTGTAAACATAATAACATTAAATATAACATTTGGGGGTCCCCCAACAGTGCCAACAATTCTCCGCCTTCAGCCACCAGACCTTGAATACCAGCACAGTGGGTACCTAAATTTCACAAACCATAAATCACATGACAGGGGCTTACAGGGAGTGCAGAATTATTAGGCAAATTAGTATTTTGACCACATCATCCTCTTTATGCATGTTGTCTTACTCCAAGCTGTATAGGCTCGAAAGCCTACTACCAATTAAGCATATTAGGTGATGTGCATCTCTGTAATGAGAAGGGGTGTGGTCTAATGACATCAACACCCTAAATAAGTTGTGTGCATAATTATTAGGCAACATCCTTTCCTTTGGCAAAATGGGTCAAAAGAAGGACTT
>CM070032.1:38760067-38774443 GCA_036250615.1 Ptychadena robeensis | reverse complement strand
GGGTTCATTGAGAACATGGTTGTTGTTCAATAATAAAATTATTCCTCAAAAATACCACAAATACAGACAACAGTACATGATGCCAAAAGCCTGGCCCGCCCACTAACCCTAAACCGCAACATACACTACCGCCCATGGCCATTCTTTGTGTCAACGTGCGCATCCGCCTATCTCCGCCTGGATCTGGGCAGACATTATCACTCATGCCTGCATCTTGTCTTACCTGTTATGTGTGGGGAAAATGCTGAATAGTCCTTGTGGGGCCTGATTCTGCAGCACTGTTATTGAAGTTTGTAGATTTGTACCCAATCTAGCTCCTCCAGTAGGATTAAACATTGTGATAGTAAAATGTTCATCCATCTCTGGTTCTTCATCCAGAATGGCTGAGATTTCCAATGTCTGTCAAGACAGAATTTACCAGTATTACAGCCAGCTCCATATATATATATATACATACACACATATATCTCTGAAGAAATTAAGCTGACTAGAACTGACCACACATTTTGAAATTTAATGGACCTTATGAGAGTGTTAATCATTTGGATAAAGTCTACGTTTACGTTTTATGCTTTTGTTATGAATTTGTAATATTGCTACATGATATGATACATCTTTTGCGAGAAATTCGTAAGACAATAATTGAATAGAACTTTTGTGGTAAAGTGTGGAACCTTAAAGCCAATCTCATATCATTGACAACTTATTTCAAATACACGTTTTTGACCAATGTCATTATCCCAGAAGTTAGTATTTATTTCTTGGTTACATAAAACATTCTTGGTTATATAAAATGATTTGTGTGGGTTTTTTGTGTTTGTTGAGCAAGTCTGAAGCATTGTAACGTATAAGGCTAGGGATAGACTATTCGCTTGGATCAACTGACATCAGTGAATCCGATGAGCGGAGCAACCCTTTTAGCTCCATTTAGGGCAGTGGTTCCCAAACTGGTGGGTGGGCCCCCTGGGGCGAATGAAGGTATTCCAGGGGGGGGGGGGCGTGGGCCCTCCTTCTTAACTTGTGTTTGAATAGGGAGGGGGGGGGGCCAATAATGTTCCTAAATAGAACAGGGGGCCCTGCAATCAAAGTTTGGGAACCACTGATTTAGAGCCTTGTTATCGGCTGCGCTACATGTGAAACGCGTGCATTCAGAACAGGGATTTTAGTGCAGTGTAGCCCTAGCCTAAACATATAAAAGTCCATAAGAAAAAAATTACAATTATCCATTATGCAATTAGTTACAATATTTAATTGTTTCAGGTTATGCCCATTAAACATGACTAGAACAAATACATTGCAAGGTGTATAATTAACATAAACTATTAGGAATTACCTTAAACCTTTCTCCTTCTTCCAGCACAACATATCCCTCTACTGGGCTCAGGTCACCAGAGGCATCAGAACCATTTTCTCCAGTGATAAGATACTGGACACTGACTGTTCCATATATACCTTGTGGAGGTTCTCTGATTATGTACAACACTGCAACACTTTCCATCAGGTACATGGCTGTGGGCTCCCGTAGAAAGAAGTGATCACTGTTATTAAACGATATAACCCCATGACCATCATCATTGGCCAAGATTGTAATTGATGCTGTTGTAACATAAATAAATACAATGTAAACTAAATTATTCATTTCAAAATTTTATTTTGTTTCATTATATCTATGTTAAATGGTCATCAAACATTAGTCAACAAATTTTTAAATGAATCTGCAGACCTCCTAATATGGCCACTGATGTGGTGGTTTTCAAAGAATTAAAATTGTACTAAGCAATAAATAAAGCTGACACTTTGAAAGCTAACAGATACAAATAAATGTGTGCTATTTCTTTGTGTTTGAATAAAATTGATATAGTATTTAGATACTTTTTCCTCCTACTTCATTGCTGTAATTTTCCTGTTTCTAACTATAAAAAACAACCAGGAAATTAACAATGGCAAGATGAAAATCTGGCCATGGGGTTGCACCAAAAGACATCTATAACGTTATACCTTTTCCACTCTATATATAAAGATTTGAAGTTTTAACTTAAATATGTGATATATTTATCTATGACATAAGTTGAATTACTTTTTTGTCAATAAAATAGTATTACATATATGCAACTAAAAACACAAACCCAATAAATACAAACTGTACTTTTGCTTTGTCTTACCTGTTGTATTTTGACCTAACTCAAGGCCACGAGAAGGATTAGCAAGGATCACCTGGAACATTTCATCCCCCTCTGGGATATTATCATCAATAACTGTTATGTCAACAAATTTATATTTTTCTCCATCAGCAAATGATAAAATCTAAAAGAAGAATAAATGATAATGAAACATGCAGACGCCTTGTGCTGACTTGAAGAATAGTCAGCAGGACACCTATACAGGACACAATATACACTTATTGTGAAAAACCTGATAACTTAGAGGCATGTACATGGAGACACCAACTGGCAAAAGGGAAAAATAACATGTAGAGGAACCTTTTGTTTTAAAAAGTGCTAAAAAGTCCTTAAATTATATTCTGTGATATATTCTGGAAAAATAGAGAAGACATGTCAGCATGCATCTAAATGTTTTAGTCACATTCTTTGACATTTAAAAAGAAGAGGTTAAAAGTAGCTAGTGAAAAAGTTTAGACAGATTATGTTGGTTGAAAAATAGAAACATAAAGCCAATGTGTTTTGGGGCAAAATTACCTTAATCACACTTAAGCCGGCCATAGACGGGCCGATTCCCAGCCATAGTTGCAGGAGATCGACCACCATGCGTGCTCCTGCCGAACGCATAATGGTCCATCACTCGAAACTACAGGGATGCAACGTGGATCCGTCCTGCTGGTTATTTTTGTGGCCGATCCTGTTGTAGGCACTTACTGTGGCTACTGTACAGTTCTGTAGCCGACTCTTCACAGTGTGGTAATGTCACCACGCTGTTAAAGGAGTCTGCTACAAGCAGGCCATGGATCAGGGTGTTTTTTTAAAGCTGTTTTTACACACGTTTAAAAAAAATCTAACCAGTAAATTCTTACCGCTGATGTGACATTATAATCCATTCCCAGCTGGGCTCCAATATTTTGTGCATAGAAAAATAGGGACACATTTCCATAGGTCCCCTTATTCCGATACGCCACCAGTGTTAAAACACCATGTGTTTCATTGACTTCATAGCTGAAATAATAAATATAAAGAATTAAATAATAGTGTTAGGCTAAGTCTACATAAGGCAGACATGGACCATTTAAAGCAATGGACTATGATGTACCTGTACACACAGGCATGCCATAGCCTGTGACATAACATGCTGTGGCAATGTGAGGCCTTATCCTGCCCTGAAACATGGACAAAACTTGGGCAATCCATGTTTTGGGCATTATTGTCAGCGTGATGCATCCATGATACCAAGTACTGCTGTGCTTAATAAAATTTGTGCACATCTAAGTATAAAGTGTATGAAATGTATTCAATGGAACTCCTCTGTGATTCAGTGTTCTATGACAATGGAATATAAACACTTTCAATAGGGTAAATATGTTTTGTAAGCCACTGTATGTAAGATTTAAAGCAAATATTCAATATATAATTTTGCAATACAAACCTGTTAGAAGTTCTAACTCTTCCCCACTTTACCCAACACCAAAACAAAAAATGTTTCAAAGGACATACACATTCAACTTACCATGAAAGTAGAAATACTGTTTAACTACAGGGACACTTTTCTTACAACTAGCAAGCAATAGTTTAGGAATATGTTACACAAACCTTGTCCTCTGCCATTCTATAACTCCTTGGACTCCATCATTTGCATCAATAATGATTTGAGCTGTTATCCCTTCAACATCTGCAACAAAATGAATCACAGATAAACACAGTTCAAGACAAAATAAGTAAATGGAACTAAAAATATTGTTTATAGTTGTTTCTATTTTCTTTACAAATCCCCCTTATATTAAAATATATCAAGTAACTGCTTGATTGATTGAATGCAACAGTGTGTCTGCTAAAAGAACAAAGAAACAAGTAGGACATGATAAAGATAAATATATAGGAAGAATTTATACATTTATAGGAAATAACTATTTCTAGTACAGGCCATCAATACATTATATTTAGAAAAATTTGATGTTTAATGCCCATAGCAACTAAGAGATGCTGACTTTATACACCAGTGTAAGGGCCCCCATACACCTTTAGATTTCCTTTAGATCTACCTGTTTTACCAAAACCATGTAATATGAGGGACTTTCTAAACAATCAAGTCTACCTGTGTTTAATTGCAGAGGACCCGACACTACATAGTTGTTGGTAGAAGGATATCTGGCAGAGAGATCTAAAGATGTATGGCCAGCTTAAGAGGTGTCCAATACTTGAAAGCAATTGTGTTACAATCTAGTTTCTAATAAATTAATACTATGATCGTCAATAGGGATGGTTGAAAAATTTGCAATGCAAAGTTTGCAGTCAGAATTTTAACTTTTCCATCAAAATTTAAACTGGCTCATTTTGAAATTCCATGGGAAAATTTAAATTTAGGTTGAATCGAATTTACTTCATTTTCAACAATCTCTACTTGTTAACAAGCTGATTGTGTGTAAAAGATGTGTTGTTACCTTTCATCCTGTAATAGATTAATTCTATAAGCATGCAAGAAAGGAAATGAGAACAAAAGCAAGAGTTAAGGTATACAGGCAATACATTTTACATATTTCTACAGGGTCTCGTGTAAATGTATAATTTTACCCTATATTGGTGTGCTTGTCATATTTAATGGTTCATACATACTAGTAGTCTACGCCTTATCAAATATCAAATACAATACCTAGACGTGGAGGTGAAGAAGTTGGTAATTTCATTATAAGTTCAACAGATACAAGTGTCACAAGAATGTACTCCTGAAGTTCTGGAATGTCATCCTGTTACAAAAAAAAAACACAAATAATGCTCTAGTATGCAAAAAAAGGAACATATATATTAAAAGAAAAAGAGAGATATGTGAAGAGAAATATAAAGTGATGACCTCATTAACTGAAAGTTGATTTGCTGTCCTGACTGCACTAGATCTACTTTTGTTATGTGTCTATGATTAGAAGCAATTGAAGTCAGGAACAGCCAAAACAACTGTCTTGTTAAAAAAAAATTTTATGTATCTCACTTTTAGATCTTGCTCTGCTGTATTGCATTGAACTGCAAGCATAGACAAACTGCAAAAAATAACTATAATTGGCTCTTAAAAAAATACACAAGAGCACGGTTTCCTGAGACTGAGACTGTCCTAATACCTAACCATCCTGAAGAAGCGGTCTGTGGTACCATGAAATACGTAGATGTTATTTCAATAAATTCATGTTAATTCTACTACTTACGGGCGCCTCACTAAAGCTTTTTTTTTGTTGTTCTGGGAATAAATAAAAACCCCAAACTTTTCCAAACTGAGGAAAGAGGCGACACCATCGCTCCATTACCCTGGTCATCCAGGGGCGGCGAAATGCGACCGTACCAGACGAGAGGACCGAATAGAGAAGGTAAGATATTCTCTAAGGACCAAAGTAACTTATGGTTGTTGACACGGGAGTCGTTCCACACCCTATTCAACTGCCAAAATCGTAAGTAAACCTCCGCCTTTCTTGGTTGATGATCATTCGAGATCCTGACTTTCTGTATATACTTAACACTTTCTGTGGCATTACAATCTAAATCAATCAGCACCACTGTCCAGTAGACATTCAATATGATTGTATTCTTTGAAAACAGCTTGAGATACATAGCATAGGTTCAGAGTGGTAGTAACAGTAGCTTACCTCCAGTATAGGTATATTAATGACTGCTGTTGTCTGACCATCCTTTAGTATCAGTGATCCAGAAGAAGCAATGTAGTCCAGGCCTGGCTCTGCACGGTGGATGTCACTTTTATTCAGCTGATGCATCAAATCCCAAGTTGTGTATGTGATATTAATATCCCCTGAATTGCCGAATAAAATTGAGATTTTATAGTTTCTAACATAAGCCTACTGTATTGTATTGGCGATTAGAAAATAATATTATGAGTTTCTTTCTAATGCAATAACACTATCAATAATTACATTAGTACGTACCTAAAGAACCAAATTCACGGTTTATAAAAAGCTGAATGGTTTTATTGGCTTCTTGTGTTACCACAAGTCTGGAAGATGGCGCAAAATTAAGCAGCCCATGGGGTTCATCACTGGCTTCTACAGTCAACACAGCTTCATATCCCTGTTCATCAAGGACTGCTTCCCCTGGTCCAGTAATTCCTGAGAAATAAACACAGCCATGTGACAGCAGATATTATGTTTCCAAAAACTAGTAACAGTGGTAAGGCTACAGCAGCATTCACATGTGTGTTTCCGGAAAGCGGGTGCCCGTCTGAGTGCTCAAAAACACCTCCATGTTATCACTATTGGGTGAACGCCTGGAGGGCAAAAGGGGTACAACAAACGTTGTGTTTTCCAGGGCTTAAGTACTTTCTTGACATGTTCCAGATGCCCATGCAAATGCTTTCTTAGTTTATGTGTTCATTGGTAACTGCATTCTCAAAGAAAATAGGATGACCACTAAACGTAAAAGACAGATTTTTCCAAATTAAATACAAACACCCCACCTGTATCCCTTTCTCAGCTCTATGATTTCTGACTTATTTTGTTACAAAAGGTTGGCTTAATATCAGTCATACTAGTCAGCACAAGAAGGGAGGGGTGTGGTCATACAAGACCATCTTTTGACTCAATGTTATTGATAAAAAAATCTGATGTTGGATGTGTAAAAATACAGGTCTGCCCTTACATTTACAATTACAATATGGTGCTAAACCATGTTGTGTATACTCTTCTCTACAAGCATGCAGGTCAGTTTCAGGGTAGAAATTTACATAGTTAGAGTCAAGAAGGAATTTTTGATCCCTTTAGGTAATTATTGGGCAGTCCCTAGTGAGATTCCTTTTACTTCCTCGATGTCTACAAATCAGTGATTCCTAAAGCAGAACTCATGACACCTTACATTTTAGTCTATTAGTCGAAATGACTGGGACAACAGTGATTTTATTCTAGTAGTTTTGTATGATTTTTACAATGGTTATTCTGTTTTATATAAAATGTAGTCTATATCCTTGATACCTGCTATTCTCTTATTATGCAGAACAGCATCATGCAGGACATTCTGTGGAGTTTATTTTAGAACTTCCATTTTTAAGATACACACCAAATCAGGTCTGTGATAAATGCTTTGTTGTTTTGTGGTGGATATTTGGTGTGGTTTCAGCAGCACAATCATATGGCCACAACATAAGAAAAGGGTTCTAGTTTAACCCTCAGAGTAAAAACAAGTGAGGCTTGTTCTTTTACTCTCCTGGGTGTTATGCCCGAACCCAGTATGGTTACAATTTGTTCTTAAAACAAACTGTGTCCGTGCCAGGATCGTGCATACTTGCCCATCCTCTACAAGCCTACAGCAATGCTGCATGACTGCAGGCTCATTTATTTTTTCCGCATCAGTGACACAGAAGAGGCGGGGGGCGCCATAGACCTCCATCGCTTTTCCCAGCCCATATCACCAGCGTCATCAAGATGCCGGCAATGTGAAGAGGGGAGGGTGGTGAAGCATGGCAGAGTACAGTGTAAAACAAATAGTGCAAAGTGGCTGTATAGCTGTATAGTATGTATCCATACCAGACTGTTAGGTTAACCTTTTTCCAAATATACTAGAACAAAATTGGGTTAGACAGTAACAATAATAGAATGATAACAAAGTACATGGTACCAAATGTTTGAAGTCATACATGAGCAGCAACTGTGTTATATAAAATCCAACCCTTTCATACATTATTCCCACCTTCAGTTAGAACATTGTACAGGATGAGCCGGTATTCCTCTTTCTCCTCAGGGATTTGATCATCTAACAAATAGAGGGTTATACTTGTGTTTAGCACCCCCTGTTGATGATAACAAAAAGTAAATTCTGTAAGTCATTTTGGAAATGTAATGCGGTACTTACAAATAATTTATTATTTTTTGCCCTTCACTATAAAATGTTTATCACCTAAAACTTCTTAGGAAACTGACATTTGCTCCACCGATGAAACCAATTACCAACTTCAAGAGGTTCCTAATTGAATATTTATTTGCCTACCTTGACTATTTGCCATTTCTTGTTATTGGCCTTTTCTGATCTTTTGCCCCTTATTCGCTATCTCCCTTTTCACCATAAGCTTGGCATCTTAAATTTGTACCATTCTTGTTCCAGTTTTATTTTATTAAGCATTTGGCCAACTGATATTGCACGAAAGGGAGAATTAAAATACAGCTTTACTAATTGACTAGGCTTTAAGTCATGTGACCAGTTAGAAACTCATCTTTTAAATTGTAAGCCTAATCAGGCAACTCCAATACAATGGTAGAACCTGGAACCATGTTTTTAGCCATATGAGTATAGGGCTTTTATCAAATAAGACAAACATTGTATTAGCTCTCAGCTTAACTAAATAAAGTATGAACATTACAATTGTGGTGCTAAAAGAAAATACAGGATTGCTGTTTTCCCTTGAAAAAACAAAACATGTTAACAAAGATTGCATACAAAATTTTGTGTTTTTTTAGCAGCATAAAATTAGTCCATTTACCTCTGGAAAGTAGAGAATTCCTGTGTTGTTTTCAAAGTTTTGCTGCACACGGTTCCCCACAATTCTCCAGTGAACAGTAACATTTCCACGACCAGGGAAAGTCCGTACAATATGAAAGTTCAGTCTTTCTCCTGCAATAGAAGAAAAACAAAAGACAAACTATTATAAAGTATGCCAGTTCACACAGAAATAGCCAAGGACATGTGCAATAAATGAGTTACCATCCCTGTGGAATCAGTTTTTGCATGTTTCCCCGAAAATAGGACAGTGTCTTATATTAATATTTGCTCCCAAAGATGCCCTACGTCTTTTTTTCAGGAGATGTTTTGTTTTTTCATGAAGAAGAATACGGCACTGGGGTATCAGGGTGGGGGGATCACTTAAAATGGCAAAGGGGGGAAATTTAAAAGACTGAGCATAAGCACTGTGTACAGAGACAGGGTATTTCTTAACAACTCTAAAGGGGTGAGACCTCCTGTTCACTTTTAGTATATTACTAGGGCTGACACTACAACACAAAAACATAAAGGTGCTATTTATGACTTATGGCCAGGGATGCAGGGTTTGCAAATTAATACATAATGGTCTCCTGTTTGTTAAAGGGATATCAAACCAAAATGTAAAAACATATACAAAGCCTTACACTTGGTTTCATGGCTTTATTTACACTTAATATATTTGGTCTTAAAATCAGCTGCTTCTTGGTTTGAGGAGGCTAACTTAGCTATTGGACTGCAAGTTCTTCCCAGGGAAGGAGCCCTTGTATGTACAGATGTCTGTGCTCTTCAAAAATAGAACATTTGGGGCAGCATTGGCACAGGAAGACAGAACATGAAGCATTAAAGAATACGAATAAAAAGGTGAAAAGCTGTTTATTTGTTGTGACAGACTGGTCATCTGTCACTGTGAAATTAGACCGTGAATTTGTTAGGTGGTTCCTGGAAGGAATCTGGGAATGCTTATTGCCCAGCACCATTAGGTTGCTGAGAGTTTTTGTTTTAGTTTTCTTAAAGGGCTCACAGACTCTGGGATAGGGAGGAAGGAACTGGGTGGGCCTTCCTATTCCCCCAGGGCCCACTAAAGGGTTAACACCTGTTTGCAGGAGAGTGGAGCCAGGTGTGTCTCCACAAAAGGGGCAGAGACCAGTCTGTCAGGGGGTTCTGATAGCGGCTGAAGACACAGCTCTTGAGAGAAGTTGGAGACACCAGCTTCAGACCCAGTAGGAGACCGTGGGCATCTGAGGGTAGACAGGGGGGTACACAAGGAGTCTGGGGCCTAGACCTGTGGCTACTGGAGCCCGGGAAACAGGGGACTCACAAATAAAACATTAACACATTTAAAAAGATATAATCTGCCTTTATTAACCAAATCTGAAAAATATTACAATGTTAGGACAGCACTTACCTTCTCTGCCAATCACTGATCTTGAGGTTGTTTGAAAACCAATTAAGCCAGCAACATTATCATTAGCCAAAATGACTATAGTGACCATGTTGGAGCTCGGAAGAATGCGGCTTCCTCCTTCTGTATATGTTAGTGAAACTTCAATGCTTTCATTGTCCTCGGGTTCTGTATCATCCAGAATGATCAATGTGACCACTTTACTTGTTTCACCTTAACAAAACAAATACGTTTGAGATGAGTCTAAAAACCATCATAACTAAGAGACCAAAAAGTTTACTAATGCTGGCCATACACATACCGATAAACGGCCGGATTTTAATCTGACCGACTGGCGTGCGCGCTCTCGCCGTCGGTCAGGTTAAAATCCGGTCGTTTATCGGCATGTCCCCACATGGGGCGACAGATGCCTGTAGCCCCACTTCTCGGCCGGCCAGAGATCCGACATGTCGGAAAATCTGAGCCGATGGGAGCCGATTGCCATAAGCAGCAATGAAGACGGCGTCTCCATCGCTGCTTATGGCCGGCACACAAAGGGTGCCTGGCCGATTGTGGGGCCCCAGAATGCAATGGGAGGCTAACGTGATGACATCATCACGTTAGCCTCCCGGAGCGACATCGGGGGTAGTCTGCCTGCACACATCGGCGTGTGTATGGCAGGCATTAGTCTGTAATGCATTGGTTTTTTTTGGCATAATGCAATTTTTTTATTTAATCCAAATGATTCTGGGAATGTCTGTATTTTATTTACCAATTAACCTCCTCTATTACTACTTTATTCCTGGTTCTTCAATTCTTCTATTGTTTTTCTTACATCATGTACTCACTAATACAACTTGCTAATCCCTTAGCTTGTTCCTTATCTTTTATTGACATTTATTGAAATAATGTACTGATGTTTGTAATATTCTCATATCTCTGGACATGACCCTGTAATATTTTTTTAACAAGCTTATGGAGAATTGGAGTAACTGTTATTAATAAGAGGAGTTACAATTAGGGAGATTTCTCAAGGACATGCAGATTTTGTGATTTATGTGTTGTAGTGAATATAAGCTGTAGCTTTTCAACAATAAAGTTGTAATGTATCACTTAATTTGACTAGTTTGGTTCTATTACCGGCTGGCTCCATCCCTCTGTAAGAAATAAGACGTCTGCAGCAACAGTGACTGGATATAAATGTTAGCATATTATGACATATCTAAATATATCTGTGTAACTTTATGTGGTATATATAAGTATAGGAACCTATTCAGACTACATATTTTAGTACAACACTCCATTAATCAGAAATGTTATACCTGTTACATTACAGCTGTTACAGTTGTTAAAATGTACCACAAGCTATGATTGGGGACAACAAGCCTGAGTCTGAAGTGCCAGACCCTATATTTAATATATTGAATTGTTACTGTTATTGTACCTTCAGCAAATATTAAAACCTCTGCATTAGCTATGAAATCCACATTTCTGGTTGCTGTTCCTCCAGTGATGCCCCATTCGACTGTCACCTGCCCCAGGCTTCCTTCACGGCGTTCTATGACAAGCTGTACTGTTGTCTGTGGCTGCTCCAGGACTTCTATATGGTGGCCTTCCACCGTTGCATTGGGACTTCGGATGTACATTACAAATACCCCAAATGCATCTCCATTCATCATGATCACAACCACTGACTTGCTTGGCTGCCCTATAGTTGGCTGATTCTTTAAGCTGTCTGAAGAGTTCACTAGTCTGACATCAAGAAGAGACACAATGAATTGCTCATCTAATTCTGGGAAACTGTCAGTTAGTATGGAAACAGTTAGATTTGCAAACTCTTCTCCTTCTGGCATGGTGAACCATTGGCCAGTGACAGATTCATAATCACTGCCAGCGGTGGCCTGAGAGCTAAACAGAAATGACACAGTGGTGCTGTTTTTTCTATAGGTCCAGAACTGTGTGTTGTTAGTGAGCTGAAACTGTACTGTTGATACCCAGAAGCACTGAGGAGAGCCAAAGCTTCTGCTAAAAGAAAATGCTGAGCATACTTGATTTTTCAGGCAGGTAATGGCACAGGCCTGGAGGGGGTTTTCTGCTAATGAAACATTGACTGAGGTCCTGGAGGATGCCAAAGGAATACCAGGCAATGAAGCTTCATAGTATGATAGAATATCCTGACCTCCTTCAACTGCAAGGGTGACTACATCTATCTCAGAGGTGCTGTAAAGTACTCGTAAAGGACCATATCTTCCTGCACTGAAAAAAAAACACAAGAAAAGGAAACTTAAAGGAGAAAAACAGTATTAAATGAGAGTACTAGTATACAAATGCAAATTACCTTACTTTGTTTCATTTTCATTTTTTTATCATACTAATTTTCCTCCACAATTAGTTTCTTACATGGACTATAAAACATTAACAACTCTCATAGCACTTACAATAACCAATGGAGACAAAATGATTTTGCTAATACTTACCTCAGGCAAAGTTTGTTTGTGTATCCATTACCTCAAGATACTAAAAATGTGGGGATGTTGTTCCTGTGATAACTATCTAAAGGTGACCATACACGTGCCGATTTTTCGGCAGTTTTTAGCCCTCCCGACCGATCCGGTAGATTTCTCGGGAAGACGGCAGCTTGTACATGACGGCAGCTTGTACATGACATATACAAGCTGCCGTTTTCCCGAAAAATCGGGCATCCGCAGTCGGGACCCGACCGACTTTTCAGCCGATTTTAAAACAGTTCTGAATCCCTCCCTCCCGACCTACCCGACCGGATCGGTCGGGAGGGCTAAAAACGGCACGTGTATGGTCACCTTAAGAGGGGATTACAATAATTAAAAAATACATTGCAAATCTTCTCTTTCCTTGTTTAGGGAACAGATTTTTTTTTAAGGAACAAAAATGAAGGGAAACATACCCGATGATACACAGATAACCAATCAACCTGAAAGCAATCTTAATTCTCTATCACAAAGTAATAATAACAAAATTAACTTTGCCTTCAGATATACTTTAAAATGTGTATGAATCATTGTTTTATTTATTCAAGCCTGTTGTCTGTGACATTCAGCAGTGCCATTTATTGATGAAAGGGATCATTATGCTATGTTTATTTTCACAATGCGAATATTATTTTCGCAATACATGGGCATATTCGGAATATTCGGAATTGGGAATATCCGCCGACATATTCGAGATATTGGCGAATTCTCGAATTGGCGATATTCACGAAAAATATTCGACAATCGAATATTTGAGCTCAACACTATACTTGAATAGAAAAGGGAAACAAAACCCTTGTATTAACAAAATACTACGAAGTGGGATGATAACACAGAAGCTCTCCATAAAGAAATATAGTAAACGTATTCACCCAGTCTTCACACCCATCGCTGCTGCAATGTGAGGAACTGTCATACAAATCTTTTACCGGACCCTTTAAAAACCCCTACCTCTAGATGTGCCAATTAAAAATGCCATGTTTGCAGTATCTTTACATACTAAAAGCCTAGTAGTAGTACTCTCAGCAGTCATGGAAAGGTACTAAAAATAAAAGAATGATTTATTCCTAAGCCTAATTTCATCTGGCAGAAGCAGAGGGGTGGAGATACAAAGCACATTGAACAAAAAAGAAAGTTTGTCTTACAACTTTTATGTGTCTACACTGTATTATGCCTAACTGGACATTACATTCTAGAAAGTATATAATAGGGCAACCTGGGCTTTAAAGGCACGTGAAAATTTTTAACCGAAAATGGACAATATACATGGATAAAAGATCTACTATCTTTATTGAACACATAGGAAATAATCCATGCCACACCCACAAAATGAATTGTAGAAAGTATATAATAGGGCAACCTGGGCTTTAAAGGCACGTGAAAATTGTTTAACCGAAAATGGACAATATACATGGATAAAAGATCTACTATCTTTATTGAACACATAGGAAATAATCAATGATACAAATACAAAAATTGATTGGTAAAAATCACAATATCTATGATAAAAGCAGACATGCGAATTTTCTAATTACTTGTACACTTCTCCACACAATCTCTGACCCTTAAAAACATCTGTCCTTTATAATCCTTCACATGTTTTATAGGAGTGCGCTTGACCCTCTATCGGCGTACGGCGGTGGGTGTGCCCATGAGGGGGGCCTCGTGTGTCTCCCGGGGGTGACTCGGGGGTGCGTGCGGGTCGATCTGCCCACCGGTTGTGTTTGGCCTTCCCTCCCCCCAGGTGGGGCTCCCCCGCCACCTCCAGTGCGCAGCCAAAGTTTGGCACTTGTTGGTCCTTTCATAGGACCTAGCAGGTATTTGTTTTCCATCTTCGGTGTGTCACGTGGTGGGGTGCCAG
>CM070032.1:38748113-38759967 GCA_036250615.1 Ptychadena robeensis | reverse complement strand
ACATACTAAAATTCAGGGAGAGGTCCCAACCACCTTCTGGACTGTGCGTCCGCTCTCTCTGGACATTACATTCCTCATGTGCATACCCGCCTTGGATTACTGACTCTTTTTTATTGGGATCAATAAAAAAAAGGAAAACAAACCTTCTCCTAATGGTAATATTTGAATAGAAACTCTTTTCCAGCGGTTCTTGAACCTTGTAGACAGGACGATAGAAGGAAATAGTTCCATATGGGTTATCATTGGCTGGAACGGTAATTCTGGCTTTCCCTTCTGTTCCAATTGATCCTCCATTTGAAGCTCCAGTAAGCTGTACTATAATGATCTAAATGGACATTTCAAAAACAGGTACGGAATACAAAGATTCATATCGTTATCATGCAAAAATAAAGCATGTATCCTATTGAAAATACACAGATTGCTCATTTGTCTATTTGCTCATGCCTATCTTAAAAAAATCTTAAGGTTCATTTCACACTAGTGTTTGTGTTGCATTACCACTTGCAAAATACGAAGTACACAGGTTTGCATAGGAAAATTGTTGTACCTTTCACACTGGCCCTGTGTTTTACGGTAAAATGAAGCGTGTTACCATAAATGCCCTGCAGCAAGCTTTTTAGCACAGAATCAAAAATGACACTTGTATAGGAGACATAAGCACATGCCACTGCAGAAACAGGGGATGTTATTACCAGTAACAGTTATGCATACATTACAGAAAACAAACGCACCACAGCGGCAGCATGGCTCTTGTGAAATGACCCTAAAAGTCGTGGCCAACTGAGTTGATATGGAAAGCCACAAGTCCGTCCCTCAGCATCATTAAAGGGCCGCACATAACATTTTAATCTATACTGACTGTATAAGCTCTTTATAATGAGTAAATTACAGCAGGCATAGATAAAAGATATTATTTTCCATTTTTAAATAACAAAACATAAATTATACTTCAAGCATTAGGGGTTAAGTTCCCCTATTCTCAGGTTATTTGCCGCAATATATATTATACAATCATCCCCCGTTCATTGTTGGAACAGTGGGAGCATAGAAACTCACCAGCCTGCTTATCCCCCGTCAACACTAGAGGGGGAAACGGACTTGCTCAGGCTCCATCTGGGTCATTAATTGGCATTTACGTACACCCATCATGTAAGTTTATTGCCTATACTTATTCCTTCTTCCGCTCTGAGAAGATTCCGGATGAGGATTTGTCAGTGGGGGGTCGGTGGATAGGTGAGTTCTTATGCCCTATGCATTACAGTTGCTTTTGGGGACCACAAGTGGAGAACTGAGGGGGGCCCTCTTCTGACCTCTTCTGGGTTAAATGATTCTTCATGGTTGCTTAATTGCTGGCCTTACTTAAAACTCTAGGCACATGATCACATTGCCTTCAGCTAAGGGTTAACTTTGGGTTTGTTTTGCATATTCCCTCCTTTAGTTTTTTCTTATGGATTGGCAACCATGTACATACATCTCATATTCTTTATCCATCCCACATAGTCTACCACCTTTATAATAATCAGAAAATAGGATCATAAATATTCTATAGCTATGGGGTCTCAACAGTATGGATTTCCAATTAATTTTCAAACAATTTCAGAGAGCGTTGTTGTGGGAGGAGGTCATAAGAGTCTGTACCAATCAACTCACAACACTTCCTTGTTTCATTTTTCATTCTGCTCACCTCCTCAATTTCAGGAATGTCATCAGCCATGACTTGTATCTGTAGAATCTGAATGGTTTCTCCAGCAGCAAAGCTCACATTTCCAGAAGTAATAAGCAGATCCCCTGCAGCAACTTTCCCATCAATGGTGGCCGTCCACTGAACAACAACATTGCCAAGAGTCCCAGCATTTCGAATAATCGGCAGATTCACACTCACTGCATTAACATCTGGTTCGTCCACTGTGACAGATGTCACCTGGAAAACTGATGTACAGATTTATTTATGAATAAACAGACAATGATAAAAAAATAAAAGATGAGATGTATTCTTGCATAACTTAAGTTTCAGGGACATTGCTACTCCAAGAACTCCACTAACTCCTATGTTACTAATGAGTCCTGCAGTTAGACGGAACCACAGCATCATATACCCAGAAATAAATGTTAGCCAGCTTAGAGTTAACAATAAGAGATCGTTGAAGTCTAGTAAATTCAATTCGAGTCAAATATAAATTTTCCCGATCAATATTCGATTTCATATTTTCAACTACAAATTTTCTATTGCAAATTTTCTATTGGCAATTATATGACATTATATAAAATTCGCAATTATAAAATTTGCAATAAAAAATGCAGACTTTGGCAATCAACACTATAACAAATATAACATTTTTAGGTAGAAATTTGGATCTTAGTTGAAATTTCAGGTAAGTTTTCGACTTTTTCGCCGTAAAGTTGTAAAAATTGCGAAATTCGACTATACAATAGAAGATGGGTAGGCCAGACTGAAGAGGGGGGTTTTCAGAGCTTTTTTTAAAGCGTTAAACGTAGGAGTAAGTCTAATGGGATGAGGGAGAGAGTTCCAGAGAGTAGATTCAGACCTAAAGAAGTCTTGTGATGATGTTGTGAGTGGGGATGTCATAACTAGGTCATTGGAGGAGAGAAGGTGGCGGTTAGGAGTATATTTTTGTACAAGGTTGGACATCCCTACTTTTTAATAGTGTACCATAAACATATAAAAACAAAAATCAACTTCAGGTGTTCCATTCCAAAAGCCTTTTTACCATCTCCCTAGAATATCTCCATGCAGTTAGTATATTTGCAAAAACGGATCTGATAGTGTAGACTGTACAACTACAATGATGTACGCTGCTGCCTCTTCCCTCCATAATAAACAATAGCAATTTAGGAACTATTCTTTTAACCTCCCTAGCGCTCTGCTGGGGTCCAAATTTCTGTACCAAAACACCATAGACTTAAATAAAAAATGTTTATGTTGTAGGCCTGTAACTTCCCAAAATATGTCCGTACAAGGGGCTTATAGACATCCTGAATATAATAATATTTGAAACAAACAATTATGTACCAAAAAAAAAGAAAGTTATTATTTAAATGATAAAATCTCTAAAAAAATACTTATTTTGTATAATATATTTCAAAACAGAATGTATTTATATTTGTATGTTGTTTATAATAACATTTAATTTTAATTGGAAATGTGTTTTGTGTTTTTTTTTACTTTGAATTGTATTGCATACAGTTATTCCCTTTGGCACCCTCTCTCCTCTGGTGTCATGGACCTGGTGACATCACACCAGGAGAGAGAGGGTTAATTTTAAAAGGGGCACATCTGGGGCATCACACTGAAAACAGTTTTCTCCATAGAAATCTGTTTTTGTGCGATTTGATTTCAAACTTCCCGCCACCACCCCAATGTGACGTAACCACGGGGGTGGGGGGAGGGATCTGTTTCTGTGCAGAAGCCCAGGCATAGGACGTAGATTAAGACCACACATGGTCTGAGTGCCAGGGCTCTTTCACACTATGATATACAGATTTCTATAGGAACCTAACCTATCATGCATTTTTGGCCACAGCATAAGCATCTCTCATATATTAGTTATACTACAGTAACTAATGCAATAGCCGAGTGTTGTCTCCTGTTAGCCATTGATGAATAGAGAAGTCATTCAAAAAACAAGCTTTCAGGATGTCTCAAATCCCCTTTTTAGACCTTATTCATTTGTAGTTTTGAAACTCACATTTATACACAAAGTCACAATGATGGACAATAGGACATTAATATTTTGTTTCGACACACTTGACTGACAGAGGTGAAAGTAAAGAGTTAATCAGTGGAGATGATAAAAAAAGGTTAGGAAAGGCAGGACCCTATATTTGGCAGCCATACACCTGCGAACCTATGCTCAATGACTGGAAATGTACCGATTGGACCCTTTCTGGAAGCAGGACAGTACAATGTTTTAACAGATGAACGCACCACTATGTGCATGTGCTAAAGTCTGGTTTATGGCTCTCCGATCCTCATGAGCATCCGCGCAGCGGTGGTCCCTATTGGGAAACCAGATTACAACACTGCTAATACTTGATTCATAAATACTTGGTTTAAAACTTTTGAAACATACCCCATGAAGAAGTGTGTATAACGAAACATGTGCTGCGGTTAGATTTATGCCTCTTGGACTTATTTGCGCTTATACCATATGTACACATAAGTGCCTTTGAGACATTGTGTACGAATAGAAAGGATATGATTAGTGTATCTGCCTAATGTTTATTAAATCTGCTGATTTTATGTATTTTTGTATGAATTACATGATTCACTTCTGAGTGGAGTAGAAGTAATGGTGCGTGTCACTTCTGAGTGGAGCCATTATAGTCTACTTGCCCCTGCTTGTTCAGGGGAAAAATTCTATGTGATGAGTCAAGTTAATCACAAAATTCTTGCTAAAAGTTTGGAAACTTTTTTTAAACCTAGAGCTTTTTGTTCTTTTTTGTAAACTGATAAAATTTTTGATAAATTGAAAATTGAAGTCATCCTTTACAAATATCAGAAACTAAGAGACATTTTCTCTTTTAAAAAAATGCCATCTAGCTCGCACATATGACTAGATGGCATAAATGTATGATAAGGTGGTTGTACAATTGTGCACACCTTTAAACTAAAACTTTGTAGAAGCGTCTTTCGATTTATTTAGAGCATTTAGTCTTTTTAGGTAAGAGCATCTGCACGAAGGATCTTGCCTTGGAAATATTTGCCCACTCTTCCCTGTAAAAGAGCCTCAAATCTGTCAGATTTCAACAAATTTGTAAAATGTCCTTTTCAGGACAACAAGTTTTTTTTTTTGGTTTTTAAACTTTTTATTGAAGAAAAAGGAAAAGAGATTTGACAACAGTGAAATACGTACAGGTACAGTAATGATACCTCAAATTTCAGGGGGATAGATTAGCGGAGAATCAAGATCTCATTAACACACGTTTAGTACTCTTCAATATCTATGCTTACCAAAGGCAAGCCTATAGATACTCCGCGTCCTGTATCGTAGGGCTATCAAACAAATAAAGGAGGGAAAAGTAGGTTTAGTAAAGGATAGTAGGGGATGGGTGTAAGGTGGCGACTGGGTCCCCTGGTGGGCCCCTGAGCAGACAAAGTAGGCTTGAGGATGCTTATTTTGGTTTCAATTTATGAGCTAAATTTTTTTTATGAGGTCCCTGAAGGTCTGGGTGTTCATAAATGTGTGCCAAGGGTCCCACAGGAGAATGTAAGCATTTTCAGTATCTTTAAGTTTTTGATCAGGGCTCATCCTCGACTATTCCAAAACTTTTCTCATTAAAATTTTTGTAATTGTGTTTTTTAATATGAAAAACCAGCAATAGAACCAAAATATTTTCCTTACCAAATGATCCATATGGATCATCAGAAGCCTCTATAACAATAGTTGCCACTGTTACATCACCAACCATAGCTCCTCCTGTTGTCTGATTTAATAGCAACACCTGGAAAGACTCTTCCACTTCGGGACTGATGTCATTAATAATGTATATTGGCACGGCTTTGCTTGTTTCTCCTTCAAGTAGCACAACATCCGATGAAGCTACAGTGTAATCTTCACCTGAATAACAACACATGTATGATGTATGACATTTAACTGTTATAATCTTACAGAAACATAATGTGAGTGCAAAAACCTATAGCTTAAAGGCTTTGGGTATTTACCACTGAAACATTTCTACAACTGGAAAGGGGTTCTACAGCGACCAAGACTTACCAGGTCCCCATAGAATACTGTAGAGCAACCAGTATACGCCCAGTGATCACCACGTGGAAATGGTGAAGAATTACTCTCCACAGGCTCACATTTTCTACAGGTATCTGGTTTATTTGTGTTACACCAGCAGCCTAGAGTGTAAGTACACCTATCCAGCATTTTTTCAACATTACCCAACCACCAGTATTTCCGCTCTTTTATGTTTCTAACTTTTATTGTTCTGTTTTCTGCTCCTATCCCGCCCTTTCTCTGTTTGAGAGCGCCCACCCCGAAGCATTTTGCTGTTGACATTACATGTAAAAATGCATTTACTGCACAGTATTCATTACATAGCAGCCATTTTAATTGAACTTTTTATAATGAATAGAGATTGTCGAATTTTTCGACTTACTAACTTTGTGAGCTGATTGCAAAGCCCCTGAACATGTTATCCTCACCAAAATTTTTGTAGATGTAGAGACGGGTTGTGGAAATTTTGCTCTAGCACATGTAGTTTTTGCATAAATTAAGTTAAAAAATTAAGTTGAAATTCCGATTTTTGAAATTTTGACTTGACTTGACTTTGAACTTCATTTGTGCAAAAACTATTTGTGTTAGAGACATACATTCTTTTTTGTAGTATACCCCCAATCCTTCTTTACATCTCCAGCAAGTTTGGTGTTGATACCATGTTCAGGGGCTTTGCAATTAAGTCGAAATCTTCACATTTTTGAAAAACAATTTAACCATCTCTAATAATGAAGTGTTGGAATTTTTCATAGTATCAGCCTATTAATCTGTTATACAGTTATATAAATAGATAGCAGACGGAATATAGGGATGATTTCCTAATGCAGGAGTGTGTCTTATCCTTCAGTGCATCTTATAGTGCGCAAAACAGCTCCTATGTAGTCATAGTTATGAGACTATATTTTAACAGTATATTCTTCATAAAATCCTCACTGGCTGAAGATTGAAACGTAAAAAAAAGCTACTGTATTTTTCGGATAATTGTCCCTGTGTCTTATGGTATGAAAAAAACATTTCTTATGCATTAAAACTAGTAGTACCCATTCTCTGAACACACTGATCAACTTATGGAGAGACACATTTTACAATTAGATAGAATGTGTTGTGTATCTACATTAACATTTTGCATTGCAATAAATACATTATTTCACAAAGACTCATATCTCCTCCCATATGTAAATAGGTGCTCATGGGTAAGTTATTCAGTGCCAGATTGTAAAATGTGTCTCTCCATAAGTTGATCAGCATTTTCAGAGAATGGGTACTGCTAGCGTATAGACACATGCTAAAGTTTCAGCCCTGCACACTCTGCTGCAGCAAAGACCTCCCTCCTGGAACTGGCCTTTTGGCTGGATGAATACAGAATGAATACTGCATGGTCCAGTCCTGCCTACTTTGCTGGAACATTCTGTATATTTACTTGATATGTGAATCTCTGATATTTTTTCCCCTAATTTTCTCTCGTCTCTCGTGTGCGTCTTATGGTCCGGTGTGTCTTATAGTGCAAAACACATCGTAATTTGTGATAGGTTTATTAACAAAACGTGTCTTCTGAATCCTGTACACTTACCAGCTGTTGCAGTTATTGGCACGGCTTTGAATTTAACAGAAACATCACCAAACATCCCTCCGATTCTAGTAACATTTATTATTGGTCCAACGTAGCTTTCAACAACGCGCACTAATGTAGTAGACAGCTGAAGAACACCAAAAGCATCATTGCTAGCATTTATTATGACGTGTGCCACTGTCTCACTTCTCAAGCCCAAACGTGGAGAGTTCAATACTGAAAGGAAAAAATTTTTATAAATCTAAAACAATATTAATTTCAGTGGTATATAATCCCAAAAAAATATATATAGTCACTGTTTTATTTGACATCTATTTCAGGCATTGTACGGACCGGCTTTGACTATTTAATTATGGGGCTAGCAGTGTGCATAAGTTACAGTCTTAAGGTGGCATACTATGTTGATTTTGGAATCGATTGGAGGACATCAATTGTCGTGCACGTTCGCAGTGAATGATTGTGCTTGAATTGATTGTGGCCACCCTTCAGGGAACCAACATGTTGGTAAATCCCTGTTTAATTGCCAACGATTGCCATGACTTTACCGAGGGTACCAAACCAAAGTATAAAGCAGAATTCATTGCACAGAAGTGCTGCGCCTTGATTCTATGCTCAATTGACGAAGCTTGGGCGCAGTGCGGTGACGTCATTATGCTGCACTGGAGGGTTCATCAAATGCACGGGTATTGATCTGTGTATGGCCAGTAGTGATGGCCGAACTGTCCGCAAGGACAACAAGGCCCGCCCTGTTCACCGGTGGGAAGAAGGTGACTATTCTTCCGCTGGCCGGATCTGGAGCAGAACGATCTGGCCAGTGGAAGAATTCTTTCAGGAGAGACCGCAGAGAGAAGCTGGTCTCTCGGCTCAACCCAGAAGTGATGTCACTGACATCACGTCCGGGGATCAAAACCGGGAACTGTGCGTTCCAGGTACCGGAAGGGACATCAGTGACATAATTCCCGTTTTTTACAAAATTCAAATTCCCCACGTACAGGTGGATGTCAGACTTTTTTAAAGTAAGCTAGGTAACAGCAGTTCACTAGGTTATATAGGTAACAGAAGTCCAAAAAAAACACTCTTTGTGAAAACTATAACTATTGTGGTAATGTGGTGACCAGACCTAAAAAGAAACCCCACAAAAGTATTAAAACAAATTAGCTATATAAGGAAAACTCCTCCCCACAATGTGAATGTGGATATAAAAATGGTTTGGATCCCACATCACATTATCTGGTTAGTGTAATAACCGCTCTCCCGGCATCAGCAACAAAATGAAAACATGGAAATCTGAACAACAAATCTACAGGTGACTAAACTTCTCCATGCTACCTGGTACCTCTGGTTATGGTGAAACACAATTCTGGTTAATGAAGTTTTTGAACTAGGAAATTAATTTTAATGTACATTGACAATAGCAACCCCCTAAGTATAAACTAAAGTTAAGTTAATTAGGTAAGTTTATAAATTGATTTTGCATGAATGCAATGTATGTACATACCAGACTGACGCTGTGCTTTTTCCACTAATGTGACATTGAATAATTCTACAAATAAAGATTCTGATCTCTCAGGTTCATCGTCATCAAAAATTGGAAGAAGTATTTCGATATCACTGATATTTGCATTGAAAAAAACATTTCCAGATATAGGCCAGTAGTCTTTCCCTCGAGTGGCTCTCGCAATGCTCGAAGAAATAAATGAAACTTTTTCAGAATCCAGAAGTGTTTGATAAGAAACCATGACTGACCCCATCAGGCCGTTTAGCCTTTTGATAGTTAAAGAAACATTCTGATTTTTTTCCTCAACTCTAATTGGACGATTTGATTCAGAGAACACGAAAAGTCCATAGGGATCATCATTAGCAAAAATCATAAGTGAGGCATTAGTTAAATCACCCACACGTCCATTGGAAACATTAGTGATTATAACAGAAAACATTTTGTCCAGTTCTGGAACATCGTCTGGAGCTACCAGAATTGTTACGTTTCCACTTTTTTGTCCGATTTCAAAAGTTACATTCCCAGAGGTGAAAGCCAAGTCTGCAAAGGGATCAGATTCTATTTTCCAAAATACGAAAACCTTGGATAAGGCACCGCGATAACGCAGAACCTACAAAATATCAAATACATGTTAATTAACAACCTATGTACATACTTATTGATTTTGTGTTTTTTATACTTTGTACAAAACACTGAAATTTTAAAATATGTTCTATGAAATATAAGAAGGTTCAAATGCCAACATCCCACATCAAAGAAAAAAGTTAAATAGTTTTTTCATAATTTCTCCAAGGAGGCAAGATGATCTACAGATGGATGCAATATTTCTGAGGTATTACGATTTGTCAACAAATAACCACCACTCCAATGTGTTTTGCATGATTGGGACAACAAGAGGATGGGGGGCTCTTATGAATCCAGTCATATCATAGCCCAAAGGGTCAGAAATAAGTACGATTGACTCTGCTGTAAATCTTGTTTGTAAAGTAAAGTGTATATAGTGCTAATCAAAGTCTCAGACCATTCCCAGTCTCACAGTCAGAAGGTCATACTTGGATTCATGAGAGCCCCCTGTCCCCTGTTCAATCGGCCCCTGCATGTGCTTCTGTATATTTACAAAAGCATTCTCTGATAAAGCAGAGACATGCTAAATGCGTTGGTGCTTTAGTCTTGTTGACCGATTGTAATACCTCAAAAATTTACTCATTTTTTTTCAATTAATGGACAGTAAATTCTTTGATCGATTTCCTGGCTGATTTATAGCCGAATTTACCTTTTAAGCATTAGATTTACAACCGATTTTGTGGCAGATTGATCAATTTAATGGCAGAGGAACCACCATGAACCTGCATGGCGGTTGATTGGCGGCAAAATCTAACTGTCTATGGCCACACTTTATACTTCTTTGCCTTAAAAGCTCCCAAGTTAAGGTGGGGAAATTGTGAATTATGAAAAGAATTGTTATTTTTTCTTTGATAAGGTCACTTTTAGATTTATCATCTTTGTATACAGTAGAAGGCTGGAAACATTCGGTCTTCTAGTCAAACACAACCAAATGGCCCATTCAAGGTAAGGATGTTATTTTGTGACCATTAATTAAAGGTAAATTAATAAGAAAAACGATGAGATGAGATCTGGGTAAACAGGGAACTTTTTCTACCAAGGATCTGACAAATCAACATATTGTATAATAATTTTATTGGCCAGAAAGGCAAATACTAATTAAAACTCACCATTGCCACAACCACCAGCACCCCACCCCAGCCTTTCATGTCCTACATGTACAGAATACTTTATAATGCTCACCATATGGAAACTGATTACATCTGATTCCAACAACTGTCACTGACAAATCAATGATGTAAAAGGAAAGGTGTTTGTTAACTCAGTGGTCAGTCACCCCATAAAAGTAAGTTGATGTATTAAGTACTGTGTATTGGTAAAATCATCCTACTGAATTAAGCGTTTCAGTGAGCTATAAAATATAAATAGATTTACCTGAAATATTACAGCTTTGTATCCAGCATCAGGTTCAGTTGTATTGACATTCAGAGATTCAGGACTGAATTCAAAAACTCCATTAGCGTCATCAGAGTCTTCAATAATCACGGTTATATTTGAGGCTATACCCAAGCTGGCTATGCATAGACAACCAAAGTAATTATTAGAATAAGACATAAAAACTGAAAGCCTTTTATATATTATGGTTAGTCACTGTATCTGTACTGATTTATAGCAGAAATCCATTTAACAGTAATAGAATAATCAAATGAAAGTAACTAAGATATTTTGTAAGTTGCAAGTAATTAAAGTGCCTGAATTTGACTTGGTATGCAACTTTAACAGTCCACAACACAGCAAACTGGAAAAAGGAGAAGCAGCACAACGGGACACCTGTATAGTGCTCAAATGCCAACAAAAACTATTGATAGGAAGAGGGAGCAAAGAAGGCAAGAGATGGGTGACTCAGTGAGCTGCTTTTCCTTTTCCTTTTGCATCAAAGCCATGGTCCTGTTAATGTAAGAATTAGCACAGAGGAAATCAGGTCTTAAGTTCTTCTAGATCAGGGGTGGGCAAACTTTTTGACTGGGCCACAATGGGTTTTTAAATGTGACATACGGGCCAGATGAAGAGTCTGCAAGTGTTGGTTCCTTGTAGCAAGGACAGGATATTTAAAAAAAAAAATGAATAAGTAGAAGCTTTTGATAGAGAAGCTTAAACATTCTACTGCAGCAAACTATGTCCTCTAGGAAACAATCCAAACCCTCATCCTCTAGGTGTTATTTTCACTTATTGCAGGGAATGAGGGGAGACAGAGTGTCTTGACTCCAAGGTGACAAAAGGACAAGGGCCAGTTTTTGCCCTCGGGCCTTAGTTTGCCCATGTCTGTTCTAGAGATTAGCGTCCTGTATGGCAGACCTATGTAATTCTCAGGACTGGATAGAAAGGAATGCTATTATTTAGCAAATGAAGCATTTCCCATGCATGTAGTTTACTTGTAGATTATGATATTTGTATGGAGTTCAACTCTATGTAATACAA
>CM070032.1:38724394-38748013 GCA_036250615.1 Ptychadena robeensis | reverse complement strand
TGTCATTTTGTTAAATAAAATACTTTTTAGTCATCTTCTATTTTTTGCTACTGCAGTTTTTTTTTTTGCAGCCACTTGCTATCTGCATGCATGTGATGTCTAGTGATGTTTTTTTCTCAGAATGGGTTTACACTTGGTTAAAACAATGGACCTTGCCTGTGTAATCATAAAATAGGAGATGAGTAGATGTAGCCCCCATCTGAAGTTTTTGCCAGCACTAATCTGAACGCTTATTGACTTTATCTTTGACAGCTATTCACAGTTCACAGTGACTAGGATTTTATATCTATATATATATATATATATATATATATATATATATATATATATATATATATTTATATATAAAATGTTATATACATGCACTAAGTGGAGCTCTATGACAAACACAGGACAAGGAAAGGACAGCGAATGAGGTGCTTACCCCTTTGGTGCACAGCAGGAAGGAAGAATTCCATGTCACCATCACCACTAGCAAAGCCATCATCCCTAAAGAGTTCAGCCACTTCAGGAAGAGACATACAGAACACACATATACATGTATATACATATAAGAAACAGAAAGGAGACAGGCAGTATGTTTAACACCAAGATAAGTAGAAAAGGAAAATGTCTATCTCAACAAGAAAGGAGCCACATAATAAGGGACAAACAACTTTCAGGTGATGAAATAATAAGTACTGCTACCCATTGGAACAATGGAAGGTGTCCATCGTAATTACAATTATGGACTGCTATGCTACAAACATCTAAATATGCTTTCTTTTGATCTTTGGCTATTTCCTTTGTTTGTTTCACCAAAGGTTGGTAGCTGAAACACGTGTTAGATAGATATGAAGCTCTTTTTTCAGACATAGTGCTTACAAAATGGAAACCAAAATATCTAAATACCAAAATTCAAATAACCGTTGGCTCAGTTCACAAGCTTCAATCACTTGGATAACAAATTCTATTTTCAAAACAGTTGTATTAAAATGCATTTACTGAGAATGTAACATACTAATAAGATACTAAATGAACATCAAGATTATTTATTTTAATTTAAATACTGCTATAATGAGCTCCAAAAAATGAAAAAATATAATAAGAAATTGATTGTTGGTTTCCAACAGTTATGGTAAGTATCAATGGTAAGATGGAGGTAAGGAAGAGTAAGTATGGCATTGGGGAAAGTGGTTTCAGGGCCACAAACTAGAAAGCTGACCACTATATGCACCCTAGTAGTGAGGGGTGCAGCTGCAAAATACAGTAAACATATGCGATATAAGAACCTGGAGGATGTTCTAATTCACTGAATGAATATAATGTACTGAATTTTGTTATAATGTACTGAAAGTTTCTAATAGTTGTACCACTATTAAATAGGCCTTGCCCCAAAAAATAATAAAGCAAATAAGAATATAAAAAAAAAATAAGAATCTGATCACACTTACCTCCTCCTACTGCATTCCATAGTTCAACTCTAAATGACTTGGCCAGTTCAGGAACAGAATTATCTGTGATGTTAACATAAATATACTTGTATCTTTCCCCAGGCAGAAATTGCAATGAATCTGCTATTTCCTAAAAAAAAATATTACAAAGATTGTATCAGTTTTTACACTGATAAGTCAATATGACCTTATGTAATTTAATGTCAGTTACCTGATAGTCCCGAGGACTGGTCGCTGTCATTGAAACTGTTCTGTATTCAACTCTTATAGTTCCCAAGAGACCTTGTGCTCGGACCACCAGCAGCTTTACTTGTCCTACTTCCTCCTTCACTTTCATTGTGGGCACAGTCTTTGCTGGAATAGTCATACTATCGCCTGCTTTTGGCGGTGGGTCCACGGAGAACTGAAGAAGACCTGTAAAACACATTATTAAAAAAATCTATTTTCTTTGTTCACATTTTAACAAAAATCATATATTTCACTATTTAAAAGGCACTGTAGCCCAGACTATGGTCAAGAAAATGTATGAAAGTTTTTCTTCCTCAATTGGTTTAATTTAGTTTATAAGAAACACCTACTGGTTGTTAACATCAGCAAGCAGAATTGACAATGGTTTAAAATCTAGAGTCTAAATTCAGATGGTTGGTAGCCACCATGTACAGTGGGGCAAAACAGTATTTAGTCAGCCACCAATTGTGACAGAACATTTCTTTGTTTTTTAATGCAAAGCACGTAAGTCAGCCACCAATTGTGCAAGTTCTCCCACTTAAAAAGATGAGAAAGGCCTGTAATTTTCATCATAGATACACCTCAACTTTGAGAGACAAAATGAGAAAAAAAATTTCAGATTTTTAAAGAAATTATTTGCAAATTATGGTGGAAAATAAGTATTTGGTCAATATCAAAAGTTCATCTCAATACAATAACAAAATTATTGGCATGCTTTCAAAATTGTGGATAAATAAGATTCAAGCAAGCAATGCTCCTCTCCATCTCCAGAGATCTAGATTTGCCTTTGGCCACAGTGCGCAACATTATCTTGAGGTTTACAACCCATGGCACTGTAGCCTATCTCCCTGGCCGTGGACGGAAGAGAAAAATTTATGAAAGGTATCAACGCAGGATAGTCCCGTTGGTGAATAAACAGCCCCAAACAAGTTCCAACGAAATTCAAGCTGTCCTGCAGGCTCAGGGAGCATCAGAGTCAGCGTGAACAATCTGTCGACATTTAAATAAAATGAAACGCTATGGCAGGAGACCCAGGAGGACCCCACTACTAACACAAAAACAAAAAGCAAGACTACAGTTTGCCAAAATGTACTTGAGTAAGCCAAAGTCCTTCTGGGAAAATGTCTTGTGGACAGATGAGACCAACATAGCTTTTTGGTAAAGCACATTATTCTACTGTTTACTGAAAACAGGAATTACTGAAGAACACAGTACCTACATTAAAATATAGTGGAGGTTCAATTATGTTTTAGGATTGTTTTGCTTCCTCTAGCATTGGGGGCCTTGAATGTGTGCAAGGCATCACAAAAATCTGAGGTTTACCATAGGATTTTGGGTCACACTGTAGAGCCCAGGGTCAGAAAGCTGGCTTTGCGTTCAAGATCATGGGCCTTCCAGCAGGAAAATTACCCAGAAATGGATGGCAACAAAGCGTTGGAGAGTTCTGAAGTGGCCAGCAATGAGTCCAGATCCAAATCCTATTGAACACCTGTGAAGAGATCTTAAAACTGATGTTTGGAAAAGGCACCCTTCCAATCAGAGAGACCTGGAGCAGTTTGCAAAGTAACAGTGGTTCAAAATTCTGGCTAAAAGGTTTAAGAAACTTACTGCTGGTTATAAGAAGCAACTGATTTCAGTTATTTTTTCCAAAGGGTGTGCAACCAAATATTTAGGTAAGGGTTCCAATAATTTTGTCCAACCAACTTTTGGAGTTTTGTGTAACATTATGTCCAATTAGCTTTTTTTCCTCTTCTTTTGGTTTTGTTCCAATACACACAAAGGTAATAAACATGTGTATAGCAAAACATGTGTTACTACAATACTTTTCTGTAAGAAATACTTGACTTTCGTGAAAACTTCGGTGGTGCCAACAATTTCGCCTATGACTGTAGTCAGATAAAAATGTTAATGTGTTTTGTTCACATAAAACTTGTCTTACCGTAAGGGTGATCACTTGCATTGATTGTTATATCTTCAGAATTCTTGGATGGATCTATACTAGCTCCACTGGTTGGGGTAGACCCAACCTTCCCATCCGCAGACACAGCATTAGTGAGTATAACTTGGAAATGTTCTGCAAGTTCTGGAATATCGTCATCTAGAACATGCAGATTTAAAACCTAAAGCAAACAAGATTCAAGCAGTACATATCTATATATGAACATTCGGTTACAGGACCACACAAATAATATATATATATATATATATATATATATATATACCGTATATATCATAGCAATAGAATTATTAATTGCACCTTCTTCAGTAATAATATGTAATTTTGACCAAGCATGAGCCAAAACATGTGCTATGGAGCTTCCCATGCTCAACTCATTGTCTTTCCTGTGCAGAGAGATCCTGACTCTGGCTGAAATGTATTACTTGGTATAATAAATACTGACATATTGACTACTGACTGTCTTTCAGCTTTCAGCTTTGCAACAAGATGTTTTCCTTATTATTATATAATATGATTATATGATATGATAGACTTCACTAATTACTGTGCCCAAATGATATGCAAAAAAAAAAAACAGAAACCAACACATCAGCTTATGCATGCTGCATGTATTTCAATGAAGAATACATAGAGGATAGTATTGGTCAAACCAATACAAATATACTGTGCTAATAAGGTAGTTCATTGATGTCATAAACATGTATGTGCCCTATTTCATGCACCTGGAAACATCAAAGGTATACATAAAACACAATCATGGCTATGGACTCTTAAAAGCCAGTTCTGTAAAAGCAAGGACATCCTCTGCTTTCATTATGTCTCCTTTTTACAATTAGTCTTGCACTTACCTTTGATCTCTGAGAGGGTAGAAATGTAATATTTCCACTTCTGCTAGTGAAGTCTGCCATTGAGTCATTAGTGATCCCTGGGTCAGTTTGAATGATGTTGTAGAAGAGATACACAGTATCCAGGGCTCCTCTGGTACGCTCCACAACACAAGAGATGGTAGAATCTTCCTCTGATGACTAAAGAAAAAATACACACACGTTATCATTATGTAACTCTGATATACCATCAATGGTTTTACATTTCAGGACATAATAAAACAAAATCTGTTTTTTTATATAACCTCAGTTGCAAAACAACACACTGCAAATTATCATCAATAGTTATTTCACAAAAACAAAGCCAAAATTTAATAGACATGTTTTAACAACTATGTATGGTACATACCAGCAGAAATGACTTGAGGTAATTGTTGTCTGTATGCCATCCCCTTCAAATTAATCGTATCGGGTGGGAATTTACTGGCATGTTGTATCACCATGTGATCAGACATGCGGGAGATTCCTGGTCGATCTCACCAGGTGGGCCCACCTGATTTTTGGCCGAGCGACCTCTGGGCGATCGGCAGAAAAATCGGGTAAAAATTGGGCTGTGCATGGCTACCTTAACTCTTCCTTTTAATATGATGTACATGTATTGAGATTTACAGATGATTATTCAAGCACAGCTTATCAGAGGTCTGGGTCATAGCTGGGCCATTGCAACGGGCCTAACTGAATTTCAGCAAAGTCTGAATCATCAGCAAACCCTTGTAAATATAATTTTTCTCACTGTGAAATAATCCTTCCCAGATGAGCATCAAAAATGTGTTTCTATAAGATTATTTTTAATGTCCTTACACCTATTGACCTCCTTGATACACAGGTTCTATTTTTCTAATTATAAGACATGTCATACAAGAGCCCACAACTGTACATTACTAGAGTACAGCTTATTATACAATGAAGAGATGAAGCACCTTGCACACTTTGTTAAGCCTACCCAGGCTTGCTGTCATACTTGAATGTAGGGGAGATCCCATGTTCTTCCCCACAAACTATGCCTGAATTGGGGCTCTCTGTGGGTGGAAGTTACACATTAAATAAGACATAATCCAGATCCCACTCCTTGACCCATGCAAGATACCAAAGGGCCCCTCATCATTTTTGTTAATGGTTGAATTAAAGCCTAATAAGACACAAAACCACATTAAATCCACTATATTTAAATAAAGAGACGCTTATGCTTGTATTTATTTTTTCTTTTATTGAATATATCTCATGGTGTAAATCCACATCAATCACAATGAACCTCACGGCTAGATCCTGCCAATTTCTATTTACTGTGTATAAACATTAGATGACAGCTGTCATGAAGCCACAGCTGTTGGCTCTGGCTTTTACGTGTGTCTGTATACATTTCAATTTAACCATTTCTGTGAATGAATCAAGGGTCCTGGAGACCCCTATAATCATTCCATAAGGTAGAGATCTGGAGATTCCACATAAGTCTCCCATCCTCAGACCCCCACAACCCCAGAGCATGGTTGAGGGAAAAGGCCCCCTACCTTAAAGTAGTGCAATGTGGTTAGGAGTTCCAATGCATGCCGCCCTGACTCACAGTGGCCTGGTATTGCCAGGAGGGAGGCACACTCTTCTGCTGCCCCTCTTTACTGTCCAATCAGGCTCTATGCATAGGGGGGCCTTGATAAGACAGAAGAGGCTCCTATGTCTTTTTAGAATATTAATCATTCCATGAGGTGGGGAACTGGAGATTGCACATAAGTCTTCCATCCTCAGACCCCCACAACCCCAGGACATATTTGAGAGAACAGACCCCCCACCTTAAAGTAGTGCAGTGTGGTTAGGCATTCCAATGCATGCCGCCCAGACTCACAGGGGCCTCGTATTGCAAGGAGGGCGGCACACTCTTCTGCTGACCCTGCCAAATCAGGCTCTATGCATAGGTGGGCCTCCAATGCCTTTTTAGAATATTAATACAGAACATGAAAATAAATGAGTAAAGCTAAAAGTTATAAATTAACCCTTACACATTGGAAAGTGACAGTGTAAATAAATGAAATGTGGCTTTAGAGAAAAGGTTTAAATTCTGGAATTTAATTTTAATTTAAGGAAAATCTACAATTTACATACAATGGGAAATGTTTTACTTGGTACATGTTCCCACATGTCACTACTTTTCCTACTGTTAATATTTTCAAGGGGTTTGCAATTAACTAGAAAAGTCAGCAGTGGGTGTACAAAAATCTATTCCTACCTTGAATTTAAAGTTTATTTATACAACAACTATATGCTTTAGTAAAATTTTCCTTGTATTTGTTTCCCTGAAGTTAATTTCACTTTAGTAACATAATAATATCATCCTGAAAGCCACACATTGGTTTTATTTCTTACCTGAGGAATACAGGGTCCTGTGAAACCAAACAAACCATTAGCATTATCACTCTTCTGTATTTTGATGGTTGCTGTTGTGTTGCCCTCTGGAATCCTGGCTCCGCCATGCACAGACACTAGTTTTAGTATATATATCTCCTCTCCCTCTTCCTCTGTGTCATTGCGTGCAGCTATAACAAATGACTTGTGTATTTCTCCTTGTCTGTATTCCAGATAGCCAGATATAGGATGCAGGTCACTTTTGGCTGGAGTGGCATGTAATTCAGTCATCTCTGCTCGAGATAATCTCTGTTCATAAAGTCGGACATCTTGTAGTAAACCTGTGTATCTGCTACTTCCATTGACTCCTGCGCCGATTCGTATAGTGCCTGGACCTGATAGGGACAACCATATCTGAAATTTATTCCTCATTCTTAGGGAGTATTTCTATTAAAGTATTTCTAAACAAAAACCATAAACTAACATGTTATGTCTGTGATCAGGCCAGTGTTATAGACCACTAAGACAGTCCAACAACTTTTTTTAAAGCTTCTTTAATTACCGTACTTCATTTAGCCAATAAAGGGTATCACTTTAATTTAAAATCTTCTGTGAAATACAGTATGAAATAAATACATTTATAGAACATTTCTACTTACAGAATTTAAATTAAATCAAAACTAAATGGAATGATATTAATTTAAATCAAACTAAGGAAACATTGACACACTGAACACCATTAAATGCATTGTATAGCGCTGCGTAATATGTTGGCGCTATATAAATAAATGATAATAATAATACAGCTCTGGATTAATAGAAAACCATTAAATGAGAATCATAACAGAATGCATTTCTTAAATTAAGAAGAAAAAAGGTTTTGGCAAAACCAGACCAAAACATGTAATGAGGTGGCTAGCCTCTTAGAGGCTAGCCACCTCATTACATGTTTTGGTCTGGTTTTGCCAAAACCTTTTTTCTTCTTAATTACAATTAACGGGATGTTGGCAATATGCTTGCTACTCAGAGCCCAAACACACCTAAACACTTGCATTTCTTACATGTTTATATTCTATATAAAGTGAAAATATTAAGAACATCAGTAAAGTGAAGTAAGAGTTTAAATAAAACAAAATTAATAACTAAATGTGAGACCACAGCCACAGCAACCAACCTGCTTTTCGGTTACCAATCACAAGACTGACTTTTCATATTAATGGAAATGAGGAAATACTCAATAATACAAAATTAAAGAAACCTTTCAGGCTATTGGGATAATATAGTTTATCTACAATTAGGTTCAAAGTTTTGGGATTTGTGCTGGATTGGGCCGTGTAAATACCTTCTGTTTTAAGAAGGCTTGATTGTGCTATACAATTAGGTTCAAAATTCTTTCTGGGGTTTCATATATATTAGGCACTGAAACTTAGATATCCCTGATTGAGATCCTGTGAAGTACATAAAGCCTGTCTGTATGCTCCCCCAAAATCGTAGGGTCAGGTGGATCCAGATTACAGGAGTGTTTAAGTTCTTGTTCCAGCACTGCACTTTTATATGCAGACATATAGAAAAGATTAGAAAAAGAGAATGCGTGGCTGTGTTGGACAAAGACAACCACATACATTGTTCTACATGTCTTGCTCTTTCTTCACCACTTTAAACTAAGTCAAACCTCTCCAGTGTTGATCACAATTGTACACCTTAGTCTTGGCAAGTACCATGACCATCAACTGCACCACACTGATAACAATTCTTACCCACTTGCAGGGCCGTTTCTGCCGCTATGCAAAGTATGCAGGTGCATAGGGCCCCCGGCCACATAACAACCCCCCCCTCAACAATTTTTCTGCTAGCTCCTCCCCTGCTCAACAACTTCTCTGCTAGCACAATGCCCCCCCCCCCCCCGGTCAACAACTTTTCTGCTAGCACATCCCCAAATCACCACCCCCCACCTTGCTCAACAACATTTCCGGTCTACGGGGGGGCCCAGGCAACAATTTTGTATAGGATCCCCCAAATGCTAGAAATGGCCCTGCCCACTAGCACCTGGTGAATTCAATAATATTGTCGGATATTTCTCTGATAATATGCTGACATTTCTCTAATTATCTTCTGCTCATATGTACCAAAACATATGTTCCTCTTCCCCATCCTACCCGAACCCAACATCTTTACCTCCTGAACAAAAATGTTTTCTCGCTTGACTCTTGATTATCAGCAATTGTTACCGCACTCCCTGCACTGGTGGGTATTCCTCTTTCCAAAAAGCTATGAATGATATGCACATTTGTATCCTATGTTGTGTGGTAGTGGTTTTTCTGCTCAACACAACTCACTCACTCTGTTTTGGCCTATTAAAATGAACTTTAATATATTTCTCCAGAGAGAAGCACTTTGTGGCAATTTTGGCTGCCTCTACGGACAATCATTAATAGTTCCCAGAATAGTTCCCAATTATTTGCTCATAGGAAGCAGGAGTTGCTGAAAACATAAGCCTAAAGCCTGCAGATGGAAAGTACCTATAGAATAAATTCATATGTGCAGCTCATGTGTGAATGGGGTCTTTGGCAGAACAACTGCGAGATATGACTGCATTTCTAAAAAAATATTTACATGCAGGTCAGTGCCACGAAAGGAAGAACCCAGAAGGTTGGATGAGACGCTGACATGGAGAGATGCCACGGACTCCCTCAGAGGTCAGCTCGGTGTCAGTTATACTTGTAAACAATTTTATTTATTATTTTTTTGAGAAACGAACCACCTTGGTATAGAACAACACAGTACTCATTTACTGTTAAGTCATAGACTGTTATGAAACATTCAGACATCGCTGCGGTGCGTTCTAAGAACAGGAGATGCTTTTCGGTGATAATTCAATACATTTATGAAAGATTCATAAGGTGCTGTGCAGGTGTATCACAGGACATCATGCATAATGCATGGCTAACATTCAAACACTATTACAAGAAGATGGCCACTAACAACAATCCTTTCCCATTTGACACAAATTATAAGTTTACATTTAGCACGATTGCATTAGAGCCCTATCTACATGCATTGGGCAGCCAGTATAAAGATTACTAGAATCAGAAGTAGATTGGGCATCTCTGGGCACTCTGCCTGTGACACCAGAGCAAACAGCAGTAGTTTAGGTCAATCCCTGTATTTACATACTTCTTAAATATTTTGATCCATGTGAGAGAGTGCTCTTAAACACTATGTACTGTATTTTCTGGCTACTTTTGAACCCATGAAAATCTTCTCAAAAGTCGGGGGTCGTCTTAGGGGACTTTAAGGGCCACACGTGTGTATAAGCTTATGATTTAGACTAAGCAGTTAAAAGCATATATACAGTTTAATCAAAAATGAGTCAATGAACACATGAAAATAATTCTCTATACGAATATCATATACAATAAATAACTGGTTTGGTTTCTGTAAAACATAGATGTAAATCACATTAAACAATAATGCAGATGGCATAGAACGTTGATAAGGGTTTTGTGCCAACAAAATCCACCCCAACGCGCGTTTCGTTATGTACTTCCTCGGTGGTGTGTCTTTATCCAGATATTATTGACCAGAGAGTCCGTAGGTTCAAAGAGACAATTAAGACAAGTAGCCCACCCCGTAAGGGGTGGCCAAAGGGTAGAAAACGAGGGGCTCAATCACAACCGGCAAAGAAAAGGCAAAACGGTGATCTGCACACGGAAAGTAAGCCTTAAAAAGATGTCTTGGGATCTGAGGAGTAATTTGAGTGATAAGGTCAGTGTGACACGAGGAGGCCATCCACACTGACCACCTTGGACACCAGGCGCAGGCACCATTATTATACAATATTACCTGATACTGGGACCTTCATAGGAACTTATACCTTATCACTCGTATTAATCCTCAGATCCCAAAACATCTTTTTAAGGCTTACTTTCCGTGTGCAGATCGCCGTGTTGTCTTAGTACAGCTGATCCAACTGTAATGTCCTTAAAACAAGTCAAAATGAGGCTCAGTAGCGTGTGTGGCCACCACGTGCCTGTATGACGTCCCTACAATGCCTGGGCATGCTCCTAATGAGGTGGTCGATGGTCTCCTGAGGGATCTCCTACCACACCTGGGCAATGTAAGATCTCATCTGGCTGGAGTGTGTCAGCAGTTCCTGCATGACGAAGGCATTGATGCTATGGACTGGCCCACCCATTCCCCAGACCTGGAACATCATGTCTCGCTCCATGCACCAATGCCACGTTTCACTACAGACTGTCCAGAAGTTGGGGGATGCTTTATTCCAGGTGTGGGAGGAGATCCCTCAGAAGACTAATCGCCATCTAATCAGGAGCATGCCGAGGTGTTGTAGGGAGGTCATACAGGCATGTGGAGGCCAAACACACTACTAAGCCTCATTTTGACTTGTTTTAAGGACATTACATCAAAGTATTTAATAAGAATATGTGTCCACAACACATCCAATGCCTAGCAATGGACACATACACACAGACACTCCATTGAATAAGTATTGGATGCTTTGAAAACCTGTTTTTGATGGGTTTTCCCATAGGACTCAATGATCCTTTTACAGCCATGTTAGTTTAACTCTAACAAATCCCAAACACCAAATGGAAATTAGGCCTTTCTTTAACACCTGAAATATAGTCAACAATATGCCACAAAATGTGGCTAGCATAAATTCAATTGGGACACACAATACCTCAAATGCAAACATTTGAACCACCATGGAACCAAAACAATTAGTAAATCTAGTACACAAAAAGTTGCACTTGAAAATAAGAAGTACAGACCTTTAGTGATAAAATCACTAAAAGATCATCAAAAACATGCTTTCAACTTACCATTTAATATTCCTTCTCCTTTAAGACTTTTGACTCCCCCGGGCACAGGAATTCCATCAATATAAAACTCAATGAATCCATCATCTAATGTTATCAGGATATGTATCCAGACATTTTCTTCCAGAAATTTGGGAACACCAGCTTTAGCAAAATAAGTAGTGTTGGAACCATATGTCACATAATAAAGAAAGACCATAATGTAGGAGTTGTTTGTCTCTACTTTTACACCAAAATACATTGTGCCATTGTCATTATCTTTTGATACAATAAATCCATTAGTGTTGATAAGTGGTATGGTCCAAGCAGAGAAAGTAAAGTTTGTCAAGGTGTTATTTAAACTATCAAAAAACTGAGGCTCAATCATGCCAAAAGCACCTTCATCTCCATTGAAAAACAATGCATCCGTTCCACTGTGGTGTCGCCGCATATGAGTCTGTAGCTGCACCAAAGGTGAGAATGAAGCCAGCAGTATGAGGTCCAACATTGGAGGAAGACCAGCTTTAAAGGACTCAGAAACTATTTCCCAGCCAACTCGAACATCTCCAAAAGTGCCCTGATGTCTCCAGATTGAAAGGTTAGTTACATATCTCATGTCATCCACTGACAGCACATCTTCAGCTACTTCCCGATCCTGACTATCTGAATCAATAACAAAGACTCCAAATGGGTCATCATTGAAGGGGATCATAACCGTGACATTAAGGTTTGTTTCTGCCATTTGTCCTCCGGGACCTGGAAATCCACCTGTTAAACAACACATTACTTGTATAAGACGACATAGAAAATATTGAACAGTGTCATTTGAAAACTTAGAATAAAGAACTAAATTAATTGAAATATTGTTACATTTATAAAGACATAAGGATATTTCTAAACATAAAAGGTTGGTCAGACAAACATACATGCTGCTACCCTCTTTTAGATTTCTGGACATACAGTACTAAGGCATAACAGATATGAGAAGAATTGGAAAATTATATTAGACCAGCTCTCCAGTAAAGTTATTCATTGCAGGGATGAAACACCAGTGAACTCAAGGCCAAGATCAGTTTAAAGAGTACGGTATTTAGTGCACGATAATACATATACGATAACACAATCTAATATGATAGTATTTCTCCCCTGTTAATGGACAGCACTTACAGGGTGGAGGGCAGAACCTTTATAAATGCTGATATAAGGGTGCGTCTTTTCTTCTCCCTGCCCTCCCCCTAAGTGTTGTCTATGGAGTGATCAGAGCGAGACACTGGTTGCAGCTGTCCGCAGCAAGTTTTTCTCACAGAATGTCTGGACAGTGTATTATCAGGCCATTACCTTTATAAGATGCAGATTTTTCCCAGAATTTTTGGGACGAGTGTGTCTTATACAGCAAAAAAATAAGGTATTTAACATTTTCAGACTATAAGATAAATTCTCATGTTTTATGGTCCGAATAGGTAAAAAAACATTTTTTTTTCATCCCAACCATCCTGGGAGCAATAGCTCTGCATCCCAGGAGGCTTCAATTTGTTCCCTCCATCCAAGCCGAAAGGCCACTGCCAAGAGGGATATTTAAGCTGCATTAGCACTAGCAGTGACCATTCTCTGAACACACTGACCAACTTATGGAGAGACACATTTTACAATTAGATAGCATGAGTTGTGTATTTACATTTTTTCATTGCAATAAATTAATTTTGTGACACAGACTCATATCTCCTCCCATATGTAAATATCTGCTCATGGGTAAGTTGTTAAGTGCCAAATTGTAAAATGTGTCTCTTCATAAGTTGGTCAGCCTGTTCCGAGAATGAGTACTGCTAGTGTATAGAGACATGCTAAAGTTTCAGCCCTGACACTCTGCTGAAGTGAAGACCTCCCTCCTGGCACTGGTCTTTTGGCTGGAGGAATATAGAGTGAATACTGCATGGTTTAGTCCTGCCTACTGTGGGGGATCATTCTGTATATTCACTAGATATCTGAATGGCTGTGTCATTGTTTTTTGTTGTTTTGTTTTTCCTAATGTTGTCTCCAAAACTTTGGGGTGCATCTTATGGTCTTGTGTGTCTTACAGTGAGAAAAATACGGTATATAGAGTTGTATCATTAGAGTATTAAAAAGTTAAAAAAAGCACATTCCCAGTAGTAGGTACCTAAATATACTTATTGTATAATGTAAAAAAAATAAGCTTTCTGAGTATTTTTAGCTAATTTGTCCACTAAATTTTTTCATGTTTCTCATGTATTATACCATTATTAACATACCTACCTGAAATATTCACCAACTTTAAAATGTAAAACTCATTGAACTCTGGAATTCGATCAGGAATAGCATAGAGTATGATATATTTAAATTCTTCTCTATCATTAAACAAGACAGATCCCCGTGATTCATAAAATTCTTGGCCTGGTTGTAAGATGGAACCATTTTGAAAGATTTGCCAGTAGACAAGGACGCTGCCAAAATGACCTCGTTTTCTCATCACCCTGCAAACATAACATGGTAAATGTAATTAAAGACAAAATACAAACAAAAGACAAAAAGCAACTGTAAAGTGACAGTAATAGGGTGTATTATAAGAAACTGATTGGGGAATCTGACGTACATAATGTCTATGCCATTATGTATGGGAGTATAGCCCTCGTGACTTTAGCAGTCTTTTGTGGTAACAATAACCTTTATTATGATTATGATGAACCATTGCATTAAGTTGTTTTGGACCTTACATGATATGTTGATGAGTGAATGTTCTTCCTTCCTTTCAGGGAGGAATGTCTAGCACCTTTTGAGCACTGAGCACTTTCACTCGCCTGTTCTAAATATTCGATCAATATCTGCCTCCTGAGGAAGCCCTGTAGTATGGGTGAAACACGTCGAGGACTATACAATTACTGATCTGAAAACCTCTTCAGGCTTGAAATAATTGATTTTGAGATATATATATATATATATATATATATATATATATATATATATATATACACACACAGTATATATATATATACATGTGCTCAAACTTTGGACAATTTTTGTAAATGTTCTTTGTAACATGTTCCTACTTATTAATTTTCTTATTAATCTTATGTAATAAAGAGCTATATGCTATTTACATGCAGTCTTAGAACCACGTCTCTGTATTGAAGGTGTGCCTTAAAGTTCCTAGGTCTGGCCAATCCAACTTTGTAGGATCGACCAGGTGATTGAATTGTAAAATTTCTAGTAATAGGGTGTAGACCAACCACAACCAGGCTGATTTTCCCCCTTTTAGCAAAAATGACTACTTGGAACAGTTGTTCATAGCTCTTGACCAGCCTGTGAAATGTGTGACCACTACTTAATGCTGTGTTCCTTCATTGCATGATGTCTGTGATAAGTTAAGTTCTAGTATACAAAAAATTGCCTTTATTTTCACTATAAGCAAAAATCAAAATAATATCCACACATACCCCACATCCTGATACTACGGTACTGAGGAATCATAACACAGGATTCAAGACACAAAGGACTGAACAGGGATGTTCTGTGGATAGTCCAGAGAGTGTATTATGCATTCAGACCCCACCAGCCCTCCCTACAATATGATTACATCACATTTGTGTTCTCTAGAACTGAAGAGTAGTATATAAAAAATGGGAAACAGATAGGAAGATTCTGGGAGACAACTCAAGTTTAAGGAAAAATACCTCTTGCACAGGTAACAAGAGATTTGTTATCATTTTAAATATATACAGTTGTACTTTTACCCTGAACAATACCATTTCCACCACCATGCTTCACAATTGTTATATAATTTCTTCTCCTGAAGTGCTGTCTTCAATTTGAAATGACTATCTTTAATTCATTACCCCATAGCACATCTTGCTGAAGGCCTGTATTGCCTATATATTCTATGGCAAACTGAAGTCTTGCTTATATTTTCTTTTTCCTATCACATCAATACCTTGCAGGGATAAATTATTATCTTTATCAGCGCAAATGCACAGGTCTATCAATTTAACTTTTGGGGAATTATTTTAACATGAAAATATCAGATCTTGCATTTGCTGGACCAGGCAAGCATTAAAGATTTGAAATAACTTAAAAATCTATGACATTCATAGATAATTTTGTTTATAGTGGAATGAATGTTTAAATTAAATTAGTAATCTGCGGATCTTTGTACATCCATTGCGAGACTTAAAGCCACCCACAACCTTCTTTCATAGAGTGCTCTTGATCTTGGCTTCATGGTAGGGTGTCATCATGTCAATTTAATATCAAACAGTATATCATATGCTACAGAATATCTGATTTCCTTTAAAAACTTGGCATATTGAGCGCACTTAACATATTGACTATTGCAAAATCCTCTACACCTACCACTACCACTCCACCTATTAGGTGGAGTGGTAGTGGTACCACCATCTACCACTCCACCTATTAGATCCTTGGCTCTACAATTTATCACAATCCTTTGCCTTTTAATTACTTCACTGCTGTCCCACCAAAAATTTAACTTTATACACAAATACGCCTCTGACTACCTAGTTTTGTCTTCTTTTTTTTCAACAAATACTGTTCAGTGAACTTACTTGAATTGGTTTGTTGAACCTTCTTTTACAGTTTTATCAACTGGTTCAATGTGAAATATTCCATTAGGGTCATCATTGGCTTTGATAACTACTGTAGCATTTCCATTTCCACTGACAACTGTGTCTCCTTATAAATAAAACATGCAGCTTTTACAATATTATAGTATATTCCTTTATAACGAGATTAATTTCCTCCTATAGGCATTGTATATTAAAAATTAAAAAGTTACATTGTTACAAAATGAATTTAACAGCTGACCAAGATGACATGATTTCAGCCACTGGAATGGCCATACTGAAGTGATTGCACTCTCCGAATCCTAAGCAAAGCAAATAAAGTCACTTTACTTCCATGTTGTAGTAGAGCATGTAAATCTTGGTATAGGACAGGGGTGGGCAAAGTTTAGTTTAGCGTAAAAGTTTAGCGTAAAAGGTTCAGCGGGCCTGATTAATAGACTAATGAGGCTGAATATGGCCCTCACCCTTAGTTTGCCCATGTCTGGTCTAGGATTTGAAGACTATAGGCTGGAATACACGGCTCGATATATGAGCCCATAGAGAGATCTTGGCAGACAGCTTCCCCGATATCAGGAGCAAGCTGTCAGCCCTTCCTATACTTTCAATGGGGAACTGCGGGTTCCTATTCAAAGTATAGGATATCGAACAAGGTTTATCAACATTATCTATTGATCTCGCTCGGGAAAACAGCATACATGGGTCGATATTTCCCAGATTTCTGCACAGCACAGTGCCATGAGCACACACGGCGCTCGGCTGTGCAGAAATCTGGGAAAAAATTGACCCGTGTATTCCCAGCTTAACAAGGATTTTTCTGTGTCTCCTTATAAATAAAACATGCAGCTTTTACAATATTATAGTATATTCCTTTATAACAAGATTAATTTCCTCCTATAGGCATTGTATATTACAAATGTTACATTGTTACAAAATGAATTTAACAGCTGAAAAAAAGCATACACGGGTTGATTTTTCCCAGATTTCTGCACAGCACAGTGCCATGAGCGCGCACGGCGCTCAGCTGTGCAGAAATCTGGGAAAAATCAACCTGTGTATTCCCAGCTTAACAACGATTTTTCTGTGTTTTTTTAGGCCACACCATAATATGCTGGAATGTCATCATCATGATACAATTGTATGACCATCATGCATTGGGTCCAGCATAAAGGTAGTGTTTCACAGAACAGAATATGTGAACATAGATGTCTTGGTACAATCACCATCATTAGTTGGTATTGGATAAGCAGTCCAATCAACTTTCTATTACCCTATTTTAATGCTGAAATCACAAACCTGTAGCATTGAGAAGCAATAGGTAAAATAATTCATCTGTCTCTGGAACATCATCTTCATTTGTACGAACTGATACCGTTTGCATTCTTTGTCCGATACCAAACACCACAATTCCATCAGCAATATGAGAGAAATCACCATCCTTAGCACTGGCTGTACCACTGACAGTATTATAAGCAACAGAAGAGACGAAATCCACAGATCCATTACGCATTACTGTGAAGTTTGCCACCTGGCCTTCCTCAACCCATACCATGATCGGTTCTGAAATGTATTCAGGGTTCAAAGTTAGGCGTTGTTACATAAAATACTCAGTTATACATAACTCAAACATAAGAAAAGGTCCTGAATATCTTTTGATGCACAAGCCAAAAATATAAACTAGATAAGTTTCTGAACAAAATACAAAAAATAAATTAAATAATTAATTTTTTGAGAAAAGCCCTAGCTGCCATTTTATTTAAACTCTTCATGCATTCTAAAGCATTTTCTTCTCAGTATAATCTGAAATCAAGTTAGCATGCCTTCAACATTAGTTATTGCATCCTAAAACAGACCACCATTCGGCTAAAATATGTGTTTTTTATTGCTAGAAGTGCAATTGCAGCAGAAGTCAAAGTGGTCTGCCTATTCTTCTATACTATAAAGTATTAAGAAGTAAAGGTAGGCATACACGGACCTATTCCTGCCCGAACGACCGTCGTGCGCGTTCCCTACAACTGCACGGTGGACCGTGAATCAGGTGCGCCCACCTGGTCAGATGGGCCAGGATGGTCCGCGTGTTGGATCGCACGGTGATGGCAGATCCCATTTCTTTTAATCTATCGAGGCACAATAGGATGGTGTATTCCTACCTTTATGAATTTGTTTAGCTCACACTTTGTGAGAGAGAAAACAGAGAAGGGTGAATGTGAAGTCCTTCATTGGACCACCTCAACACCCCAATATCAGTACATATTAACACTGTGGGATTCTTCAAGGTTTTATAAAATAATAAAAAAAAAGATTTTTATAATTTCGAGGATTATTAGTGTGTATGTGCACTCCTCTGCCCAGTCCCACTTTGTGATGTTACAGTAGAGCTTTCTCTGTCTTGTGATATAATTGGGACTTCTTTTCCCTTGTGTAATACACTTCCCAAAGGAGTTGCCTTGTTTATCATTGCAGGTTTGGGCAGCTGTTCCTGACAAAGTTGTGGTGTACAAAAGACAAACAGTGCATACAGAAATATGTGATTCCTGTAGAGTGTAGGATAATTTTTATTATTAGGAAAATCAAATTACCTCCAAAGAAAACTGCATCGTCGTTTTTATTTATCATGAGAGTGGCTTTGGTAGTGTCCCCCAATCTTGCACCTCCCACTGGATTATATATCACTACTGAAAATATTTCCATCTCCTCTGGAATCTGAGAAAAAAGAGAAGAAACTGTTTGTATTGTTTTTGGATAAAGAAGGGATTGAACCCCTACCATTCATATTGCAATCTCTGTGGCATTGTGAAGTTCTCCATTCACTTTCTTCCCTGTAGACATAGCTTTTTGGAAGCAAATCTCTCAGATGTGTGGGAAATGTTCTCTTATATGAATGCCCTAATGCACTAATAAAAGTGCCACCATAGAAAGACTCACACTGTTGGTTACACTGGTTAGAAAACAACTGGAACTCTTCCCCAAAAAAGGAAAAGCCTGACATTATCTGTACTTTAATTTAAATAAACTCATCACTTTAGTTCATGGATTGTGTTTTAATTTGAACTTCCACAATAATGCCCCTGATATAATTAATGGCATACCTGTCAACATCATTGTGGCAGAACAAGGGACAAATACAGTATTTGGATCGTGGTTCTTCTGGGTTCCAAATGCAGGAAGTGCATAGTTCATAGGTATGATCATTTGTACTGAGTGTTGGCACTTATACAAAAGCTAGCCATACACGGGTCGATTATTTTGCAATTTGATCGTTAACTAGATTGTTTTTCAATCTCCTATTCAATTTAAAATCGATTCCTTTACGGAAATAGATTCCTTCTGTACATACTAGTGCGATTGACTAAAATTGCTGGCTAAACCAGCAAAATGACGCTACTTAATACCAGGGTCACTTCCTGTTCAAGTGCTTTTTCTTCCCCCACTCTGAAGCGGCTGCATTGGGAGGAGGTGCTAGAGGTGCTATTTCCTTACCCAGGCCTCAGGCAAAGATCTGGCAAAGATCTTCAATGCTGGGAGGAACCTTGAAGATGTGCAGTGTAAGTGATGTTCTGCCATGACCTTGAGGGTCTATCCCTGGGTCCTCCTAAGTGGGATTATTCAGCAGCCAGCTAGGTGAGAGTTAAAAGGAACCTCTCCACGCTGTCCTGTCATGCAGTCACACGAGATGGGTAAAACCCTCAAACTCCTTAATTTGAGTAAGATACCAGACACAGGTAAACAAGAATATTTGAAGAGCTAATGATGATATATGCTATGGGTATCCTGACAATATCCTATACCAGTGATGGCAAAGCTTTTAGAGACCGAGTGTCCAACTGTAACCCCAAACCCGCTTATTTATCTCTTATAAACCTTAATTACATATACACAAATCCAACTTGATGTAAAGAAACTACAACTGCAAGCATTACATTCTGCCAGTTGCTAAAGGACGACACTACCCAGCATGCCCTTCAGCCTTTTCTAGCTATTGTAGAACTACAACTTCTAACCTGTGAGAATTCTTCTCTTATCAATTTGTTTTCTACACACTCACACACATAACACACTCTCGCTTACACACACACCTTTTTCTCTGCTTACTGCTTGCCCCTCTCTGGGCTTCTGGCTAGCAGTGCTAGTGGAGGGTATGGGGTGCTGTGTGCAAAGGTAAAGAGGGGAAGAAAACTGACAGCGCTGAGAGCCAATGGGCTGCATTTCTTTCCTCCATCAGCCTGTGTGCTGGCTGACAGCTTCCATGCCCACAGAGAGGGCTCCGCGTGCCACCTCTGGCACCGGTGCCATAGGTTCGCCATCACTTTTTCAATACCCTATTTCCCAATATTACAAGCTATTTTTTTCAGTAACTTATATACAGCAGTAAATCTCCCAAAAATGATCCATTTATCCAAGCCTTAATAAAAATATTCAATATAGTTTCATATACACTTACCTCATCGTGTGTAGATGAAACAGATATCGTTTTAAATTTTTCCTGATCTTTAAACTGAATGATGCCATATGTAGGAGATATATCACTTGTGTAATTGGGGTTTATTGTCCAACTAACATTTATGTTTCCAAAACTTCCTTGTCTTCTTATTAACTCAAATGTAGCTAGAAGAGAAAAACAAATGACCCACACACACACATTTATATATATATATATATATATATATATATAAGACATATTTTTAATTTCATTAATATTTTGCATTGTTATGAAAAATTATGTGACACAGGCGAATCGTTCATCCAAAGTGTAAATAGCTGCTCATTGGTACATTGTTAGTGCCAGATTGTAAAATGTGTCTTTCCATAAGTAGTCAGTGGGTTCAGAGAATGGATACTGCTAGTATATAGACACACAAGTTTGCTCACTCTGCTTGAACTAAGACCTCCCTTCTGGCACTAGCTGTTTAACTTAACCGGAGGGCATAGAACAAAGCCTTGCCTCCTGACACTGGCCGCTTGGTTCTAGGAATATAGAGTAAATACTGCATGGCCCAGCAAAGCCTACTATGCTGGAACATTCTGTATATTCACTTTATGTGAATGGCTGTGTTTCTGGCTCTTTATTTTCTTATATTTTCTCCTAAACAATGCAGTTTGTCTTATGGTCCGCTGCATCTTATAGTGCAAAAAAATATGGTAGGTATTAACATGGCAAACATTTAAGGCAGATGTTGACATGCAATAATTATATTTACTAATACATATTTCTACCAAATGAATGCCATTATATACATTCAACTCTGTATTTTTACTTTTCTTTCAGCATTTATACTTTAATTCACAACTAGAAAGCAGTTTCTTCATATATTCTTAAATGGTGATTCAGACTTACCTAAATAAATGCAATTTTTCAAAAACTAGAATGGGCAAGTCTCCCTTGTCACTGCTTATGTTAATTTAGCAAAATCCCCAAAAATGAATTTTTGTAAATGTATACTGTTGCCAAATCTGTTATAAATGTCAGTGTCTATATAATTATAATATTAATAATAATAATAATAATAATACTATAACAAACTCTATTCCAATTTATTTGGTAAAAACAATTGTTTCTACATACTACTTATATGAAAGTGAATAAAACCCTTTAAGGGTTACCATAGTTAATGTTATCTCCTTTGCTTTCATTTATGATTTGTACCAATCCTGTAGTAACAAATTCAATAACTCCATGGGGATCATCATTCTTTAAAATAGTTATGTTAACTCTTGTAGCATCTCCCAACGTGATAGGGAACTCTCCTTGGGGGCTGAGAACCACAGAGTACATCTCATCCAGCTGAGAAAACATAAAGACATAATGTCACAATAAATGGCAAAAATCTTTGTGTTGATTTAGTTCTGGGGACAAACAAGAAAAACTCATTTGGAATATATGTGTACATATCTGTCTTTTGTGAAAAAAGGTTCATTTTATGTAAAAAGAAATGTCATTGCAACTAAGAAATGGCATGACATTTCTATATTACTAAATCTGCATGACTGGACAAGCAATATATACAACCCCTATTTATTCAACATAGTTTATGTGGCTCCCCCACCCAACTCCAATGGTTAAATGCGTATGTGTACTTATCTTGTGCTCTCAGTGGCTCCTCTTCTAGACAGCTTATGATGAAGCCTCCTTTAGCAGCTTTGAGTGGCATGTTCTGACTCTGTGATATCACTCACAATGCAGTTCTTTCTGTTCTGCATTGTACAAGGGAGACATGACTAGGCCACACACAAACTGAAGGAGCAAGTGATCTGAAAAAAAAAATCTCTCTATCACCCTGTAGTGGGGACCTCTCTCAGGTCACTACAGGAAAGGAGGCACCAAGCATCGAAGCTGGGAGAGCTTAGTTCAAATGTTGCCGTTTGTCCCCCAGACACTAGAGGGGGGTCCAGCGTAAAGGCTATGAAGACCTTTCTATCCATTAGATGGTTGAATTTTTTTGACTTGATAACTTTGTGAGCTGATTGCAAAGTCTGTGAAATTGGTATCATCACTAAAATTGCAATAATCACCAAAAAATGTAAAGAAGGGTTGTGGGAACATTTGAAAAAAAAAAGTTTTGCTCTAGCACATGTAGTTTTTGCATAAATTTAGCTCAATTTTGACTTGACTTTGAACTTAATTTGTGCAAAAACTATTTGTTTTTCTGGAGTATACTATACATTTATAGTATTCTATACATCACCAGCAGGTTTGGTGATGATAACATGTTCAGGGGCCTTGCAATTAACTTGAAATAGTTGAAATGGTCGACTTTTTGAAAAACATTTTGACCATCTATACCGTCCATAAGGGAATCACTCGGTAATCAGGTTAGAGAGGAGGAAGGCAGTGTGAGAGTCTGTCTCCAGTCTCCCTGTGATCTGTATCTTCCCAGAAGGAGCCAGAAAGTGGCTCCCGGGTGGAACAACCTGTGTACAGTGTACAGAACTGTGCCGATTGCCTTTTGGTCACAGTCACAGCTGTGCCAAGATAAAGTGAGTTGGATTCCACCCACCGGAGTGGAGAGTTAAGTGAGAGCCCAGGAGCAGGAAACAGCCTGGCCCGGGTGGATTACGGGAGAATCCTAAGTTGCCTTCACAGATGGTTTGCTGTTGTGCCTAAGGTTTGGGCTCAGGACTGTTCTAGCATATTGGCTTGCCACCGCTGTGTTGCAGTATGGAGCAACTTTATACTTTATAAATTTGTTACAAGTTGTTGTGCTTTACGTTGAATAAAGTACAAGTTGCATTAAATTGGTTCTTCGAGTGGTTCCTTGTTCACTACCTGACACCTGCCCGATACAATCCCAAGACATTAAAAAACATTTAACTTTTGCAGTGGGGTAGAGAACCTCTGCAAGGGTTAATAAAACTTTTCACTGTATCTTAAGC
>CM070032.1:38689454-38717487 GCA_036250615.1 Ptychadena robeensis | reverse complement strand
CTGCACCTCAGTGAACCGCCAGGGAGGTTAAAAAACGATCGCTGGATAATTGGTACGTGTATGCCCAGCTTAAGAGGTTATTTTTTTAGTATGTTCTTTGGATTTATGATAATTTTCTGTCTCAGTGTCCATTCTCACCCAGACAAACAAAAAAGGTGAATCTGCCAGACAGGACACAAACAAAAATCTGTAATAAAAAAAAAAACCCTTTTCACACTGCACGGATAAAATAAAAACTCCAAAAAGTTGGCATAAAATAAATGTTGATATTAGAAAAGCTAGCCATACACGTTTATATCACTGTTCATTTTGCTGGCAATCGATCACAGTGTGGTGACGGCAAAACAAACGGCAATCAACATGTGCTTCACTGACACATCGATTCCCACTTGATACTTTATATGGGGACCCTGGTCCCCGTACAAAGTATTTGGATCGAACAGGGATTTAACATCTTGACGGATCCCTATTTGACCTGTTCCTTGCGTGATTTTGACCTTTTCAGGTTGATTGCTCAAGGTGGGGAGTAGTAATGGCTGAAAAATGGCCACGACCATTTAGAAAAGTCCGGCATCTGCCTGTTCGTGGGGAATTTGAAACCGAAAAACCAGAAGTGACGTCCTTATACTTCGTTCCTTATACTGATTACTGGACGTGACATCACTTCTGGTGTTTTCGATTTCTCGCTAGAGACTGGGAAGAAAATTTGATTCCCCATAGATTGATCAATGATCGATCTGCAAGACTGCGCACACAGACCGATCTTTGGTATATCTTTGGCATATCTATACCTGCATGGGGTGCTTCAGACACTTTAAAGTAGTTGTATAATGTCCTTTCAAGAACTGACAGCTATGGTATCCTGATAAGGATGATTGGTGGTGGCATTGGAACCACCATAGCAGCCATAGCAGCTGCTGCGGGGAATCTCGACCAGCTCTTATATCGAGACGTGTATTCCTGGCTTAACACTGATGTGTTAGTGATCATTTATCCAAACAACATGATGCATGCTGAACCCCATACTGCTTTGAAACTAGAGGGGAGTGTATGAAAATGTTTTTTTGAACAAATCATTTTAAAGGAAACATATCAATTGGATTACTCCAAAAACACATACCTGTCCAAAGATATGATGACAGTTTCATTAAGTTCAGGTATGTCATCAGCTTTAATTGTGATGTTAATTACTGTGTCACTTTGTCCAGAGAGAAAGATTACAGAACCATTAAAAGGACTTAGGTCATTGAAAGTGATGGCATTTGCATTGGGACCAGAAGGTCTCAGACTCCAGTACACTACTGCATCTTCTCCAGTGCCATCACGATGAAGAGCAATTGATACCTAAGAGGTAAGGGAAATAGGACAGCACATATTTAAGTTTTAAGCTAATGCTTATGTGAAATATATGTTGCTGCTTAAAATTTTTATAAAATTGTTAAGGGTACAAAAATAAAGAAGGGTAAGGGACACAACATACAACATAAATTAAAAACACATAAAAAAATTTATTGTAGTTTACACAAACCTTAGTAATATAAAAAAAAAATAACATGTTACAAACAACATAACACAACTAGTACCATTAGATGTTTACTGTAGCTACTTCTTTGGCTTCAGTTCCTACTAACCCAACCTTTTGAAGCTATGGAGTGTTTTTCTAATTTTCTGTTATCTGTAAAGGGTTAAGGTACTCATACACGTGTAGATAGCTGCTCGATCGCATGGTCACCCCTGTAGGTAGGAACGGACATGTCCATAAATCCCGGTCGATCGTGGATGGGGACCACACAGCCCCAAAAAAGCCAGCACTGCCAGACACAGGAAAGAGGGTGGGACCGAGCACTGGCTGCTGTGCACAATAGGGGGGAGCCCCCCTCCTTGCAGGCTTTCTGTGTCCCCCTCTCAGCTCTGCCTGTCAGCAGCTTCCAGACGGTGTTTTGAGATATTTTGCTAAATATCATGGGCAGGAAAATATTTAGTACACATGACCAGGGTCCCCATCAAATGACAATCGATGTGCAAAGTGATTCGCCATTCAATCAACCAGCGACCGAGTGCAGCATGATGACGCCACCATGCTGTGATTAATCGCGGGTTGATCGAATGGGTATCGATCTGTGTATGGGGGGCTTTAGGGGTTTCTGTCACATTGCTTGTGCTCACTTAGGCAAATACTTGGGCAAACATTATAAAACCCTAAAATTGCTTTAGATATAATTTACAATAATGAGTATTTTTCATATTGTAAATTGTTATTACTACAAGCAGTAAAAGAACCAGACATTTTCCAATCTGTCCTGCTGTACAGAATGCTGTATTGCCAAATGAATAATGCAGAGGAGGTATATGAACTGTTGTGTAACCCAGAATTTTCATTTGTTTAAATACACAAAATAGATTCGTTTTATTGATCATTTTTAAATGTCTTTTCCTGATTCATCATAATTTCACTATTTCTGCTGAGTATGACGTGGCCATACACTGTTCACTATGTCGATTTTCCAATATATTTAATTACATCAAACATAAAAGTAATCTGTGATCGGACATGTTGATAAATTTCAGTTGAGCGTACAAGTCTCTGAAGGGTCGTCTAGGCATTTAGATGGATTTGTATCTGATTATATTATGGAGCGTGTCTCTAGGCCTTTTTTAAGGAGTCAATCTGTATTAATCAAACCCTGGAAAAATCGAACCCTATATGGGCACATTAAGCCCCTAGTTTCTTCATTTCCTCCCAAATACTTCTATGGTTAAGATAACAGATAGACACCCTGCATTTTGCTGTAGAATTTGTAGAGTGTTGTATCATGTGAGCCAATGATGAATATAGAGATTTTGGAGTTTAAGTGATCCCCTTTTTTGGCTAACTGATGTCATTAGAGAAGCAAGCTTTCGGGATATCGCAGATCCCTTCTTCAGGCTAATACAATTCTGGTTTTAGAAGCTCACATGTATACACAAAGCTACAAGGTCATAAATATTGTAACAAAAACTGTTTTCTCTTGACACAATTGACTGATTCAGGTGAGAGTGATGGTTTGGTGGAGATAGTGATCAGAGTTAAGGTAGGAATACACGGGTCGATTTTTTCCTGATTCTTGCACAGCCGAGCGTCAAGCACGCTCACGGCACCGAGCTGTGCAGGAATCTAGGAAAAAATCAACCTGCGTATGCTGTTTCCATCAATGGATCTCGCTCAGCCGAAAAGGTTACCAACATGTTGGTAAACCTTGTTCGATATTCTACACTTTGAATAGGGAACCGCAGTTCCCCATTCAAAATGTAGACGGGCTGACTGCTGGCTCCCGATATCGGGGAAGCCAGGCAGAAGCGTGATGACGTCATCACGCTACTGCTGAGATCTGTCTGTCGGCTCAAAAATAGAGCCGTGTATTCCAGCCTTTTGGTTCCCCATACATCTTTAGATTTCTCTGTCAGATTTCCGTTAGATCTCCTTTTGTTTTACCAAAACCATGTAATATGAGGGACTTTCTAAACCATCAAGTCTACCTGTGTTCAATCGCAGAGGACCTGGCCCTACATAGTTGTTGGTAGATCTTAAGGATATCTGACAGAGGCATCTAAAAGCTGTATGGTCAGCTTTAAGCCCTACACCTTAAGATCGATCCATACAATCTCCATTAGTTCTACCAACAACTGTGTAGTACAGTGGCCTCCCTGATAGAATACATAGTGATTGGAAGGATTACATGGTTTTGGTAGAAGAAAAGTTGATTGTAAAGAATTTGTATGGAAAGATTATAAGGTGTATGGGGGCCATACGGAAGAGTTATTGGGGTTATAGATAGTGATGAGCGGCATAGGCAATATTCGAATTAGCGTTTTTTTCGTGATTAATTCTACTAATATTGGAAAAGATATTTGCGAATATTCGCATTTGCCACATGAATGGTGGCATGCGGTATTTATTTTCGCATTGCGAATATATATTCGCAATCCATGGCCATGAGCATCCCAATGCAGAATATCGCGAATATAAGAAATTGCGAATATCATCTGCCATATTCGCCAAATTTGCAAATTCTCGAATAGCCAATATTCACCAAATATATTTGCAATTCCAATATTCGAGCTCAACACTAGTTATAGAGTTAAAGAAGTCCAGACATAATATTCACCTACCTTAACAATTAAAATGTCAGTTGACTAAAGATGCCATGAAATACTCATAATACAGTTGTTTTTGAAGAAACCTAGATACCAATGTGTGTAGTAAATTATCAAAGCTACAGGATAAGGATGCTAGACACACTAGTTGTTCCAAGATGAAGGGTTCCTTACAGTTTTGGGAAGAAGAGAAAGGGTTTTGTTGTCTGTGGTTAGAATTATAGTAAGAGTTATAGTATGATCAATATCATAAATCAAATTGTTTGTAACAACCAAAGCATTGTATATAGTTCACAGATATTGGTTCATCCTCCAGTTAACACAGACATTTGGACATTTGCTTACCACTTCAGAGGAAGCATTCTCAGGCTCTGAAACGATGATTGGACGATTAGATGTGAAGCCAATTTCTCCATTAGCAATGTCTGAAGTAACTGTCAATGTCACGTTCTGGAGAGCACCAATTCTGGGGCTTATAGGTGATACTAAGGGGATGGGTCTCAGCAACTCACAGGACTCAAGCTGAAATATGAAATAATTTACATTACATTGAGTATTTAAGATGTTACATAATACATAAAGGAAAGAGACACATTCTATGTACTTCTTTGTGCGCAATGTAAAATGTTTTGGAAGTTTTTCAAAATCCCTTGTACTAAGCTGTGTAGTACAACAAAAGTCTGGGTTTGCTTGTTAACACTTTGGTCTTTTTTCCCAGTACATTGATCTTTTAGTCTGTTTGTCCAAGCAAGGAAAGCTGATGTATAAAGAAAACTTCTAATATAAATAAAGGGTCACTTTTCTCTGTACAAGTTAAAGTAAGGCCTTTCTGGGAATGCTGCCAACAACCAGAAGAATCACACATCAAGAATTGCCCAAAAGATGCCAACCTGCTCTTTCTTTGGCACATGGATTTTCTTTTCATAAGGGAAATACATTCCGCAAAAGCCTTTTGTTTGGACAAACTGCTTTGTTGTTTTTGTTGGTTAGTTCTTGTACATTTTTGTATTGCTTGCGAATCAACTTGAATGCTTAAGTTTGCCGAACTCTTTGCTGGATATCAATGAACAATGTAGTCAGCTGAACCGTTCTACTTCTAATAAATACATACACACATAAATACTGTATATATTACATACATAAACGTATTCTGCTTGGCTAACAGGCAAAAATGGTGATCCGATTCAGTAAGGTCGAGTTTATAGGCTAAATACTCTAACATGTCCACAAACATAACTCAATGCCAAGGTAATTTCTATATTTATCTTTGTATCCTTTTTTCTATGGAAAATCATATCTAAATGGCAGCTAATCATAAACAATTTTTACCAATATGTACCTCCACAGCTGTCAACAAACTCAACCAAGCACCACAAATAATACCCAATTAAAAAATGAATACAGACTGAGCATGTCTTCCACATGCATCATTGCTGGCACTACAAACCAAAAGTGGCACAAATTGGTACTGAGGCATGTGTTTAACTTTTTAACCCACTTTAGCCGGGGAGCTTGAGGACTTGGGACATCTATATCGGTGATGTTATCAGGAGCATCAGTGCCGCTCGTGCTTTTGCCTTGAAAGGCAATAGGCATCCCAAGAAGCAACCGTGAAGAGGTGATCCCTGGCTGGCATCTATGGAGGGTGCCGCTGGATTAACTGGAGCAGGTAAGTCACCCCAAGAGTGGCTCAGGGTTACCAATTTTTGCTGTAAAGACTTATCCCAAACCAAACTCGGGAAACCTGCATGAGAGGTTAAAGCAATCTCTCAAAGACAGCCTGCACTAAACACATTCTTAAAAACATTAACCTCCCTAGCGCACTGCTGAGGTCCAGATTTCTGCACCAAAAGCGCACCATAGACTCTAATGGAATTTTTTTATGTTGTAGGCCTGTAACTTCCCAAAATATGTCCATACAAGGGTCTAGTAGACATCCTGACTATAATAGTGTTTGAAACAAACAATTATGTACCAAACAAAATTTCAAAACAGTATGTATTTATATTTGTATTTTGTTTATAATAAAAAATGCTATTCAATTGGAAATGTGTTTTGTGTTCTTTATTACTTTGAATTGTATTGAATTGCAGTTATATAGTTATCACTGTATCCAGTAAAATTACATTTGGCCCCTTCTCTCCCCTGGTGTGATATACCTGGTGCCACTAAATACCTGTTTAACTGTAAAAAAAATTACTGCTGAGAATATATCCTGAATTAGTTTTACATCTTAAATAATAATAATAATTATTATTATTATTACTATTAAGATGTGACTTAATCTCCCTAGCCTTCTGCCTATACCGCGCCGTTTTTAACCAAGTATACTGCATAAAATTCCCACCATCCCCCCACCCCTGCCAACAGCGTCGGCGTCATAAATGAAGCCGGCCTTGTGGGCTGGAAAGCCAAAGCCACTGCATTAACATGGAGGTCTATGTCGCGCCCCACCCCCTTTAGCATCACCGTGCACAACCCCGAAATGTCAATCCTCAGTCCTCATCCAAAGTAATGGAGCTCAAACCAAGAAATACCGACATATTGGATCCCTGTTTGATCTGTATTTTCTTGGAGTGGGTGGACTGCATTCAATTCCCGAATGATCGAACGAAAGATTGTGCCGTGTATAGCCGGGTTAACATGTAACTATGTGTACAGGATTTCATCATACAGTTAATTTATGTGAAACCATATTGAACTTAACCTCACTAGCGCACTGCTCAGGTCCAGATTTCTGTACCAAAAGTGCACCATGGACTCTAATGGAATTTTTTTTTAATGTTGTAGGCCTGTAACTTCCCAAAATATGTCTGTACAAAGGTCTAATGGACATCCTGAATATAGTATTGTTTGAAACACACAATTATCAAAAAAATGAATTAAAGGTATCATCTGAATGATAAAATCTCTAAAATGCTTCTTTTGTGTGATAGATTTCAAAACAGTGTGTATTTATATTTATGTTTTGTTAATAATAACATTTTTATTACAATTGAATTTTTTTTATTTTTTTTTACTTTGAATTGTATTGGATACGCCAGGGGAGGGAGGGTTAACTTCAAAGGGAACATCTGGTCTTCTGCATGTTTCTCGAGCAATTTACATTTGAATCTCCGCCCCCCCCCCATAATCACGTCACTCGGGGGGACATCGGCTTCAGTGAAGAAGCCTGTACAGAAAATCTTAGCCACTGGGAAAGATGACAGTGATCTTCGCAGGACGGCACCATCTCATCCATCAGAATATATTTATTAACCTTCCTAGCGCACTGCTGAGGTCCAGATTTCTGTACCAAAAGTACACCATAGACTTCAATGGTAAATTTTTCTTTATGTTGTAGGCATGTAACTTCCCGAAATATGTCTGTACAAGGGTCTAATAGACATCCTGAATATAATAATGTTTGAAACAAACAATTATGTAAAATAAAAAAAAATAAATTTAAATAAATTTTATGAAAAAACACAAAAATCAGGGCACAAAACTTTGCTGCTATGTTCTAAATCTCGCCCAAATAAAGTCTCTGGTGCCCCAGATGTGCCCATTTGCAGTTAACCCTCTCTAACCTGGTGTGATGGATGTGGTAAAATCACACCAGGTTAGAGAGGGTTACTGCATATGGACACATCTGGGGCACAGAGACTTTTTATTTGGGCGAGATTTAGTACATAGATGCACTTTGAAATCAGTTTTCTACATAGAAAACAGATTTCATGCACTGTACTTTCAAATCTCCCGCCGCCTCCCCGATGTGACATCATCACGTCACTCGGAGGGGGGGGGGGGGGGGGGGGGGGGGGAGAAGAAACGGAGGCATGCTGGCAGCCTTGTCACATCAGGGACACCGGGACAGCGCAGAACTGTGAGTATGCGCTCCCGGTGCCCCGATGTGTACTGGACAGCAGCATCTCGTCCAGTGCTATAGTAGCAGTAGCAGCGCTGGAGGAGATGCTGCCATCCTGACCGCTAGGGCAGTTAATTAATGAGAAGCTATTAGGGCCCTTTCACACTATATTCATTTTTTGAAGACATGTATTTTTTATAGGCATGCGTTTTTCACATTACATCTGTGTTTTTGATCAATGACAAATGCAGGAAAAGTTCATCACTAATGCATACAGCATGGAGTTTTAAAAAACGCATGTGGAAACGCTGCATTTTTAAAAACGCAACGCTTGCAGTGTGAATGGTAACATTAGATGTCTATGTCACGCATGTGGTAAAAAAAAAACGTACATGTTTTTAAAACGCAACGCATATAGTGTGAAAGGGGCCTCATAAATATTACCCTTGACACTGCAATACAAACAATGAAAATTGTTTTTCTACATTGCTTCTTACAACTATGACAAATGATATATATTAAATGATTATAACCTCTATCTATTGTTTATCATGTTTAATTAAAAAATTATGAGCTTTCCTAACCTTGGTTTTGATTGCCAAACTTGAGCAAACATTATCATGACTGTACCTGCACATAAAAATGAGCTCCATTTTGAAGGAAGGCATCACTCCTTATAGACAGATTTACAGTAATAAGTGAGTTATTTTCCATAAACGTGACACTGTTTTTCAATGACACATTCAGAACTCCTTCTTTTGCTCTCTCACGATCCAATGGACCAGCTGGGATATACATTGCACTATAAATCAATTTCAAGTCTCCTTTGGTTCCACCATGTCTCACAAAACTCAAGGTCAGATATCGCCCTTGCCGAGTGCTCACAATTTTCTGCCTTTCCATAGCATGAAATTGAATTAACCCATACACATCATCACTGTCTTGAATATAGAATACAAGCTGCAATACAGAAATTGTAAAGGTTACATTATAATACAGATTGAGTCTCCAAAGCAAAAGTTATTTTCTAGATCTTTTGTTTGTGGCAAAACGTCAATATAAAACCTTAGACAAATATGTTCAAATGATCTTCCCATAATCCCTTGCACAGTTGAAATGAGGCAAAGTGCAAGGTTATTCACTGAGCCTGAGAGGCTTTACTGAACTGTGTTTAAGCCAGTGGTTCTCAAACTGGGGGGTGTGACAGTATTCCAGGGGGGTGTGGGCCCTCATTCTTAACCTGTGTTTGAATAGGGAGGGGGGCTCTATAATGTTCCTGAATAGAAAAAGGGGGCCCTGCAGGGAAAATTGGGAACCACTGGTTTAAGCGCTCAATGGTCAAGGGACTTTGATAAAGATTGGACATTTTTATATACAATGTGGAAAAGAGCTCATTTAAAGTATATTTATAACCAGGGGTGCACATAAGTGGTACTCTGCTACTCAAAAGGGGCCAAAAACTAGCTATGTGTACCTGTATTATGGTTACAAAACTCATATGCGTACTAACATTTTGGAGGCCCTCCTTGTCTGGGCAGCCGTAGCTGGCTTAATAACAAACCACTGAGACTACCTGCAGTCCAAATGTTAACCTTTCAAAGTCATATTCCAGCTGTCACACAGTGCTTTGCTCTTGTCACATTTTACCCTTACATATGCCTTCTCTGACTTTCATCCCCAGATCTCTAACACCCTTAGAAGTCCAATCTTTTTTTTTGGATTACTCATTTACATTCCCAATTTCACACCCCTAACTGCACCCTTTCATAGTTATTCATATTAACCTGCCATTATCCAAGTGACAAATTGTAAACATTTAACATTTAGCTGCGGCCATCCAGACACAGAGTACCTCCAAGTTGTTAGTACGCATATGAGCTTTGTAACAATAATGCAGGTACGCAGAGCTAGTTTTTGGCCCCTTTTGAGTACCAGAGTATCACTTATGTGCACCCCTGTGTCTTATGCGGAGGACAAACCCAAAAAAATTCAGTTAAATTTACTTTCTTTTTTTAGAAGTATTGTAGTATGTTGAATACAGTTTACATACATAGTTGCCTGAATAAATGACTTTAGCTAATTGATCCCTTCAAGCACTGATTTTACCTTCTTTGTCCACCCTGAGTTACACATTCCTTACTTCCTCAAGTCAGTGGTATTTCCTTCCACCTGTGTACAATCTTATATACTGCTTCAGGCTGTGTGATATCTCACCAACTTTCTTCGTTCTTCACTACTTCGGTGATAAAGTCCTATGACCTACTTCTTTCAACTTGTGTAACATTTCACCTACTTTCTTTGACAAGTGCAACATCATGCCTACTTGTTTTACCTTACATGATATCTTCCCTATTTCTTTCAAGCTGAACCTTATCAGAACTTTTCTTATATTTCACTCTTCGTACATTTTTACTCCCTTAAACTGGTATGACATGAAACATGAGTCAATGTGACATGCTTTCACATTCACTAAATATTTGCAACATCTTACCTTTTTCTTTTAATCTATTGGTTCCTAAATTAGGGCGCAGGCACCCTAGGGGTGGCACGGAGGTATTCAAGGGGGGGGGGCAGTCGATGTGGCACTCGGAGCACTCTGTGTAATCACTTGAGGACAACTTGAGGGAGGGGAGTGGGATTTCTCTTCTCCCTCTGCAGATTGAAGACAGTCCTCCCACCCTCCCCTACCACTGGCAGCCAATCAGATAAGCCTGAGGGATGGACAAGAGGGAAGCCAACCATGGAGGAACTAGCTTCAGACATTGTGTAATGTGTTTTCTCTGTGCGCTGCTTTGCACGTTACTGTACATGAAACTTCCTATTCAAACCTGTGTACCTATTGTTACTTAAGCCATTCTGTGTTGCAGTACTGCAACACAAATGTGCCTAGTGTGAAATGGCCCTTAATCTGAACTTGTGTAGTTGAAATATGGAGGGGGGCTCAATAATCTAAAAAAGGGGGGCCATGCAGGAAATGTTCGGAAACCTTTGCTGTAATCTATGTGACACCTTGTCTACCATGTTAACTATGTTAGTTACAAAAAAAACTGTTTTAAAAAGAACAAACCTCTGTGGGCGTGCCAACCTCAGCGCCACCTTGAACAGTATTGGATAAAATCTGTAAAAGATAAGCTTCAGCCTCCTCTGGCTCGTCATCTGCCACCACAGTAAGGGCAATTGCTGCCATCATTTCCCCCTGAGAGAATCGGAGGACTCCAGAGTCAGGCGTGATATCGGCAGTGACAGGTGAGGAATCGTTGCTATTTCGTTTAATGATCCAGCTTACTGAGACATTTCCATGTGTTCCTCCATTCCTCACTATGGTTATTCCTTCATATCTAAGAATTGAGAATGAGCATAGCATATAATTAAAACCAGTATAAAAGGCTCCTGGGTGATAAATCTTGTCACATTGCATCCCTGCTATTGTGATTTTCTTTATTCATTTGTGCCAATAACACAGAAAGTGAGTAAAAAACAAATTTAGAAGTGTGACCAGAACAGGAGATGAGGAAAATCTTGCAGTGAGATTACTATATTTGACAATTTTATTGTTTTGTAGAAATTGTCTGAAATTTTAAGTTGTATCCATAGAAACGGACGCTAACAGAAAAACTTTCATGGCCCACATATGGCAAAAGAATCACAGGGGTTTAACCCATTCTAAGAACAAAGTGAGTGAGTAAAAAGTGCTTCCCACTCGCATGAACAAACCCCTATGAAGGTAAATAAAGGCATAACAAAGCACATCTAAAGCCGGCCATAGACGTCTCGATCCATGGCCGTCTTGTAGCAGACTTATTACAGCGTGGTGACGTCACCACTCTTTGAGGAGTCGGCTATAGAACTGACAGGAATCCCGTGTGCTCCACCAACACACGCAATTCCTGTCAAATTGTAGCCAATTAACTTGGAGGGGGAGGAGACATTACTCTTAACCATTGGCTGCCTTATTCAGTGTTTCCCCAACAAGAAGACATTGTCTTATATTAATTTTAGGTGCAAAAAATTCACTGGGTCTTATTTTCAAGTAGGTTCTATTTTACTAAGTAATAATAAGCTAAATGGGTACATTGTGTTTCATGTAGAATTTGTTTAATGTATTATATAGAATGGCCACAGGATGACACTGCTGTTTAATGTTTTTTTTACAGCTTCTCTGAGCTCGGGCTTTAGGATGTTTTTCTACTTTACTTTGCTGGGTTAACAGGGTTGACTGGGTTGACAGGATACAGAAGTTTTTAATCTGAGTAGGTCTAAAGCTAGTCATACACTGTTCGTTTCTCTCTCGATAGATGAGGGGCAGACTCAGAGGATACCTCTGAGGATTGCCTGGCACCCTCTGTGTACTGCCAGCACTGCACAATGTGTATACTCTAACTCAAGAACCTGAGGGTGCTTTCTGGGCTGCTGACAGGATACAGAAGTTTTTAATCTGAGTAGGTCTAAAGCTAGTCATACACTGTTCGTTTCTCCCTCGATAGATGAGGGGCAGACTCAGAATATACCTCTAAGGATTGCCTGGCACCCTCTGTGTACTGCCGTCCCCATCCCAAGTAATGGGATTGGCCGGGAATTTACCATGATGTCCAATCACCGTGCAATCCGTCCTGCGGAAGATTCCTGATCTATCTCACCAGGTGGACGCAACTGATTTTCATCTGGGCGATTGGAAGGAAAGCGCGTGGTGGTCAATCGGTCGAAAATCGAGCAGGAATCTGCTCGTGTATGGCTACCTTTTTTTTGACAAGGAGCACAGGGGCAAATGCAGCTAGATCTTACTTCAGGGGTAGGTCTTACTTTTGGGGAAACACAGTCCTTAGATACATCTTTCACCTCACTTTCCTCACATAGTTATCCTTAAAAGTCACACCGTTACAGTTAAGTTATCTGAGAACTGAAATTGAGTTTAATACACATGATGTTTAGTTATTCTGAACCCCTAGAAGCCTTACCTTGATACCTGGTCTTCATTAATAATTAGCATCTGAGCATAAATGGCACTGTTAATAGATAAAACTCCATAAGGTTTGTCATTAGGTTCGATGGTAACGTGGACAACACTCGGATGTTGTAATACAGCATCGCCTTGTAAGGTGTCTTCCATTAACACAATCTGAAAGGACTCTGCTATTTCTGGGGTTTGATCATCAATGATTTGAAATTTCAGAGTTATCTCCTGGACCTTTGGTGGAAAGACAATGGTATTATTTTTCTGGAGGTCTAGGAAATCTTTCTGAAGCTGAGCACTGGATGTTGTGTTCCCTGTCACAATCTTGTAGATGACTGAGACTTCAGCATCATCAGAGCCAACCTCTATGCCAGATAGAGTCTTCCCTCGGAGGAGTGCAATTGAGATCACATCATTTGTCTCTGGCACCATGTATGAGCTCTGTACAAAGCGCACTGGGCTGTCGTTTTTCTTTATAGTCAACTGAAGCGAATCCCTTGTGCTGTTGATCTCTGCACCTCCATAAACATGTGTTAGTCTCAGAGTAAAGTTTTCATCGTTTTCTGGAATCTGAAGAAAATAGACAAGTGGCAGCCATTTTATTAACATCTGCATATAATGATGGACACCTTAAATGGTTTGAATGGATTCTGAACTCACCTGATCGTCTAATACTGTCAAAGTGTAAACCAAAACAGACTTGCCAGCAGAAAAAGTGATGTTTCCTTTAGCTGGATATATGTCTTCTTCCGCTGGATTTGGCCCTCCATCTATCTACAAGACCACAGATACATTGTTTTATTGTACTACATAGCACTAGGATACATTAATAGATCAGTTTAACCATTACTGTTCATTTACTCTGTAGCCCTCAGTTCATTATTTTTATCAGTATAAAACATGAACAGTGTGAAGGTTCAGAGAATGGGATGGGTAACACTAATAGGAAGCACCTAATAGGTAAGTCGAAATATAAACCTCATCTCAACACATCTCATATATGTATTTACTCAACACTGATACAGCTTGACCAGTGCTATTTTCAATGGCTATTTCCAACAACTTGGGTTTAGCATTTGGACTCCATTTAATATGCACACCACACTAACAAATTAATATAAACAAAATCATCTACTACCATTTACAACAAAGATGTCAATTAACCATGTTATGTGGTGTCAATGCGCAATGTGTGTTGTCGTGGGGACATCTAGTTGCAGAATGTAATACAGAAGTGTAATCACCACATGAGACAACACTCATAGAAGTCATTCATTGCGAAAATCGGCACTACATGTGAATATTGTGAACACAATGAATGGTTCTTTCCCCAGAATCTTGAATATTCTAGATGATGAACATATAGCCCTATATTAAAGATCTTTGTGAATTCTTGAAGTGCCGATATTCCCATAAAAATTCACAATTCAAATATTCGCAAACAACACTAGTGCAGAGTTTGGCCAAATATGCCCAGGTATGTTATTTTATTAAGACTCATTAAAACTTGATATTAATGGATCAATTCAGTTGTTTAGTTTAAAAGTCCATACATTTTTTTGATTTGAAAAAAATTATAAATACACCACTTTTTCTGTATGAAACAAAAAGTGCCTTGACTGTGTTTTTAAAAAAACTTTCATTAACCATACCAGGCTAATATTTTTTTAAGACCTATTAATCACCTATTGTTTAATCACATTTTAAGCATGCTTAGAGTTAAAAAAAATTGTAAAAGTGGTAAAAAATTCTTTAATAAAATCTGTTTGGTTTATTGCTAGCTAAAGAGTCCATTCTATGTGACATGGCTGCCAGAACACAACTTATGTCAACAACTAAAGCAAAAAGTATCTTTGAATGAATGGGCCTGTATTTACATACAAAGAACTAGTCTATGAATTAAGCTGGGCATACATGGCTCAATTTTGTAATATATTCAAGCAAAATAGAGCACCGTGCTCGGCTGAACAGTTTTCCCATTTGGATGGGGACCGCAACCGCGTGGCACTGACCTCCGTGGGGATCTACCCGTGTTTGCCCAGCATTTTCCCTGTACACCACCTAAATTGCTGACATGAGAATTTTGCATGGTGGTTTTATGAAATCAAACAATAAAAAACTAAAAGCGCTGGTAGTGAAAACAACATTGCAGCCATATGCTTTGTATGCTTCAATAACAAAATACAGACATTTAAAAAAACTCACCTCAAAAGTGACAGTCACGCTTTCATAGGTGCCTTTCTCTCTGAGCAGAAGGAGGGCCAGAGTTTGGTTTCTATCCCGTGGCTCACTCACTGTGATGTAGGATGTCTAAAGGACGATAGAATAAAGACACAAAATCAAAAACTTCTCAAACATCACAAGGAAAGCAGAGAACAATGAGCCTAAAGGATCTCCCATAGAGAGATCAATCCAGAGTCCAAGCTGGCTATTTATGTTGCAGTTCAAAGGGGCAAATCGGCTCAGAAACTAAAATAAAATCAGAGAAATACTTTGGGAAAAAAACGTGTATCCATACCAGCTAAAGAATCTGATACTGGATGCAGAAAAGAACTCACAGATCTAAAGTCTATAGAAAATACAGTATGATGTTCTCAACTTTTAATTCAAATAATATTCTTTAGGGTAGCAACTAATAAAGCAACATGTGTGTCAATTAATGTAATGGTAAAGGCAATTAATTGGCTGATACCTTATGAAACATTTTAGTTGCAGAACGATTACTTAATTTATGGGAGACCTAAGCACATGTAATAGTTGTTCTTTTATAAGAAACACCATACACATGTGCTTTGCTTAATAATGGATTTTTGGCCAATCCTATTCAATATATATGGTATCCTAAAGTAAACTGCCCCAGTCAGTGACATCAATATATGTAGATGAGGCAAACAGCCAACGGTTTGTTATTTGTAGCAGGACCTAGCCAGGCCTGTCAATTCAGAGCCTAGAGCAGTGGTTCCCAAACTTTCCTTGCAGGGCCCCCCTTTTCTATTGGCAACATTATCGAGCCCACCATCCCATGGAAATACAGGATCAGAATGAGGGCTGGTGCCCCCCTGTTTGGGAACCACTGGCCTAGAGCATGTCCATCTATACTGACGTCACTTCCGCTACCGAGCTTACCTTTGGGCTGATTTGGCAGGGAGAGGGTGTAACTCACCATGGGACATTAGCAGGGAGAGTAACACCCTCTCCCTGCTAAATTAGCACGATTTCAAGTATCTGGGAAAAATCTCTTGAATTTCTTGAAATCAGGATTTGGCCGGGAAAGCCACATAAAAACATGACTTTTCTGGCCAAAACGAGAGGGTTGACAGGTATGCGCCATTGGAGAAAAACATTTGACGATTGTTTGATACATATTGGCTGCAGGCTGCACTGCTACATTACCTATGTACTTTTTGATATATTATTGAGTAGCTTTTTTAATTTCTAATAAATAATTATATTAAATGGAGAAAAAGCCCAGCTGTTGGTTTATACCAGTACGTTAAAATGTAAAAAAACTAATGCTATCTTGCTCAAGCTGAACTATAGAATTCGCTGTTAGTAGTCCTAGTATTTCGTAAATATACTGGATGGTAGTGCAGCATTTGGCCACATATTTCTTTGATGTTCAATCTCTCTGTAGAAGGAATTAAAGAGAAATTCTCACAGTGAGGGAAATACACAGCCCCTCCATTAGGAAAAGAAACTGGTAGCTATAGTCATGTCTAAGTTGAATATGTTGTTCACATGCACAAACATCACGGAAGCAGAAAAAAAAAACATTGTATTATGTTGAATTGCAAATTGTATATATATATAATTTACCATGTTCAATGATATGATCCCAAAGGCATTATCATTTGATAGTATAGTAACAGACGCTACATTTTGTACTCCAAGACTTGTATTCACTGTAGGGTTCTGTAAACAAAAACGAAAAAAAGTTTACATACCATAAAGGGTTTCTCTCTGTTTTCAAACACATTAAAAGCTAATATTACTCATACAGTCCAAAGTGAGCATCTTAATGGACCAGTGTTACATTGTCTGGCCAGACATATAACAGGATAGTCAAGGGAGCATTACTCATAGTATGACCGTCTATTAATAAAATATTCAAAGGATGTATGACAGTAAAGATTTCTATGAGCTCACTGTACCATCAGTGATTCAGTCTTTTGTTCTTGTAAAATGTTCTCATGGAAAAAGTAATGTCACACAGAATGTCTTCCAAACAAACATAAACAGAACAAGTAAAACACCAAGAAGATACTGATGCTAAATATTGACCAAACTAAAATGCATGGAAAAATGTATTAAATAAAGGCAAACTATATTTTTTACAATTAGATTGGACCAAAAAATGGAAGTAAATGGAAGTGAATATACACCATGTGCCAGCAAAGTAGGCAGGACTGTTCCATGCAATGTTCACTCAATATTCCTCCAACCAAGTCACAAGGCCATTGCCATGAGGCAAATCTTTGTTCTACTTCCTCCAGCCAAGCCAGGGCCAATGCCAAGTCTTAGTATTAACAAAGTGTGCAGGGCTAAACTTATACATGTATCCATACACTAGCAGTAATTCTCTGAACACTCTGGCCAACTCATGGAGAGACACATTTTACAATCCGACACTAACAACTTACCCATATAACCTATATATATTTACATATGGGAGATGAGATATATGAGAGATGAGTTTGTGTCACATATTTTTTTTTTGCAAAGCAAAATGTTAATGAAAATACACAACTAGACACAATAGAATTAATTCACCCAGCGATTTCACAGTTATTTACATACGGTAGGAGTTATATTATATACATACTGAGCTTACAACCGTAATGGCTGAGCAAGTTGATGCAATAATTTAGCATGAGTTTATGAATAAAATAATGTGACACAGACTCGTTTTTCCTCCCGTATGTAAGGTTCTGCTCATGGATAAAGTCCTATGGCCCCCATACACCTTACAATCTTTCCATACTATTTCTGTACAATCAACTTTTGTTCTACCAAAACCATGTAATATGAGGACATTTCTATCCCTTTCAATCACTATGTATTCTATCAGGGAGGCCACTGTACTACACAGTTGTTGGTAGATCAAATGGAGATTGTATGGATCGATCTTAAGGTGTATGGGGGGCTTTAGTGATAGATTGTAAAATGTGACTCCATAAGTGGATTTAGAGAATGGGTACTGCTAGTGTATAGACACATATTAAAGTTTCAGCCCTGCACCCTAAGGCTTTGTTTCCACTTCCGGGAATTGCGGAAGCCAGGAAGTGGGGGGGGGGGCAGGACATCTTGCCCACCCCGCCTGATCGCGCCCATAGACGGTGAATGGGCATGGTTGAAATGACACATGATTTTTAACCGCGATCAGGGTACGAGCCCATTCAACAAAATGAAGGTGATCACATGATTAAAATCACGTTGGCCATGCGGCTGATCGCCTATGTGGAAACATAGCCTAAGATGCAACTAAGACCACCCTCCTGGCACTGGCTTTTTGGCATGGCTAGAGGGAAATGGGTCAAACTCCAGCATCCTGGGATGCAGGGCTATTGCTCCCAGGATATTTGGAACTTAATAAATTATTGTTTTACATATTCAAACTATAAGACGCACTGACATTTTTCTCTTCTCACAGCTATTGATATTTCCTGTGTTCAGCAGCCTGCAGCTGTTGGTATTTTAAAGGGTACTGACCTGTATGACAATGTATGTGAATTAGATATGAAATGGAGGCATGAATAGAAAATATCCACCACTGCTTGTTTACCAAGACCATGTGACTGAAGGCAGAAAAGATATATTGTATAATTTCCTAAACATTTCTTACCTTTAATTTTAGGATGAAATGAAATGTTTCATCTGCTTCTGGGAAATCATCATCACAAATAGAGATGTAAACCGTGCGGGAAGTCTCCCAGTCGGGTATGAAAGCAGCAGTAGCAGTAGCTATGAAATCTCCAGTGTCATTTTCCACTAACTAAAACAACACAATCAGTAAAACAAAGTATATGATTAACAAATATATTAATGACATGGCAGTTCTATAAATCCACTACTGTCAGGTTGTTATTGCCATTTTTATTCCTGGTGTGGAGATCCTGTGCCAGTGGTGGTTATTATGGCCATGTTCACACTGGCAGTTCCATGGTGGCTACACGTCTCTACTGAGCATTTTTTAAAGATAGTATTTGATGGCAGGTGGACATTGACCATCCTTATGGAAGAATGCATGGTGTTCGCACCCAGCAGCCACTAGTGAGAGGTGATATGTCGCGGCTAACCGATGTGCATGATTCTTGGGCTCCTAACAGCTAGTGTGAATACAGCGTCACAGGGGAAATTGAAGAATATCTCTATAATCTTTTTCTGGTGGATTGAAAAATAATACCAGCTTCTTCAATATTATTCAACATACAGTACGTTTACTTTTTCTAATTCCACATGTTTTTTGTGGAGATTTGTGGGAATAGGGTGTCTGCACTTGTACTGTCTATATTGGAAATATGCCCATCAGCACTAAACTGACTAACAGTACACAGAGACATGTGGTAAGGAAAAATAAATATATTTGTGGACAACAACAGGAGGTGTGCAGAGGATATATTGTTATACTGACACTTGACAATGAATAGACAACTGTAGCAGGCAGGGCCATTTCTCCTGCTATGCGGAGTACGCTAGGGGAACAGGGTTCAATAACCAAATGCTAGAAATGGGCCGGGTGGCAGGCAAATATGTCAATTCACAGGCAAAGGTGTCAATGATAACATATGGTTTTATGCAAAAGACCAGTCGACCCATCCATCTGTCACCTTGTCCAGCCACACATGGACATTTTAGGAGTTATTTTTGGTAGATAACTATTATTATTACGTTTTCAGTAATACAGAAAGAAAGAGCAAACTGAACCTAAATAAAACAATAAGTAGAACAACACAGTTCAATGGTAATCATAATAAACAATAAGGTGAAAGAAGTAATGGAGATCAATGGGCAATGGAATCTGAGTATTGAGTCATTTCATATCTCAGTGATACAATAGGAAATGGAAGGAAATCTCAACAAAAGGAATAGTTTGTTGTGAAATTTGGAAATTACCATCACTTTGTGTTTCAAATATATATACATATATAAATATTTTTTTACTACAGCAGGGGTGCCAATCAAGTGAATCACGATCAGTAGGTAGATCGCAAAGGCAATGGGAGTAGATCAGAGATCCCTGACTTTTTTTTCTTGTCTTTATTAACAAGGTAACAGACAAAAATGTACAGAACACTACTGTTGCATACATCTGCATGCTGTATATGGGATAAACTATGTATATTATTTTATATATTTATAAAGTATAGTGAGTGTATATGTGAATAAATATGTGTTTACCATTATATCGTTAGAACAAACCAAACTATTGTGGGCACCTCTGATCTAGGTGAATCTTTCTAGAAAAACCACAGACAGGAATAATTTAACAATTTAGGAGTAAAGAGCACTTGAGCCTGATTGTGACTGATCCAAGTATCGGATTTTGAAATTCACATGAAGTGTGACATCTGATTTCACACATTATAATAATGTGCCAGCTGCTGTTATAACTTAATATTTAAGAATTACATTCTTCTCTACAACATGAGTTACATTCCTATCTACAATATCCTGAAAGCTAGATCTTTCAGGTAGCCAATAAAAGGTATCTCCAAACTGTATCTCAATTATGAATATTCGTGATATTATACATTGGGAAGCCTATGGACATGCATTGCGACTATTTATTTTCAAAGTAATCGCGACGCAGTTATCACTGCGATATATATTTTAGCAATCCATGGCCATCCATTGCGAATATTTATGAATATCGAATCGAATATTACCCTGTTTCCCCGAAAATAAGGCATCCCCTGAAAAGAAGGCCCCCTTACATTTTTGCCTCATGGTGAAGTATAAGACATCACCGAAGAGATGGTGCTGTTACTCTGGACAAGGGGGATCAGACAGGGCAATCAAAATGACACAGGAGGATCAGAAGGGGTTACTAAAATGGTATCTCCCCCCCCCCCCCCCCCCCCCCTCTGAGTCTCCTGTGCCATTTTGATTCCCCCCTCTGATCCTCCTATCTCATTTTAAGTGATCCCCCTACCCTGATATTCTTCTTCGTGGAAAAATAAGACATCCCCCGAAAAGAAGACGTAGGGCATCTTTGGAAGCAAAAATTTATAAAAGACACTGTCTTATTTTCAGGGAAACATGGTAGAAGACTTATTTGCGAAATATTGCAAATTCAAATATTGCCTATGCCACTCATCATCATTTCTTTTTTGGAATCATTGGCCAAAAGTAATTTGTAACATTTAAAACAACTTGTGTCTTAAACTTTTCCCTGATCATACCAGGTTGTTGAGACCCTTCATTTCTTTCTGCGCAATTACATTTTAAAGCATGTCCCGATCATCATTAATTGACAGAATTAATGAGTGTAAATGTAATAACACTGAACCAATGTTAATGATTTGTCTGTGAACCTGTGTATAGCATTATGAGTTCCAATCCATTATCAAACAAATCAACTGAATTAAAATAGGAACAAACTAAAAGTGTCTTGTGTATGGCTAGCATACCATAAACATAAACTGGGTACAAAACTCACTAAATCAAACATTTTGATTCATTAACGTCTTACCTCTACGACTGCAGTGATGTTCACAGGCACACCTGTCCTTTCTATGATAAGACGGATCACAGTGGTGGCAGTTTCGTTAACAATAAAGTCAGTTTGACCAGCAAACTGCACTTGTGTTTCTCCAGATATGACAGTGACTAATAATGTAAAGAGAATAAGGGAGGGGGAGGAAACAGAGGGCATCCCTGTAAAAAAAAGACAAAAGGGAGTTACAACCAAATACGTGCCAGGTACCATACAGTGTAAGCAAAATATGAAACACTGAACAAACAATATTGTAGTTTTGTTTTAATGATTGATCTTTGTTCTAGTTTTGTTCTAATGATCATGGACCATGGTTTTGAGGAGGAAATTAGGGAAATACTCACAGAAAGGCTAATTTACATATATAGTTAATATGCAGCATGTTCTAGCAGACAGTGCAGGGCTAGACCATGCAGAATGTTTCAGCATTTGCAAAAAGACTGCTTCTTACTGGAGAAGGGCAAAGGTATGTTATAGCTGGGTGCTCAGGGTTTATACATATTATATATTGATATTCACTAGGAGCAGAGCCACTGCAGCTAACCCTTAAACATGATATTTATATATTCACTAGGGAGGATGATTGATCCATCTGTAACAGCAGGTAATATATTCACTGCACTTGCAAATACTACTGGTATTATGATGCTCATTAAGCATGCACATACTGAGATGCAAGTGCAGTGAATATATTACCTACTGTGACAGCCAGTGGCTCACTCTGCCTCCCAAGTGAGCCATTTTGTATGTATGATGTATGCATTTATACACTGCAGGCTTTAATAATAAAAGTGATATTTTTTTTCACATTTCCTCTTCAAGATGCACAGACATATTACCTTACAGTCTTATAGATTCAAAAATATGTCGTCTATTTGTAAGTGACAAAACGGAAGGTATGGTAGGAAAAGTATATATTTTTGCAGGTCACACAATGGTATGCAACAGTGTATGTCCCTGGAGGTTTATGTAACATGGAACATGATCTGGGCTTACTTGAACATTTTTAATTCGCTGGTCCACCCAATTAGGGAAGTAGTATGTGATCAGCTGATCAAATTGATCCCGTTCCTCTCCATGAGTTTAAATGCAGGCAAACTTTTTCTAGAAGAATTTGTCATCCCCAGATATCTGAAGCTGTATATACCTACTTGTATGCCCATATCTATGTATATATACACACACATACAATCAAAGTTAGTTTTTCCTCCTTTTAGGGAATTCATTGTATTACATAATTAGGGTGTCCTGTTATTGCCGGGCCTTTTTTGGCCTCTCGTTCTTCACTCTTGGCTGGGAGTCCTGGTTGTTTGTCTTAATGTCTCCGCACCTTATGGATATTTTCATATGTAAGTACTAAATACCACAATAATAGAAGGATTACAACTTGACTTTGGACTTCGGCTGACATTCTTACTTTGTTGTTGTTGGTGTCATTGTTATTTTTTGATACAGAATAAATCTGGATAAAGATACACCCCCTGAAGAAGTACACACGAAATGCGTGTTGGGGTGGATTCTGTTGGTTAGAATCCTTATCCACAACCATCTGTCCATTATTCTGTGCTGTAATCAGACTGTATTGTATTGTATGCCTTGCTGGTACTAATTTCAGTGTATTATCTTTGTAAAACTACACCAGCACTCATTGTGATGTCCTATGTTTGTTTATTTGTGCATTTGTTTGCATATTTATAAATACAAATTAAACTGTATATACATATTTAACCTCTGTACTGAGCAATATCTCTACAATGTTGCCTCTAAAGTCCCCTTGCCCCTGATTTTTTTTTGGGGGGAGGGGGGGTCACTTGGATGAGAGTTTTTTACTCATGTCTAATTTTGGGTATTTGATTACATAATTAACTGTTGAATGTATAGTCTATATTATTATAAAGAATTAAAATATAACAAGAAAATTTATTATACAAATGTAGTAAAAATAAAGATAAATGTAGAATTCTTTACATTATGAATAAAGTGACATACAGGTCTATCAATGCTAAAGATGTTTTAAATGCTTCTTTGTTAGAATGGGAAATATATAATAGTTATCAATGATTTTAGGCTCAGAATAAGAGTAATCTCTCATTTAATAAGAACAGATAAGTGGATAGTACACTCACTCTATACAGGTGTCTTCCTTCAGTGTGCACAGAAAGTAATTAATACCAGCAATAGGACCTACTCCAAGCATGCTTACAGGGGCTCATGTTACAAGTCTTGTGTTTCCAAGACTAATGGATGTTTCAGACTAAGCAATTACTCTTGTGGACCAAGAGCAGCTTCATAATATTATTATCAATAATTAAATATAACCTTCTCCTTCAGATCAGCCACTAAGATGTTTTCATATGACAGCGTTACTTTAATGAAAACAGAAAACAGAACAAATAATTGTATGTTACTTACTATTACTATAAAAAGCTTATAGAACATAATATGGTAAACATCATATCTCATCCTGACGTGTGATCAGACTTTGTGGCCTTAGCTGACCTCTCAAACACCTTCATAAAGGAGTAACTTTACAAATGTTTGGGGTATGTTAGGGTCAAGTTGGAAGTTAAAAGTTTGGGTAAAGTTCAAAGGTTAGCAATGGGTGCTAAGGATGATACTAAGGAGGACTATAGATGGTCACTAGGATTCGACTGACTAACATTGTTGCAGTGTTTCCACAACCCTTCTCTGCATCTCCTGCAATTTTGCTGAGGATACCTGGTGGGCTTTTCAGGACGAATCTTAGCCTTCAACAAGTGAAATGCAGCTCAGTTGGATTCAAAGCAGATGACTTGGCCATTCAAGAATATTCCCATTGTTTGCTTTAGGGTTCATTTACACTGCCAGGTAAACGACCCTTTAACGTAACCGAACGTTAGGTTGGTTTTCGGGCTCCCGCTCGATAGGATCTCCATGGGGTCCTAATTTAGACCATCTGCCCTATTTTGCAGAAGCTTGCTGGGAGTCGCTTCTCCCGCAGCTGCGGGAGCACACTCTCGGTTCCCGAGCTTAAAGCAGCTTGAGAACCGACAGTGTAAATTTAGCCTTGACCTCCTGGGTTAGCCTGAGTTAACTCAAGGTGAGTTTAAATACTAAGCTAACATCGGGCATGCTCACCTGTTGAATGGCCGTGGCAGTCTTCTGTATTGGCAGACCCGCCGATCTTTCTGCATCCGCCCCGGTGATATAATTTATGATGCCTGGGGGGCTCGGCACCATTGACTTCAATGTAATGGAGGTGACTTTGCTTTTTTACAGGGGTCAAAGGAGGGCACAACATTTTGAAAAAACCTGCAACACGCAAACTGCCTAGGAGGTTAATAAACTCTAGGGTTGCTTTGGCTATATATTTTGGGTCATTGTCCATCTGTATTAGGAAACATGTCCCATCAATATGATGGCATTTAGTTGGATGTGAGCAGACAGTATGTCTTTGGCTGCTGTGTCACATCCTTTCCTGTGTCACATCATCATCAATAAATAAAAGTATCCCAGTGCCACCAGCAGCCATGCCATTGGAGGCTCACAGGGGGGTGTCTGCATACAGACACTTACCCGCACTCTTCCCTCCTTCTGTTGTCGCCATACAATCTGCCTGGCCAGGTGGATTAAGACATATCAACGTCTGTTGTTATTGCAGCTTGTTGATACAGTGAAGTTCTCTCTCTGATTCATTTCAGATTTCATCTGCACCGCCTGCAGTCACAGGTGGATCTAGTGGGATTTTCCCTGTGATCCACCTCTCAATACACGGGTTAATTTTTCAGTCCTGTCGATCAATTGGCAATGAATCGAGTGCTGCCCACCTTGAACAATCAACCCCAAAAAATCGAAACCAAGCAAAATCGGATCAAACCTTGATCCAACATGTTGGATTCTTTGGGCCGATTGTCAGTCTAAGTATGTTGGTGGAGACCCTCAATCACTTCCTGTGCGATTGACCCATAGCTCCCTATGCTGCAGCCATTCTGATAAAACAATTTTGAGGAATCGACCTTTTGGCGATCGGCTCCTGTCAACATCAACCCCAAATTGGTTTCCCAAGGTGGTGTGCTCATCGATTGCAAAACAATCAATCACCGATTCCTTGATCGCCAGGAATTATTTAATGGGCAATCAATTACAGAGGGGTCAAGGTGTCTATGGCTACCTTTACATGCCAGTTTCTTGTCTCCACCCTGTGACTACACAGAAAAGAATCCCAATAATGTTCTCACCTCTCTGCCACTTTGTGAACTTGATACTACCTGGCTGTGCTTCTTGATGAGAATGATACCCAATAAGTGTAAGTACTTCTAGTGCTTCAACAAACGCTGCACAGTTTATCATAAACTTCTATAAGGTATATCTAGGATTATTTAAAAATATTTAAAGAAATTTGGTTATGCTTATACCAAACATATATATGTGGGAACATGTCTAAAAACAATCCATGCCCACATCACACTATTATCCCAAAAAAAATTGTAGAATGAGAAAACCTTGATATTTAACTGGGCTGGCTAACCCCTGCGACTTTCAAGGCACATTAAGGTTCCAACACATGTAATAAAAACCAGAAGGTTTAAGGTTAATAAATACATAAACAAGACATGCTTATGCCCACAAAGGACTTCAATTATATGCTTAACACATCTGTTTCAATTGTTGTATGAGCATCCTCATAGCTCGCTAGATTAAAAACTATTTTAAGTAAAATACATCAAATATTTAGCCCCTCACATAGGCTCACCAATGACCTCCACATTCATTTAATCATTGGAACATTACCATAATTTAAAATAAATAGGTGTAATAATTTGCTTATTAAGAAGTTATTGCATCCCATCCTCTGGTTCCCCGTAGTTTGATGTACAGCGATGTCTTTGTTGATTCATTCTGTAGGATCACAAACAATAGTGCCTGTGCTGGAAATGGAGCTACTTTGGCAGGAACACACAATAGCTAGTTCTCAGCAGCACCAAGCAGAGAGCAGCAAATTACACACCCATGCACTTCATTGCATCTAACCAAATTGCCCAGTTGAAATGCTAATTGCCTTTCAGGCATGAGGATAGACGGCCAGGAGATCTTGTGCTTCAGAGAATGACGCACATTTTTTATTCCGCTCCTGGTCCATTGTCTTGATGAGAATTATTCAAAATCCATTCAGAAAGGTAGCTCCTTGTGTAACCTTTAAAAATGTGGGAAATTTCTAAAGACCAGACGGCCATCACAAATCGGATGGCCTAAGCAAGCCCCAACCAGATGGCTGGATTAAGGACATGTTAATTCTTTAATAAAATAATGCTTGAAGCGAGTAAAAAAGAAGGCTTCTTTGGGAACACAGGCAAGTAGTGTCGGCTTTGTTTAGGAAAAAATATTCCTCAAACGCTGCTTGAGAAAAGACTTATGAGGTGTTTATGTCATTTGTTAAGCTGTTAATGATCTTGCATATGTTCTATTGATGTTGGTAAATAAAGAATTTAACTTTTTTCACTTGTACAACAACACACTTGTACAACAATACAATTTGATTTCCAGTTAATGTAAACAATCTGGAGTCTGAAAACTCCTGAGAGATTAGTGAATCATTGTTTTAGCATGTATTAAAGGTAAAGAAAACAAAATTTTTTGAGTTTTTGTTGTTGATTTTAAGGTACATACAAACATATTAGAACCAAGCAGGAAAAGGGTTAAAGTGTACAATAAAGCAGGTCTTAAGCTAGCCATACACAGTCGGATTCCATGGCCGATCGATCACCTAGCCGATCGATTCCGGCGATCTCAGCGGGAATCGGAGGTCCGATCGATCGGCCAATTAAGTGTGTCCGATCGCTACATACCACCTTGTCCCACGGATTCCTGGACGATTCCGTGTCCGATCGCTTACTCCACAAATGGCAACACCCCCTGATGTGTGCAGAATCGGATCAGAAAGACCAACATGTTGGTTCTCTGTCCGATCCGATTCTGGGCCCCCGAACGATCGGACGTGATCGGATGGACAAGGTGGGCTTCACGCGATTCCGGGACGATCGTTTTGCGTGCACGCGCCTGGAATCGATCGTCCCGGAATCCGATGGGAAACGGACCCGTGTATGGGGGCCTTAAGATGTTAAATGAATGATCTATCTGCCTGGCTGTCACATTGATACTAGGACTTCTCAAATAGAAAAAGAAAATTCACAAGAGGTTTGCGAAAGAGGCCAAAGGCCACCTCCAGACTGGGCCCATGACAAGCTCAGTTTAAAGTTTAACAAGTCCGTAAAAGTAGGTCCTGCATACGTTTACTGAATAGATATTTATTTCTTCACGTAGTGTTCTAACTAATAACACTTTTCCTTACTTAGGGGGAAAAAACTTCCTAAAGATGCTGTCACTCTAGTCTGCTTTGCTTTGAATT
>CM070032.1:38665971-38684995 GCA_036250615.1 Ptychadena robeensis | reverse complement strand
TTACATGACAACCAATGTTACCATTCAGCACGCATGGGTTGTGTTGTTAAAAGCTCACTGCTGTATGCATTTTTATTAAAATCTTTCCTGCATTTTTTATTAATTATTTTTTTTATAAATGATGCAGCGCTTAAAAAACATTTATAGTGTGTAATGGCCCTTACCTTCTGAGCGTTCATTGAAATCGCAGCCACAGTTAACTAGAGCCGCGCTCTAGGTCTCGCCGTCTTTGCTTACGGCGGTTGGGAGCATCGGTCAGGTGGAGTTGCTTTCTAGGGCTCCGGGTCCGCCCCACGGATCGCGTGTCATCGGTGGACGTGTGATGCATGTAATCTGTGCGGGGTGGAGCGAGGCATATTGGGTGAGATCTCCACCGCGATTGCCGGGCACGGAATTGAAAAAAAGCGCGGAGGGCGAACGCTCAGGAGGTTAAAGTCTTCCCAGAAAGCCAAGCTTTTATGGTTGCCAATTGGGAATGTAGACTGATACCCTGTTTCCCGAAATATAAGACCTACCGACGAAAGTTAGACCTACCCCAAAAGACTAGCCTATCGCTCCCCCCCCCCACCCATGTGATTCTAATATAAGCCCTCCTCGAAAATAAGCCTACCATGTCCCCAGAGAAAGCTTCATATTAGAAAAGACATGGCAGGAGGCGTTTGTCACCTTTTCTCTAAACCAGAACTAATAAGCCCTAGTGCATTTTTCGCACTAAAATATATACGACAGTGTCTGATATTAGGGGAAACAGGGTACCTTTGTAGTTCTAAAGGGGATAATGGTAACATTGGTTGTCTATGTAAAAACACTGTGTAAAAACGTGTGTAGTATAAAAAAAACCTGCACGCTTTTAAAACGCAATGCATATAGTGTGAAATGCCCCTCAAAAATTTTAAGATTTGCCTTTGTAAAATGCCTATTCTTCATTCTAATTTGTGAGGTAAGACCGTGATGTTGGACAAGAAGACCTGCATGTTATTACCACTCTAGTTAACCTGAAAGTTGTTTGATGAGTTGAGTTTGAGAAAACTATCTCCATAACTCCAAACATAAAGATAAGGAATCTGGGTAGGCTAGTCAAGTTAAGGTGACCATACAGGTGTCCTTTGGTAATTCAGATGTATGGATAAAAGCTGTTCATGGTGATGGCTTCTGTTATATGGTTCCAGAGGTGGTGATCCATGCAACTTATTAGCCACATGTGTTGGGTCCCAGGCGTGAAACCATATAGTGAAAGCCATCACCCTGAACAGCTTTTATCCATACATCTGAATTACCAAAGGACAGGCTACAAGCGAGCTCTAGATTGAGAAAGGGGACTGAGAGAAGTGCAGAGAGTGCTGCGGTGACTACATAGCCTCCTCTAAATAGGGGCTCATGTATGATGGCTCCTGCTGTGGGTCCTGCTCTTGTAGAGATGTTTTATGGGTTGTTGCTCAGCAAATAAAGGAACCTACATTTGTCTCCACATATACCCCTTTTGAGATCTATACATATTCTAAGCTTTACAGCCTGACAAAGCCCAAGTGACAAAACATGTACCATTGCATTGGAATAAAACACCTCTAAGATGTATACAGTATATGGACTCAGTTGATGGAAGCTTTATCATTTTAATTTCTTATATTTACCTTGGTGTATCTTGTATGGTATTTACTGTGATCAAAATATTTAAAGGATTGATATACAGGACATTCTCAGTAGATTTTTAAATCGATAAATTCACATTATGGATTCATATTTGGATTTACTAGGGATGGGAATAAAAAAATCCTCTAATTGTATATCTTACTTTCATATTTGTTTATCCTGTGGCCAAAGATATATACCATGTAATGGGCAACCATGTGGAACGATTCATTGAGCTAGTTTTCATGCACATCCCAACGAAAAAGTGTTTTTGAAAATATTTAAACTGTGCATGTACAGGCTAGAATAACATGAGCTAAATCTGACTTTTCATACGAATTTACTTATTACCAACTCCAAACATGAAATTAATGTTGTTTTTTTAGGAAAAGCAAAAATGTTCCTGAAATGCATCTTTCTGCCTAAGGCTTTATTATACTGACACAGCAAGAACCCCTTTGCTTTTATCCCATCGACCACTAATTCAGCCAATTATTTTTTAGAATGTTCGGTATTTCAGCCAATTTGTGTTCCTCCTGGTTAAATCTGAATAGGCTGTGCACAGCAAGAAGGTATAACAATGAGCCCCACCTGGATCATTCTGAATGATCAGACACAACACAACTCACCATTTATCCTCAGACTACAGTCTCTATTCATCAGAACTAACTCAAGTTGCCGTGACCAAAGGAAAACCTTTCCAAATTCCCCACCCTAGTCCTACATGCTGAAGCTGGAGTCCACTAAGCCGAGTATTGACAATGAAAAAGAGTTGTCACATAAAAGCGATGCCCCAGCTACTTCAATAAGGAGAGATGCCAACTAACTCTCAAGGGGTAAAGTCTCCTGCAGTAGTCCTGCAGCTGAGAAAACCAAAAATCTGAATTACCATCTCAGTTCACAAAAGTAGAATTGAAAATAAGATTTAAATTAAAGAACAACTATTTCAATGCAACTTTTCAAAAAGAAACATCACTCCGCCTTAAAAACACCTCATGTGTTTCATTAATGTAACTACTTAACAGTGCTTAAACAGATTAAAAACAATAAAAATGTATTTTTGAAATGCCCTATGTAAGACATTTCTGTATTAAAGTATTTGAACATGTCATTTAATTTTCAAAATGTAAAATGTAAAAGTTTAGTAGCACAAAAACTGATAGAGGGGAAGAATTTAATCAGTATGCTAATCAAGCAAGCAAGTTTAGCCAGCAAGTTTAAAATTGAAGGTGGTAGAAAGAGTGAGATTCACCACAGTGCACCCTGCCCGACATATGATTTGGCAAAACAACTGTAGGGATGATTCTCTTAGTCTGAGAGTACATAAGTCCATTAGGAGTCCATTTTGGCCTCTCTTCACAGAGGGCACCTGGAGCTCTGAAAGAGTGACCATGGGGTTCTGGGTCACCTCCCTGACTAAGGCCCTTCTCCCCCGATCGCTCAGTATAGATGGCCAGCCAGCTTAAACAGACCACTGTGCTCATTGGGACATTTAAATCAGCAGAACATTTTCTGTGCCCTTCCCCAGATTTGTGCCTCAAGACAATTCTGTCTCAGAGATCTACAGACAATTTCTTTGACTTCATGCGTGGTGTGTGCTCCAACATAAACTGTCAACTGTGAGACCTTATATAGATAAGTCTGTGCCTTTCTAAATCATGTCCAATCAACAAAATTTACCACAGGTGGGCTTCAAGGACCAAGGATGATCAGGAGAAACAGGATGCACCTGAGCTAAATTTTGAGCTTAATGGCAAAGGCTGTGAATACAGTGCCTGCAAGAATAGCTAGATCAGAAGAGGTAAACAGTAGCCATTTACCCCTGGTACCCAACATGAAAATGATCATGAACACTATTCAAAGATAAAAAATGGAGACATTGAGTTTTTTCTTCATGTAACTGTTTATTAAACCAGTGTCCTTTACTTATCCAATTGGCACAGCGATCAGTCATCTGCAAAATCGCAGATGTTGGCATCAGAAGTTACCCATGAATCATTGCAGGAAACAGCATTGACCCATCCTCCAGTTGATTAGGTGCAATGCATAAGGCAAAACATGTCTCACATGTTACAATTTAGTAATGTGTCTTAACCACCCAAGTGTGGTCTAAGTGCATACCTATCTTTTTCCATATCCAAAACTTTTGTTGTGGAAAGGACAGTGGTTTCAAGGGATTTACAGAAATATCCCTTGTGTTACAATATACAGCAGTGCTGTTTTCTGTAATGGTAAGGAGCACTGCATGGTAAAATGTTGTACTCTGCAAACTTTATAGGGTTAATAGTTACAACTGTAGCATTCAGTATTTCATTTTAAATTCATCTACTTATATAATTTACATGCAGACCAAGCCATCCCGCAATAGAGTAACAGGAATTTAGAGAAATCATACAACACTGGTGGACTGCAATCAGTTATCATTTATTTATTTATGTGGTTAAACCTTTACATTTCCAAACTAAAAAAAGACAACAGCTATAAATCATCCTACAAATGCCTACAAACGTTAGCCTTTTATTTGTTCGTCAGTCACTATCAGGATATCTAAATTCAAGAACAAACATTTAAAATATTGTTTCTTATTAGTGAGGCTCCCGTAGATTATATTTTCAGGCTACATTTTCTGCAAATGGGAAAAATATTTTTTTGTTGATTTTCGGTATCCCAGTTACTATCTGTGTACTTACCTTATATCTCAAACATTGTTATTACTCATCGTGCTATCTAAACCACAACCACCTGACTTGCTATGTAATGTAGAGGGAGGTTTTAGAGCGAGTTCCTGGTTACATCACCAGGTAAAAGAAAAGTCAGCTTTTTGAGAAACACAAATATATAACTGTTTTAACAGGAATTCGGAAAAGCATAGACTGCTGTGGTAATAGCAGTATATGATAGCCTACATCAGTGGTGGGCAACGGAGTTGATAAGTAGGGCCACAAGTGCGGCCCTTTGGCATCACTAAAGGGCCGCACATAACATCGATCCAGAACCTTCCCCTGTCGACATATCTCAGCAAGCGGTGGACCCGATCCCGACAGGCAGTCAAAACCCGACAGCACCCACCCCCCCTCCTGCCCCTAGGTGCAGCGCTCATATGTAGATCAGGTTTCCCTGATCAACATTGCCAATTATACTGATGTAGGACTGCCAAAGCTGATTAGGAAAGCTGGGTCAGCGTGTGACCACTTCACGGGTGAGTTGCTATCTCTGAGACCTCCATGTTAATGGAGGAGCGCCAGCTTTCCCACTCACGCAGCCGGTGTCAATAATGACACCGGCTGCGTTAAGAGCCCCGGAGGGAGGGAGAGAGTCACAGGCAGTGCGGGCAGTGCGCTAGGGAGGTTAATCCTCTAGGCGTTGCGCACGTGGCACGGTTTTTTTATAACCACGCCACGGGCAATAACAGCGGCGCATGTTGTCATTGCCTGCCCAGCCAGAGGTTTAGTGCATAAACCTCTGGTGACGCGATCGGGGGCAGACCCGGAAGCATTGGCATACATCCCCCGGCGGACAGGTGAGTATGTCACTAGTTGACTCGGGATCATGAAACTCAGCCCAAGTTACTTCGGGCCAAACACCCAGGAGGTTAAGGGTCTATACACGGTTCGATATTTGCGTTCGATCCACTTAAGTCAATCGTATGTAAATCAATTTACAGTGGATCATGTTTAAGTCAATCCAAAGGTATGATCAATCAAAATTAGATTGGCACAGGTCATTAAATCGCACAACACGTTCGTATCTAAAGCTAGGCACATACTGTTCAATTTTAGCACAATCGCTCTTCGATTCGATTTTAGATCGTAATCTTTTCATCGGAAAACGATGGTAATCTAATCTAAAGTAGTCCCAGATGGAAGGTTCAATCGTAATACGATCGTTTTATGACCAACATTGCCGATTTTAGTTTAGATCACAAAACACAGAAAGGAGTCATACAGTATATAAATGTGTTCATCGAATACAATCGCCCCGACCAACACACATAATACTACGATTCTAGTTCGATTGTTGTACAATCGCCGAAAATTTTCTAACATGTCCGATCAAATTTCAATCGATGTTTTGATCAGTATCGAACTATTTTCGCAGATCGAATCGTGTGTGCAGTATACAATTTTAATTTGATCGATGTAAACTTTGAGTTTTAGGTCGATTGAACCCTAAAATCGAACCGTGTATGTCTAGCTTAAGATCAATCATGCAAAAGTCGATCCGTGTATGGCCAGCCTTACTATGCACTCTATCCCTATAATGTACTTTTCCCTGTAATTAGCTGAAGAGCAAGACACCGAACCTCAACATCTATAGGAAGTATCACTATCCTGAGTGATCTGATAACATTGGATACACCATCAATGTTCCTGAAATAATATTTAATGTCCTTAGGTAGGCTTATACACAAAATTTCTTACTACTGACAATGTTGAACGTGTCATTGTTCTTTAGAAATAGTTTTATAGATGACATTGCTATTTTGTAAAAATAATAAATAAATAAAATCAAATTAAAAAAATTAATAAATAAATAATTGTTTATACAGGAGAAGTCAAGGTCACATGGTCTACAATGCTTCTACATATTACAACTATATAAAATGGGGCTGCTCTGTAGATAATAATAAGCCATGGGTTCCTAGTAAGTAAACATTTGTTGCACTAAGAAGCCATTATCTCACACAATCAAACAAAACAGCTTATTCAATATTAACACCTGCCGGAACAATGCATAAGACGGAACAAAGGAATGGTGAAATTTTGTAATATAATCCCAGTTTGAGCTCAGGTGAAATACACCCGCTTCTACACATACGCATCTACACAGATATCAGGTGAACATCACTTCTTGAGAGTGTGTAGTATAAACTATCTGCAGTAAACATCTACCACCCCCCATGCACAATTAATATTGTTTCATTATAGAAATGACTTATGGATACATCACATCTACTTCTTACAGACAATCATTTATACCATACTTTCATTCTATCACACTGCTGAAGTGTAACTTAATGCCCCCATATACGTTTCCATTTCCTTAAATGGAGAAAACCGATGCTGGTTCGATCAATCAAAAGCATAATTGAAGGAAGAACACACCAAAATGTCTGCCCCCAGACCAATATCGATATTCATTCGATGTATACTCGATAGATCAAAATTTGCCGGCATGTCTGATCACTTTTTGGATAAATTTTTTTGTTTCGATTGCTTTAGGTCGAGCGAACCATGTGGACAGGCATCGATTGGTTTAAAGCCCCCCTTACATGTCTAGATTTTCTGTTCAGTAGACTTAAAAAGATACATTTTGGGGGGTCAGGGAAATTGGTGATTCATTGTATGTTTGCCAACAAGATATTTGATCAACTTTTTGGGGATCGACTGAAAGTGTAATCAATTTCAATACAACCAATTAACATTTTCCAGCATGTCCAATCATTTTTCAATACATTTTCTTCCCAATTTTAATTGTTTTAGGTTGATCTAACCATGTGGGCTGCCATACATTTCCAATCAGTCAGCAAAAAAATTTATTGAATTAAGTTGATTGGATGAAAAATCTAGACGTGTATGGGGGCCTTAAGTCAAATGGGAATATTTAATGACTAAAGGCCCCCATACACCTTACAATCCTTCCATTTTGTGTACAATTCACTTTTCTTTCTACCGAAACTATGAGGACCTTTCTAAACCTTCCAATCACTATGTATTATAGCAGGGAGGCCACTAAACTACATAGTTGTTGGTAGATCTAATGGAAATTGTATGGAGCGATCTAAAGGTGTATGGGGGGCTTTATTGTCTTGGAGATAACCATTCATTTGCCCAAACTGAATCAAAACTCAAAGAATTATCAGATCACACTTAACAGAACAGTTCACATTCAATTTTCCTTTTGGTCTTCCAAATTCTGAAAAACAACTGAATTACCAAAATTTTTCTGAATTTTGGTTATTTTGATAAAATGATTGAATAGGGCGCTAGATAGAAAAGGAAAATCATCTTGTGTATATTCAGCCTTATTGCGTTGTACACACCAATAAATAATTCTACCCCACAACCAGTAACAGGAAGGGTTTCAGGCTGGAAGTAGCCTGTCTGTGGTTCTGGCTGGGGAATGTTTTTCTTCTGACTTTCTGAATGAGGGATTTTCTTTGCAGTGAGCAACAGGATGAGCTGGAATTAGTATTTAGCACGTTACTAATCCTGTCTGTTACGAAGCTTTGTGCCTCCATGTGAAGTTAGTAAAGCACACTTAAGTGAATAGATCAACTGAGTACAGCAGACAGGTAAAGCCACTCACCTGAACCATGGGGCTGAGAGCCTAGACAGGCCGGCAGGATGATGGTCAGTGTGACATGTCTTCCAATGATCAGCTCCTGGGATGTATCACCCTGTCATTCTCTCTATGCTCTCAGTGCATGTGGAGGAGGGGCTGTGCTGTCTGCTACTAATCCAGACTGCATCATTAAAACCTGTCACCCAGCAAAGCACTACTGTCCTACTGAGCTGGGCACCAAGACCCTCCACCTCGGCAAAGGAAATCCTACTATGTGCAAGCAAAGTCATTAGACTTCAGTTACACCACCTACATCTCACCCACTACTGAGTGCATGCAGAACTGACAGCTGGCAGGTAGGAGCCGAGCGGTGCAATCCTATATTTATAATGTTTAGGAATGTATCCGAGGATGTATTGCATTTCTTTCTATCTCAAAGTGCATTTCACGCCAGATCTGAGCTGAGAAAGACAATATTGTAACATAGAGCTAAATCTAGACATACTTAAACCTTGTCCAGATCGATCTTCGATCTTAGATATTATGGGCTCCATAGATGGTCAATTTTTTTTTGAAAGATTACATTTCTGCTATTTCGAGTAAATTGCAAAGCCCCTGAACATGATCATCACCAAACTTGCTTGGGATGTAGAGAAGGGTTGGGGGTAAACTACAAAAGTATTGCTTTAACACAAATAGTTTTTTGCATAAATTAAGTTGAAATTCAAGTCAAAATTTCAACTTTGATTTTAAACTTAATTTATACAAAAACTACATGTGCTACAGCAAAAATAAATTGTCAAATGTTTCCACAACCCTTCTCTACATCTCCAGCAATTTTGGTGATGTTACCATTTCAGAGGCTTTGCAATCAGCTCACAAAGTCAGCTTGTCGAAGAATTTGACCATCTCTACTCCATAGTACAATCGGATATAAATGCATCAAAATACCTAAAAAACCCATCAGATACTCCACTGAAATTTATCAACATGTCCGATCACTGCTCGAACGATTTTATGTTAATAACTTCTGGTCCATTGCATCACTTTTGGTCGATCGATTCAGGTAAAAAAGAAACCGATTTTCAAACGATTGACTTAAATGACCGTGCACAGAAGGGGTCCGTGGGTTATTTTGTGGACGATCAATCAGCTGCAAAATCACTGCGTGTATGCCTAGCTTGACGATGAAAACACTGTTTGCAATTAGTATCTCTATAGCCAGCCACACTCTTAGATGTGCTGCCGGGCTCCTGACATCATCACAAGCGGCCCTTTGTGTGCCGGCCAGTACTTTGGATGGAGACGCAGCTCCATTCAAAATAATGGGATCGATATACGAAATTACGGACATGTCCGTAATTTCTTAGATCGATTTCCCGGCCGTTAAACAGACTCATTTTGCTTTTAAGCATTAGATTTCCACTGCAGATCGACCACTGTGAGCGCACATGGTGGTCGGACGTCGGCAAAAACTGACGCAAATCTAAACGTCTATGGCCAGCTTAAAGCGGACCTACCACCTGGGAGGTCACTCAGCATTATCAGCTGCAGCTAAGCCGATAATGCTGAGATCCTTGATTGTAGAAAACTAATCTTCTTCTAACAGCTGGAGAGGAGCTTGTTAGGAGTGCTCCCCCTCCCACTGCATTACGTTGCGCCTAGGCAGCCGAAGTGGTGTCTGGGACATCTCTCTCAGGCAGGAGATAGTCAGCAGCTGATCTCCCTCTTCACAAACCCCCCTCCCCTACGATTCTCTGCAGCTCCGATAGCGAAGAGACAGGAGGAGGAGGTGGAGTGGAGAGGGGAGGAGAGGAGGGTCAGTGTGGGCGGAAGTCTGCAGGAGATGCCAGGAGCCAAGATGCCAGCATGAGAAATCCAAGCAAGTGAAGACAGTTTAGTGTGAGGTTTTTTTTTGTGTAGCAGTTTTCCAGCATCTGAACTGCTGACAGGTGAGTATTGTGTCTGTTCAATGTATGTCTGTCTTTTTTATTTTGAGTGTAAAACCGCTTTAAGGAATCATTTTTAAAGGATTCCAGTGATAAATGTAGCACAGGTAGTTCGATCTGAAATAGTCCAGGTAACTTAATATATGGTTTATGGCAATAAATACTTAAAAATCTTGCAAAAAAATCCAGCTGGGGGCAGAATCATACATTACATAATTAACAATAGTGTAATGTAGAACAATGAGAAAAGCAATGAATGGCATTTCTGCCTCTAGCATTAACACATATTTTTTTTCTTTTATCTGTTGATCATGACAGTAATTTAGGCCTGGTCTCCATTGCATTACATTTCACACATCAAATGCAGGAATTTTAACGCCTGCAACCACATTGAGATGTCTTTAAGTGTGTTAATGCGTCCATAGCTTATTTTTTGTTTTTCTGATGAGTTTTTCCCATATGATGATTCTTATACATCTGTGTAAACACTGTGTAACGCAGGGAAAACACCTCTCAAATGTGCCTGCCAAATTGTAAAGTGTTTTGGCATGCCACATGTAAGGTGTATATGTGATGTTTGCATGTATGTGGGAATTCATACATTTTTTTTAGTATTAACTATTGATTGCCCCCCCAATCCCCCCAACAGTTGCCTAAGGGACTGTGAACTGGTCCTTTGTTGAGACTGTTGAGATTTTTTAAAGTGCTGTACTTATTGGTGACATCAGGTCACATGAATGCCACCATGCAAGCAGCAACATGTTTTGGCCTTGGCCATTATTCTGGTTGTAAGTGAAATTTTTGGTTGTAAGTTAAAACTAAAATTTTGGTTGTAACTCATTTAGTTCTTATATCAAGCTGGTTGTAACTCAAGGGTCCACTGTATATATATGTGCCTATTCATTAAAACCACATTTCCAAATGATATGTACTATTTTTGGACTATAAGACGCACTTTTTCACCAAAATTAAAATCAATGTGAAAATTACCCTGCGTCTTTTGGTCCGAATATGTAAAATTAGCTGCTCATGTGTCAGTTGTTAGTGCCAGATTGTAAAATGTGCCTCTTCATAAGTTAGTTAGTGGGTTTGGAGAATGGGTACTGCAAGTGTATAATCAGTAAGCTCTGTACACTCTGCTACAGCAAATACCTCCTTTCTGGCACTGGCCTTTTGGCTGGAGGAATATAGAGTGACTACTGCATGGTCAAGACCTGCCTACTTTGCTGGAACATTCTGTATGTACTTTATATGTGCATAACTGTGTCTCTGATTTTTATTTTTTTGTTTCTTTTTTCTCTCCAAATCTATGGGGTATATGTTATGGTGTATAGCATCTTATAGTGCAACAAATATGTAATGTGCAACCTTCTTAGGACAACCCAACCAATACAAATGTAATGCATACAAAAAACATTTACATTTATAAGGTTAAGATGATTTTTTGTCATTTAGAATTGCTTGTATGCATGAAATGTAGTCTGAACTTAATATAAAGCATAGTAATTAATCAGTACTATAATTTATCACATAGAAAATTAAGACTGCAATGCAGCAATGTTATGTTATACTACAAATTTATTATTAGGGTTACACCAACCTTCATCTCGGTACAAGAGCAGAGGGGGCCAAGAATTTGTAGGATGACAGCTCCCAAAAAATCCTGAGTGGGCCAAAATGTAACAGACATGGAAGACTCTGGCCTTTTCCCTGCATGGGTGCCCGCTTAGATACTAAGTATTGACCTGAAATAACTTATGCTAATTTCTTATTAGCCATCATTGTGCTGCACCTTTTATGCTGATACACTGAAGCATATCCATTTTGTATTTTCAGAAGGGATGTTGTGTAAAAGTAAACTGTACTTTAAAAAAAAACCCAGCAGACTTCTGATTGTGCGCTATGATCCTGAATATGTATCCTGTATATTACAATTCCTTAAATTATTAAGTCCCATTTGTAAGAAAAATATAATTTTTAACCATACTAAGCAGAATGAACAGTTCATCATCACTGTTAAAAAAATAAATACCTGTGGTGCCACTTTGGAAGCCAAACCTAGTTCCTTTGCTCATGTCTTTGTCTTTTGACCTGTCTTTCTCAACTGCCTACATTGCACATAGCTGCAAGAAGAACATAAATAAATTCAATCTGTGTATAACAGCATCAAAAGAAAATCAACCAGGGATCAACATATTCACATACAGCTGTCAAGAATTTTGGTCAAACAGAATACCAACAAGTAAAATACATAAATAAAAATAAATTAAATAAAATTGAAATAAAAAAAAAGATCAAACTGCTGCAAACGTATTTATTCATATCTAGCAAGAGATGAAAAAGAAGTGTTGCCTTTCTATCAAAAAGGGCATAACTGGGAACCATAGGGTATGAGTTGATCGTATGGGTCCACACCTGGTAGTTAAACCTGTTCCAAGCGGGGGTCAATTATAAAGAACACCCAAGACTATGTTCCCACTTGCATTGGGGCACTGGCCCCAATCGCAATCACGCACCATCCTATCAATGGGGACAAGCCCATTGAAAGTAATGTAGGCGAATTGCCTAAGTGGGAACATAGCCTAAGAGGTCGGTACTCCCAGTTTCCCAATAAACCTCCTATGTGCCTCTTTAGATACCAGGATGTTGTTTTTTAAATGTTTTGATAAGGGCTTGAAGTTGTGTCATGGGTCTTTTTCGTCCCTAGTGTAGCGTAGGTCTATGTATATGTTATAACTTATAACATAACTTCTAACATATACATAGACCTACGCTACACTAAGGGACTTATGTTTAAAGATCACTTGCTGTGATCAGATCTCACAAATAAATAAGTTTTTATGCCAACTTTATCCAGCCAATACATGTATCACTGTTCCATTTAAAGTCCCATGAGGGACCCTTTTCCATTTTTTTATTTGTGAAATGGAAAATTAATAAAAAGATTTACAAAAACAAAATGATGTGACAGTCTGAGGGAGACTCAATTCATTTTTTTGTAGGGCCAATGTTGGACCTTTCTTGTTCTTGTGAATCCATTCCTTGCTTTCATAAATGTCCCAAAAGAAGTATGACTTTACTTTTAACCATGAGACTGCTTTCTCTTTTAAGCACAATCATTTTTCTATAAGCTGTGCCTCCTTAATCAATGTGGCCTCATCATGAACTCCAAAGTCATCTGCCACAACTCACTATTAAACATAAAAACCTTTATCTATAAGTAGGTGATACATCTGTATACCAATTCATTTCAATGCTCCCTCCCCATGGTCTGGTTACTTCTGCTGTATGCCTGATGCAAGTTTGATGCATAACGGTCTTAAATATGTGAATTCATTTCTATATATTTGTGTGCCTTCTTTATATAAAAGGTCACATTTGTTATATATTTTATAATCCATTACAAAGTAGATGTCTATCGGTTCTGATTGTCTGTTATGGAGTACTGCTGAGCTTTTAGTGTATTTAATGGACGAGGTTGTGTATTTTTTTATTTTTCACATAATATAAAATCTACAAAAAAAACTTTAAACATTGAGCCAAAACAGATTCAGCTTTTCATGAAATTAAACAGGGGAGTACTCAGTTCAACAACTAGCAGATAAATACTGTAGTGATAATCTCTGCCCAACATTCTTCAGAAATCAAGTATAACTGTATTGAAATTAGCCTATTGCTACAATCATGTCAAATGAAAAGTATTATATCTAATTTATTGTTGTACTACATTATGATTGATTCCATATAAAACATGCCTCCATTCTGATTCTATCCCATGCATAGCTTAGGTCAGTGGTTGCCAAACTGGGGGCGGGAAGGTATTCCAGGGGGGCGCTGGCCTTCATGCTTAACCTGTGTTTGAATGGGGGGGGGGGCGCGATAATGTTCCTAAATAGAAAAGGGGGGCCCTGCAAGGAAAGTTTGGGAACCACTAGATTAGGTAGTCTTAAGTGTTGAGCTTGAACATTCAAATTGCTAATTTATTCAACAAATATTGGCTATTTGAGAATTCGCTGAATATTACGGCAGATATTTGCAATGTTGAGTATACGCAATATTATGCATTGGGATGCTTATGGCCATGTACTGCGAATTTATATTCGCAATACAAAAATAAATACCACATGTGACTAGTGTTGAGCTCAAATATTAGATTTTCGAGTACTGCGCTTGAATATTGCTATTTCACAAATATGCACGAATATATCATCGGATATCCGCTGCTATTGCAATTTTTTCGATTCCCTTCATTGCAATGGATCATGATTATATAATCAAGATGTGATTTTTTTAGACGGATATGACAAATATTCTCCCAGTCGAATATCCGAGCTCCATTGACTTGCATCTTTTGTGCATATTTGACCGCATTGCAATTTTAGATCGCGATCCATTTCCACAAACACAGATATTCGAGATTTTGAATATTAAATCGAATATTATTAAGGGTATTCGTGAAATTACGCAAATTCGAATATTGCCTACTCGGTCATCACTACATGTGACCATTCATTTTTAAGGTATTTGCGATGCGATTATAATTCTAATGCGAATATATTTTCACAATTCAAATTCGATATTGGAATTGCGAATATCGAATAGAATATTAGTAGAATTATTCACAAAATATTGCAAATTCGAATATTGCCTATGCCGCTCATCACTAGACTTAAGCTGGCCATACATGCATCAATGCACGTGCGATCAAAAACGATGACACTAAAATTGAGGAACGATCGTTCATCAAATCAATGGGCACCGCTTTGGGTGCTTGATCCCTGGCCAAACCCTGGGGATCGAGGATTCCCATTCAAAACCAACATGTTGGATCCCTGTTCGACCAACATTTTCTTGGAGCGGTATCGATTGCTCCAGGTGGGCAGTGTCTGATAGGTAGTGAGAATGTCCTACCTATAGGAATGTACAGCATCACATATGTAGCCTCTATTAGGGGGTGCAGATATCTTTGTAAGCATCTACCTGCAATGTTATCTAGATACCCATGATCGTTCTGTGATGTGATGATGTAACAAACCAGAAATGTGTACTTTATTGAATCATGATATTGTTTAATGTGCACTGTCAATAATATATAATAAAGAATTTTTGATTTTACTAAATCAAGTCTGGTACTGCCTTCAAAATCCCTAAATCTCCAAATCATCTAAAACTGGTTTGGGGCAACATTTTCTTTTTCTGTATTTAATGTTATCGAGGTAGCAGCACTTTGGGTAACCTTTACGTTACATCAATCATGAACAGCTTCCCAGCTAAAATGTTCTCAGTGGAGGATCTTGAACTACTTCTAGATGTGGGTAAGTGTAAAATATCCATACACAGATTTTTGCATGACATGATTTGATTTTCATGTGCGAATTTAATAGCAATCGTCAGTCTTACATCGATCGATTGTACCAGCACACAATGTAATCGATATAAAACCAATGAATTCCTTTCCTTAGATCTGTGCACATGCTCCATAGTATCAAATACAAATCAATCTTTATACTTAGAAAAACTGTCAGATAGTTGAACAATCAATTGTAATTTAATTATGTTCTATTTTGGTCACTTTTGGTCCATCATACCAGGTGTGCGGGAATCTATTTCTGTTGATTTTTAATTAAGTTGATCAACATCGGATCTGTATGGAAGCCTTAAGCTGGGCATACACGTCTCGATTTTCCTGCATTCGATTTTAAATCCGATCGACCATCCGATCGATCGCAGACTGCAGCATATGATGCATTAAATTTCTGGGCGATTCTATCCTGAAAGTCTCAATATGTCTTGCACGCACAAATTTATGGGTTGGGAGTGGTGTTGGCTGAAGAACTGGCCACAACAGCACACAAACAAAGGTCATTTCCACAAGAATCATAGATTGATCGCTTAAAACGATCGCATGAGACAACTAACAGCACTCGATTCATGTGCTTTTTATTAAAATTTTCAAACAGAACGGATCCGAGCACAATCGATTTTACATGCGATTTAGGGCAAAATTGATCGGACACTTTGGACATGCATCAATTTGTATTCGATCGATCGCGCAATAGATTTTGTTAAATGATCCCACTAAAATTTAACAGAAAATCGAGACCTGTATGCCCAGCTTTTAAATCTATCTTGCTTCTGCATGTTAACTGAATTAAAAAAAGATGTTAAATCTTCTAGAAGATTCCAAATAATTAATCTTAAATAGAAGCAAAACCTTTACTATCACCATGGCTATTATATTTCTCATGTAACCACAGTTTTTAAACTCTTAAAATACACTTTTCAGGCTACACCTTAAGACCCCCATACACCTTACAATCTTACCATACAATTTCTGTACAATCAAATTTTTTCTACCAAAACCATGTAATATGAGGACCTTTCTAACCCTTCCAGTCACTATGTATTCAATCAGGGAGGACACAGTTGTTGGTAGATCTAATGAAGATTTTAGGGATCGATCTTAAGGTGTATGTATAAGGTCAGCATGGTAGTGATGTTCTATATGAATCCATCATCTGCCAATTTAAATCATCCAGAACCATAAACAAAAATATCTAATGTGTTGCTACAAACTCTTAAACATACTATCATCAAGTTTTTCTGGATCAATTTTAAACTCAAACGACTTGTTCAATTTAAATTAGGACTGTCAAGCAATTAATGGTACCAGCACCCAGTGTGATCGATGGAAACTCGATTTATTCCTTTCCAAACAATAAAAACACCTAAAAAAAACTGCCAGATACTTGTACAATTAACAACATCTGAAAAATCACCATCCCTTTGACTGAAAAAAATACCTTCACTACTTTACCACATGAAAGATAAAATACATAATCTTAAGGTGTCCAATAGAGGTTGATTTTTTTTCTGCTTGATGGGGCAGTAAAATCGATCCTTCAATTGGAGTATTAGAAAATCTTTTTTTTTGGATTTGATCACCCAAAATAGACAGAAATCAAGCATAAACTCTATTGATTAGTTTGCCATGTTTAGTTAAGTTGGCACATTTCAGTCAGTTGCACAAGTATCTGATGGGTTTTTAGGTTTTTGATCAATTTGATTTTTAGAGGGTTTTAGAGCATGTGTACACACTCCTTTATCATTAAATGTAATGGATTCAACTCTATGAAATTGGTTTTGCATTAATAACATTGTGTGGCAGTAGGAAAGATCGATATTATATTTGAAATTGCACCAATCCATTGAATTAAAAACTAACATAAGTGATGAGTGTATGGCTAGCTTTACTGTAACATCAGATGTTGTTAAGATAATTGGGATCACATGTACATCCCCATGACTTATTATATTTTCTTTTTTTTTTTTCAACTTTGTAGTTCAATTTAGACCTAATATTATCCTTTTGGCAGTCTCTAAACAACAAGAAACACTAAATGTATCTGAAAGTTCTACTTTATCAGCCCTACTAGCCAATTCCCATTTGAGACTCAGAGGTAAAAACATCCAGACAAAATGGAATATAAATGATATCTAGATACTGAATCCTAACAAAGAAACCAATAGACAAAGTCAATGTAAACTTACTTTTCCTTTGAACCCTTTCATTCACATATCTATCATATGCAAGCAAGCAATAACTGTTACAGAATTATGTCTAAATCTATTCAGCTTCCTACTAAAAATGACCAATTTTCCATAATTATATAAAGAATTTACAAGTAAAAACTGATAAATACCTCAGTCAGATGTGTGCTATGCACAACGCATGGAGAGCAACTGAAGATACAGACAAAGTAGAGCGCGCTAACAAAAAAAATTGATGTAAAGTTGTCCCGCTTGTTGCCCTTCCACTTCTCCAGTCTAGAAAGAACTGCGGGAACATGAAATGCTTGCTACAGCTTCATTCGGGTGCATGATAAAATGTGTCTATCTATCAAAACCTGATGTGCACGACAAGATTTTTTGTCTCCCCTCTTTCAAAGCATAAATTAAAAAGAAGTCTGAGTCTGGAGGAAGACTTGTTCCTGACCAGTCAGCTTGGTCTTTTAAAGTTGCTCCTGGATGATGCTCGCCATGTGTGGCAGGGTCTCCTGTGGTTTGTTATTTTACTTCAATGGAGGGGGGAGGAACCCAACAAAGCACACTGACCACACTGCATATCAAAATGTAACCATGGAAGCAATTGTCCACTTGTCAGAGCCTCCCAGAAATGATCCGGCCATTCACTGCATTGAATCAATATTGAAGCTTTTAAGATTTATTAGGCTGGGGAACGCTAAATGCAGTGCTTTCAACTGAAGAGTTTATAGCCAGGTATTGAATGAGACGTTTACTAGTCATGTAATATCGATTAATTTAACTCCCTTATTGTTATTTTATTTACAATGTGCAATATTTGCATCCTTGAAGGTCCCTAAACAATGAAGAGACTCTAGGTAAATTTTTTATTCAAAATGAGGTCATAAAAGATATACAACATATATAACAACAGCTTTAACATATAAATATTATGCATTGATGAAAAGCTGAAGAATGTATTTGTTTTACAGAATTAATGTCCTGAGTGTAATGTGCATTTAGTTACTTTCCATGCTTCAAGGATCATCCTTCCCACATCAGGAATAGTGTTGATCGCAAATATTCTAACCACAAATTTTTATTGGGAATATCGACACTTCGTGAATATCTCGAATATAGTGCTTTATCTTCGTAATTGCGAAAACTTGTGATTTTTTTACATCAGTACATGACTACTGTGCATTGTGTTCGCAATATGCACAGGTACAAGTGACAATTTACGCCATAAAGGTAATAATGACAAATCACAATTTTGTTAATTTATTGCGAATATTAGGCAAAAACTTTGCAACATTTTGCGACTATGAATATTGCCTGTGCTGATCATCACTAATCGAGAAAAGGTGCTGAGTAGTCTATTCTGGCACTATCTTTCTATCAGAGGTAGAATACTATACTGTGAACACCGTCAAATACTGCAACAAGTTGGGGTTTAGGTGATACCCTCTAATGGTTTACTAAAGTTATCCACGATACAACTTTACTCACCTTCTATTTTCAGAAACCTATATAATGCCTTAAAAAGCAATCAAACAAATCCCTAAAGCTGGTCATACACGTCATGATTTTTAGTTCAATTTTAGTGCGATCATTTATTAACCTCCCTAGCGCACTGC